>CM033711.1:1927207-2244681 GCA_019671005.1 Hibiscus mutabilis
CCAACATAATTCTACTGGGGTCATATCTCATTACATGCTTATATTGCTCAATGAATGCTCTTGACAGATCTTTCATTGTCTTGACATTTACCTTGATCAACTAGGTGTACCACCGTAATGCCGCCCCAGCTTAGGGCTGTCTTGGAAACAATGGATCAAGAGCTTCTGCCCCAAGGTAGGCTGCCATCTTTTGACAAGACATTGTTATGTGCGCAGAAGGACACGTGGTTCCATCGTATTTGTCGAACTCAAGCGTTTTAAATTTTGGCGGTAGGACAAGATCGGATACTGACTTAAGTCACTAGCGCCATTTCCTCGACTCTTCCATAGAATGTAACGCTTTAAATTTTTCCTCCATGAGGCAAAAACCTCTCCCCCACTTTTTCTCTACCTCTCGTCCCGATCCTTTCGACCACATTCAGTCCGCACCTCCTCTTCATAAAGTGCTTCAAAGTCGAGGGGTTGAGTTTCGTGCCCCCTGCCTCAAGACTAGCCGACATTCCCGCAGGTCGATATACACCTTTCTAGTCGGATTTGGCGCAGCTGGTTGAACCTTATAGTGAATCAGGTACCTCGGTTCTTGAACGGTTTCTCCTTCAACTCTCTTTCCAAGACTTTTAGCCAACAATACAGTTATGTCGGATACTATCGATGTTTGCGACTGAGCAATCTGGTCACTGAGGCTTCTTTGAGCCTCTTCAAGCCTTGCCCCGAGCTCTCTTTGCCCCTTTTCTAGACTGATTATCCTGTCTTCCATGAGCTTGCTTTGTAATCGGGCAAGGTATGGATGATGAATGATTGCGGGTTAACTTCTATTTTCACACACTGCCACAATATTCATAACATTAATATGGTTGCAAGAAAAATAAATGCATGTATAATGATGCGAATGTCATGATGCAATGCAAGAATGTATGCAGATAAGGTACTGATTCCGCTGGTAATCACCCTTTTGAACTACTTCCACGGGAATTAAAGGGTCTAAATTACAACAAAGTCCATATTACAAAATGAAGATCCCTAATACAAAAGAGTACTAATTACAACATAGAGTCCTATAGATAAGCCCTAGCTCTATCTCCTAATTTTCCAATCGCCCTGAGCAACTTGATAAACCTGGGAGCTTCTTCCATTTCTGGGAATACGAAAGGTCGAAGTGTTTCGGCTTCGATGGCCAAATCATTCACATGCCTGGCGACTCGCTGTATATCCACCATCAGGTTTGCGTAATATTGGTCCCTATCATGTACCATTCGGGCAGCGTCACGCAGTCTCCTTTGCCAATAAGTGTTCCCTCCGGCTGTAGCCTCCTCGAATACACTAATTCTTTCCTTATAATCTTCAACAGTTGCTTCAAGGGACTTAATTCGGACTTGTAACATGCCTACTTCGCGCTCTCTTTCTTGTAGCTCAGTGAAGCCATTTCTCTGGCAGTACGTTCGAAGGGAGTGTTCTACTTCTACCACCTTTTCCTTCAATTCGTCATTCTGACTTCGGCTTTGATCCAGACTTTGTATAGTGTCATCGTACAACTTTTGCATTTCTAACAGTCTATTTTGGCTATTCATGGATCTTCTTTTCCATGCAGCAACGTTTTCTCTCTCGTAGTTGACTGCTTGTTTTCCTTTGCTAATTTCTTGCCTAGTTCTTTCCTTTTCTTGGTCAATAACCTTCTTGAAAGACTGTATTTCTTCCTCCATAGCCAACCGGTAGCTTTCTATCTCTTTCTCGATCGCTCTCTTGCTGATTTCTCGTTCTTCTTCCACTAAATAGATACTATTCATTCTTTCATTTTCCACGGCTATGAACTGACTTCGGCCGGCCTTCTGTATTTTCGCTTGAAGTATAAGGGTATCCTTTTGGTAAAGAGCGTTCTTGTCGCTCAAATCTGCATTTACTTTCTTCAACTGTCTAATGATCCCATCTCGTTTGTCGACCTCTAAGCTTGCTTTATAGAGCTCACTCGCATGTTGAGTCTGTTGGGTGTCCAGTTTCTTCTTAATTTCTTTGAGTTCATTCCGTAAGATATCAGCTTCAGATGGCACCACCCTTGTAAGCTCCTCAAGTGACACCACGGGTCCTTGATCGGATTCGGGAATCATATCATTTACCCTTAAACGTCTCCAAAGATCGTAGTCTGGGGTGGTCATGTGCTCAGTGTCTCCTTCTACCCTAATCCGGTAACAATGGTCCCAAGCCCTCATGATAGTCTGAACTTTCTCTTTGAACTCTCATTTGAAAAGAAATTCAGTTCGGCTTAACCTGACGGTATTGGGAATGAACTGTCGTGATCTGAATTGTCGGGACACTATAAGCGGAACACAAGCAATCCCTCAATGCAGTCCCAACATCATCAGCCAGTTGAAATCACCGCAACTATATAAAAAGTAATTAACTCTACCGAGCCACGGGACCCTCCATTCTATGTCTTCGTCTTGGATGTTCCTGAAGAAACTAGCCCAGTTTCTTGTTTTCAAGTCCTCTCGCCACTCTTTTGCTAAGTATTCCTGTAAAGGCGAAAAACCTTGGAAGGATATCCCCAGTAGAACCCTCGTCGGCGTCTTCCACATGTGGCTCTGAATCCATACCTGTAAAAGTTGTGCGCATCCTAGAAAACGTCATTCTTCGTGCTTCCGACTGGCATTTAAAGAAATAAAGGTCTCGGCCAAAATAGCTGGTACTGGGTTTGCTCGTCGTTTTACACGCTCAAACAGATCTAGAATGGCCACATCAATGTTTCCCAGAATTCTTGGAAAGATCATCAACCCATATATTCCCAAGGCAAGCATGTCTATCTTTTTCTCCTCATCCGGATGTGCAGGTAGGATGTCTCGAATGTTCTCCCATGCGAATACTGTACTATCTCCTCTAAGTTGGATCAAGCCATTGACCCAATCGTCGCTCATTCCGGTAAAGGTTTTGAGCTTTGAAGTGTAATTCTGATTCCTTGGAGGTTTTGCGTAGATCCAATCTTCCTGAACATTTTTATGATTAAGCAGAGCGGTGTATTCTTCTACTGTGGGCATCATGTCCTGTCCATTGAAGGTAAAGCAGCAAAAGACAGGATTCCAGAATTGAAAAATGGCTCGGAGTAGGGGCTGGTTGACCCAAATGTACATCAACTGTGCAATGTCGCCATAACTATCACAGAACCTATCTTGTAATCTCTAGTCCCATCCTTCCCAGATACTTTGAAGATCCCCTAAGTTGTTCTGTTGAAGACTCACATAGGTGTACCCTGCTATCACGCGCTCACTTGGTAAACTGTCCCCTTGGGCCCTCTGGTTGACTTCTGACCAATGTTTAACTGACAAGTTGAGCTCCTCTTTTCTAAGACACCTTTTTTCCATGGTGAAAGACTTTCTGATCGGGTAAACCACTTGATCCAGTACCTTTATGTAATGCGAATGTAATAATGCATGAAAAATAGCAAAATGAGACAAGTCAGTACCGAATAGAATTAATAAATACATAAATAAAAGACAAATTAAATAAGGTAAACAGACAAAACAACCCTATTTACCTATCTAAAACACCTAAGGTTATCCACATGGCTCTAATAGGGTGGGTTTCTATGTTCTCTATATGCAGTGTTGGTGCTAGAAGGTACCCGAATTGTCCTTGCTGTCCTCTACTAAGAGTAGCAAGGCCCCCGATCATCACCCATTATAGGCTCCTTTCAACCGGGTTCAATTCAGGGGGACCCATCCGCTTATGCCTGCACGAAGAAACGATATCCTTACGAAAGCATAAGGTACTCGAGCCCCGAAGGTACTTGCTAGGCCTACACGGGAGAACGATATCTCCACGAAAGCATTAGCATTTCCCCCACTTAAAAACAAGTTTATATGCCAAATTTTAAATGCGTTAAAATAAACGCGCAATTACAACCGAATATTAATTTAATAGCCACTTTAATCCGGAACTTCTAATATTATTAAAGCGGTAATTATTTGAAAAAAGCTTGACTCTCTCTTTTGTTTTTGAAAAACAAAAATGTTCCCCAACAGAGTCGCCATCTGTAGCGATGTCCCATTTTCGCTAAAAAAACGAGTTTTCGAAGTATTGGTTGTCTTTCGGATATAAAAATATTTATCCGTGGGGTTTTTAAAAAAAACTGTGTTCTATTTAGAAATTGGAGTCGCCACCGGCCACTTAGGTAGGCCGGACACCATAAAACCAGAGATTTAAAAAAAACTGTTGGGTTCGGGAGTCGGTTACGGATGGGGAAAGATTAACACCCCCACACCGCCCAAAATTGGTATTTTAATAATTACCGCTTTATTAATATTAAACTTTCCGGATTAAAGTGACGATTAGTTTAAAATTCGATTATAATTGCGAATAAATTTTGAAGGCCCCGTTATCCGAGAGTAAATGTCCAACCACTATCACTACGCCTGATACTGGCCCCGTTTACACTCGGATAAAAGGGCACCGCATTGACATTATATATCCCATTATGCAAGCTTAGTGAGCAAAATATAAAACATGGCAAATAATTTAAATACAATAAACATTAATGTAATAAACTACTAATCATAAATAAAATATTAATCTAAAACATACATGCATACAGATTACTCCTACTCGTGACTAAAAATAAACTTAACATATCACAATAACAAGGCATTAGTATATACATGTGGGAACGAAAACACATACCACAAGAAGACATACATATTAAAAATAAAACACATTGTAACGTATACAGGACATAGTATTATGCATGACAAAGAAAACATACTAACTCGTAACCTAAAAGCACAGAGAACATGCAATACATGCTAAAACAACGAAGCAAGTTGTATACGAGCCGACTAAAATATCAATCGAATATGTGCGGTACGACAGATCAGATAAAAGCATAAAAATATAATCACCATAAATTGAACACACATATACATATAAACATGAAAATACGAAACATGTACAAGAGACGTATGAGCAGTCAAAAAGGCTACATCAACCTATACGATCATAATAAGCAAACATGAACATTTAAATATGGAACATGACTGAAATGAGAAAAAATAAACATAAGAGACAGAAATTAAAAGACAATAATATTCGATTTAGGGATGAAAATGCAAGCTGAACCGAATTTGAAAGGACTAAAACTGTAATTA
This sequence comes from Hibiscus mutabilis, assembly GCA_019671005.1. NCBI lineage: Eukaryota > Viridiplantae > Streptophyta > Magnoliopsida > Malvales > Malvaceae > Hibiscus > Hibiscus mutabilis. Next base: position 1,932,337 of record CM033711.1, read on the forward strand.
GACCAACGGGCAGACTTGAAGTGAAAATTTCAAAAACACGGTGGGACTGGTGAGGTAATTTCGCCATTTAAAAACCGATTCAATTTAATTCAGGATTGGATTGCAAGATTTTAGAATATAAGGGGGATTGGAATTGTAAATATCCCATGCGGCGAGACAGAAGTGAAAATATCAAAAATGCGGGGGGATTTATTTCCGAATTTTGCCATTTCAAGAAATAAAATGTCTATAAAAACCCTTTTTTCAGCCCGATTCCAAATTTTATCACTTTCCTTAACTGGTTTTATAATAAACCTTTCCTTTCTTATTTTCTCTCAACTCATCCTCCCAATCCAGTGATGAACCCAAAAACCGGCGACTTTCCGCCGTCCCTTCCGCCGTCGGCCGCCGCTAGCCGGCGCTGGCGAACCAAAAGACACACCCCAAAACCAACCTCTTTCCAAACCGAACCCGAATATGAACTTAGATTTACACTAAGACTCACCTTTTGGCCTAGATCTAAGCAAATACGAAACGATTTTTTTTTGTATACGTTTAACCGAAATGAAACCAAAAGGGACCTCCCCCTCCCTTCAGTTCACCATGTTCAGCTTGGGAAAGGTGAAGAGGCTTGTCACTGGTGAGGGGATGTCCATCGACGACGAAGGTAACAACTCTACATCCCTTTCTTTTTGTTATTACTTCGTATTTTTTTATATGCATGCAAAGAAGTAAGAAAAAAAGAAAAGAGCGTTACCACTAAAACTTTGTGCTTTCCCTTTTTTATTTTTCTCTCCGATTACAGCTGGACTGCTTTACAATTACTTGTTTCATACATATATCACTCTCTTTTTGGTTTGGTAGCAAGTACTGTAAAATATTTTAGATCTGGACTGATACTGACATCGCCTCTTTTTTTGTGTTGTTCTTTGATATATCTGAACGCGGTGGTTGGAGGTCGACATTGTGGAAGCATGATGGCAGTGTGAGGGAGATGTCTTCGGCCAGAGGCGTTCTCGGCCGTTGGATCAGATTCGATCTAACGGTCGGGATGGCTTGAAGAATGCACGGTCCAGATAAAACCTCGATCGGTGAAACGGCTCCAGATCGTGACACATGGGGCTCAGCAGTCGAGGGTTATAGCGCGTGGGACTCACGCACGCGTGGGATATCGAAGGGTCCGCGCGTGGATCGAACGCGCGCGTGGCATTCGAACAGTCCGAGCGTGTAGTTCACGCGGCCAGGTAGATATTTTTCCTTCTTTGATCGTGGCCGTTGGATCCACATGTTGATCCAACGGCTCCTGGTTGGCTGCGCAAAGATAGAGTAATTAGGGTTAGATATCTGACGTATTAGGGTTCTGCTGGGGTTTTGGGCTTGGGCCAACCGGGCCTTGTAATTTATGGGCTTTAATAATATGGACATTTAATTTAAGTGGATTTTTTTATTATTTTCAGATTTGTCCGTATATTAATAATAATATAATAGTAAATGCATACACATACATACTTACGTACACATACATACAATTGTAATGAAGTACATTCACACGTAAATACACTTAATAATAATACATGCAACACTTATTCGTATACATTCAATAATAACAAGGACATTAATAATGTATACATGCAAACATATATAAACCTACTCATAAATGCACATATACTAACATACATTATACGATACTCCTAACATAAATATAACCATATCACACATATATTAATAGGTACGTAATACACCACATAAATATATGCATCATGCATACATTCATACACATATCATTATGTAATATTAATAACATATACACGCACACACATATATGTAATCAAGCACTAATATATTAATATGATACTTAGAGATTAGATAAAAATGAGTGATTACAGTTAGAGTAGGACCCGAGAAGTTGTTTGGAGAAGACCCACCTTCAAAAATCAAAGAGCCGATTACAGAAGCGCAAGCACAAGAGTTTTTGAAGTTTTTGAAGCATAGTAAGTATAATGTTATCGACCAACTCCGAAAACAACCAGCTCGCATTTCAGTACTCGATCTATTACTGAATTCAAAAAAGCATCGTGATGCATTGTTGAAGGTTTTAAATGAGACCTTCGTTTCAAAAGATATCTCTGTGGGGAGATTAGATCAGATTATCAGTCACATCACTAACGTCAATCACATCACTTTCAGTGATGATGAAATTCCGGGGGAAGACACAAGGTCTTTCAAGGCCCTGAACATCACCACTCACTATAAAGGTTATGTGTTGCTGGGCATTTTAATCGATAATGGCTCTGCATTGAATGTCATACCATTGGGCACGCTACAACGACTACCAATTGATAGCTCGCATATGAAACCATGTCATAATACGGTACGAGCCTTCGACGGGACTCAAAAAGATATGGTCGGGAAAAAAGAAGTACCCCTGCTTATTGGTCCCACTGAATATGTGGTCGATTTCATGTTCATAGACATCTAACCATCTTATAATTGCCTATTAGGGAGACCTTGGATACACTCGGCAGGCGCCGTTCTGTCCTCACTCCATCAAAAGTTAAAGTTTGTCACCGAAGGAAAATTAGTAACAGTGAATGCAGAAGAGGACATCATCGCTTTAGTGACTCCAGATATATCGTACATTCTTATTAATGGAGAAGCGATGGAGTACACCTTCAAAGCCTTAGAACTTATCAATGCTACTTTTGTTGCCGAAGGAAGCAAAAGTTCACACCCCAAATTGTCAAACTGCACCAAGATGATGGTATTCAAAACCCTAGAAAGATGAGCGAGAAAAAATAAAGGTTTGGGGAGGAATCTGCAGGGGCGTCTTTGTCTTGTTAGTGTGATTCACAAGGTTGACCGCTTTAGACTTGGCTATAAGTCTAATTTTCTGCAAAAGAGACAATAGTGGAAAAGGAGACATGAACAGAAGAATGCCAGGTTGAAAGGGGAATACATTCCCTGGGCTCACGTAACCTATTCAAACTTCAGAGGGATATTCATATCTGGAGGGATTCGAAATCCGGATGAGGACATCCAAGAGGCAAACCAGGAGGGTAAAAGGTGCCTCCAAGAAGAGCTGATCAGTGAAGCTTTAGAAGAAATGAATGTGAACATGATTGATGACGGTAGCAAGCTTAACCGGTTTCTGGCCAGGATTCGCCCGTGCCTCCCAGGAGAAGAGCTCAACAATTGGACCTTCAGGGTCATGCCAGCACTCAATAAGGATAAATCAAAGTAATGCCTGGAACAATTCCGTTACTTTGGCCCGAAAGTAACGGGCATCTTTTGTAAAAAGGAAAGTATGTCATATTCATCTGCTTTTAATGAAATATACTATATCTACCTTCCATCTCTCAAAAGGCAAACACGACATTCATTTCATTTATTCCATTTCATTCATTATTTATTTATTTATCTATCTATTCATTAGTTAATAATTTATTTACATCATAATTTTCCTTTCCCAATACGTGCTTCTAAAATTGTGCAGGCCCCTTGATATAAACTGTATGAACAATGTGGAACCTAATCCTAAAGTATATTTTGAATGACCTATGTACTTGGCGGAGATAGAGGAAGAAAATGATGAGGTTCTCGAAGAGCTGCTATGAATGATGGCTGATGAAGAAAAGCAAATTCTTCTGCACCAAGAGAAGCTAGAGATCCTAAACTTAGGGATTGACGAAGAAAGGAAAGAAGTAAAGATCGGGGGTACCCTGTCACCAGAAGTCAGGTAAGGGTTAGTAGAATTGCTTGTAGAATTTAGAGACGTATTTGCATGGTCATACCAAGATATACCGGGCTTAAACACGGACATTGTAACGCACAAGCTTCCTATTAGGCCAGAAAACAAGCCCGTCCAGCAAAAACTTCGAAGAAAGAGAACTGACATGTTACTGAAAATTAGGGAAGAGATAAAGAAACAGTTCGAGACTGGATTTTTGGAAGTCTCTAAGTACCCAGAGTGGGTAGCCAATATCGTGCGGTACTGAAGAAAGATGGAAAGGTGTGTATGTGTGTGGATTATAGAGACCTTAATAAGGCGAGCTCCAAAGACAACTTTCATTTACCCCATATTGATATTTTAGTGGACAATACTGCGGGGCATGCTTGGTTCTCGTTCATGGATGGCTTCTCAGGGTACAACCAGATCAAAATATACCCCGAAGCCATGGAGAAAATCATTTTTATGACAATGTGGGGCACGTTTTGTTACAAAGTGATGCCCTTTGGATTAAAAAACACCGGGGCAACTTACCAAAGAGCCATGGTAACCTTGTTTCATGACATGATGCATAAGAAAATCGAGGTATACGTGGATGACATGATAACCAAGTCTAAAACCGAGGAGGAGCACATTCAGAACTTGTAGAAACTCTTCTGAAGGCTAAGAAAATATCAGTTAAAGCTCAACCCGGCCAAATGTACCTTCGTAGTCACATCAAGGAAGCTTTTGGTCTTTGTGGTAAGTCATAGGGGCATCGAGATCGACCCTGACAAGGGGAAATCAATTCAATATCTTCTACCACCGCAAACACAAAAGGAGGTCCGAGGATTTTTAAGGAGGTTAAACTACATCTCTCGGTTCATATCTCAGTTGACTAATAAGTATGACCATGTCTTCAGACCGCTCTGAAAGAAAAACCTGGGGGTCTGGGATGAGGATTGTCAAAAGGCACTAGAAAAGATCAAGAAGTATCTGACTGATCCCCCAATTCCAGTAGCACCAGTGCCAGGTAGACCATTGGTTCTGTACCTAACAGTCTTTGAAAACTCTATGGGGTACGTACTTGGAAAACATGATGACTAATAAAAAAAGGAAATGGCAATCTACTATTTGAGCAAAAAGTTCACGAATTGTGAAACCCGATACCCGCTGATCCAAAAATTATGTTGTGTCTTGGTATGGGCTACTAAGCAGCTACGACAATACGTGTTGTATTATACCACCTATCTAATTTCTCGGATGGATCTGCTAAAATTTCTAATGGAAGCGCCAGCATTGACCGGGAAGATGGCCCGTTGGCAAATGCTCTTGTCGGAGTTTGACATCATTTATGTGAACTAGAAAGCAGCAAAAAGAAATGTCGCGGTGGATCTTTTGGCAAGTCGCACCTCAGATGACTATGAACCGTTGGATTTCCATTTTATAGACAAAGATATGATCTGTGGCTTAACTAAAGGAAGATCGGTTGTCGAGAAAGAGGGATGGAGGCTCTATTTCGACGGGGCGTTGAATACCCCAGGCCATAGAATATGGGCAGTATTAATTTCCCCCGAAGAGTACCACTACCCTTTCACAAGTAGGCTGGAATTCTTCTGCACCAACAATGTAGCTGAGTACGAAGCCTGCGTCATGGGACTCCGAGCAGCCATTGAGAAAAAGATCAAGGTGCTCTAGGTTTTTGGAGATTTCTCTTTGGTAGTCTACCAACTTCGAAAAAAGTGGGAGACCAGAGATCCGAAGCTAATCAAGTATTACGATTTGATCCAAGATTTGGTTAGAAATTTTGAAGAAGTTAGTTTCATCTACTTGCCGATTGAGGATAACCAAATGGTCGACGCTCTGGCCACTTTGGCCGCGGTGTTCAAAGTAAATGGGACAACCGAAATAAAGCCCGTCGAGATGCAAAATTTTGAGGTGGCGGCCCACTGTTATAGTTTGGAAGAGGAAAAAGACGGTAATCTATGGTATTATGACATCCTTCAGTATATCAAGTATCAAACTTACCCAAAAGCCGCCAACGTAACGAAAAAAGAATTTTTAGAAGGTTGGCATCGGGGTACGTCCTTGATGGAGAGGTTTTGTATAAAAGAAGCAAAGATCAAGTACTGTTGAGATGTGTCAATTCCCTGGAGGCCGAAACTATTTTAGCGGAGGTCCACGAAGGTTTATGCGGAACCCATGCTAGCAGATTCTTAATGGCTAGGAAAATCATGAGATACAGCTACTTCTGGTCAACAATGGAGGGAGATTGCACCAATTATACAAAGAAATGCCATAAATGCCAAATCTACACCGATAAGATACATTCCCCGCTAGTACCACTTCACATCATGAACTCACCTTGGCTTTTTGCTGCCTGGGGAGTAGACGTTATTGGTCTGATACACCCAAAATCTTCCAACGGGCATCGTTTCATCTTGGTAGCCATCGATTACTTAACCAAATGGGTAGAAGCCGCCTCGTACGCCAACATCACAAGAGCGGCGTTTTCTAAATTCCTCAAGAAAGAAATTATATGTCGCTATGGCCTGCCCAAAAGGATCATCATCGACAATACTTCCAACTTGAATAATAAAATGATGACTAAAGTGTGTGAACAGTTCAAAATTGTACACCACAATTCTACTGTTTATCGCCCCAAGATGAACGAAACAGTGGAAGCGGCAAATAAGAATATAAAGAATATTATAGCAAAAACCACAGAAAATTACAAAGATTGGCATGAAAAGCTACATTTTGCCATGTTTGCTTATCGGACCTCTGTGGGGACCTCTACCGGGGCAACGACATACTCTTTGGTATATGGTACAGAGGCGGTGTTACTAATCGAGGTAGAGATTCCATCACTTTGAATTTTGAACGAAGTAAAGTTGGATGAAGCCGAATGGACACAAGCCAGAATTGATCAGTTGAACCTCATTGAAGAGAAAAGGTTGAAAACTATCTTTCATAGCCAAATGTATCAGAAAAGATTGATGTGAGCCTATAACAAGAAGGTTCGCTCTAGAGAGTTTCAAGAGAGGGATCTAGTGCTTAAAAATATCTTACTTAACCAAAAGGACTTCCGAGGGAAGTGGGTGCTTAATTGGGAATGGCCTTATGTTGTAAAAAAGGCTTTTTTCGGAGGAGCATTAATCATAGCCGAGATAGATAGGAAAGAGTTGAGCAACCCAGTAAACTCAAACTCTGTAAAAAAGTATTATGCCTGAGAAAGGAAAAAAAGAAAAAAAGAAAATAATAATAAAAAAGAAGAAGAAAAAGAAAAAGAAAGAGGGTTTAGGGCAAAAACCCAAAAAATAAGCGTCTTAAAACCAATGGGGTGATCTGAAATGAGAATTCGAACATGACGGTTCAAATATACGTGAATTCTGGCATACGATTGGCAGACTTCGTCAGGAAATGATGCTTCAATTCTTAGGTCGTCAAAAGTTGTAACCTGAGATGGCGAGTGAAATGTCTACTGTGGTCGATGGGTTCTTATTATTCATACAATCGATATTATTCATATATTTTCTTCTCATGTTTGCCATGACTTAAATTTTGTTAATGTTTCTCTAAGTATTAATAAAATATTATTCTTATTTCTGGTGTCCGTCTCATAATCATCTCGCAAATGAATTGGCATAGATCACGAAAAGCAAAGGATTTCTTATTATTACTATAATTTAACCTATTAAGTGCAGGTTGTTCCAAGATAGAAGGTTAACCTGCCAAGGTTAAGGCAAATAAATTATCAGAGGCGAAATTAACGAGATTTACCAAAGAAAGACAATGAGTACCTCTCATATTAAAATTGAAGGATCTAAAGGCGAGAACTCAGAAGGGCGCCTAAGGAAAAAGAAAAAAAGAAGAAAGGAAAAAGGAAAAAAAAGAAGAAAGAAGAAAGAAAAAGAAAAAAAGAGAAGGAAAAAAAGAAAAATAAGAAAGAAAAAGAAAAAAAAGAGAAAAAAACTGAAGCGAAAACTCGTAAAGGGCGCTTTGGAGAAGTACAAGTCTAAAGTGAAAACCTGAAAATGCACCTTAGAACGAAAGGACCGAGGGTTCAAAAGGGGGCATAAAGGGTAAACCTGAGTGAGAAATGGGGCACCGCTATTGCAAAGAAGAGAAGAGGGAAGCAAGAGAAGATCAAAATTAAGGGACCAAGAAGAAAAGGTAAATTAGCGTCGTTTATGCATCACACTTAGTTAGACATCCCTAGGTTAGGGGCATGCTAACTCATATCTTCGTAGCATTTCATCTCTTTTGTAGGTATTTGAAAGATAAATCAGGTACCTCCTAAAAAGAGAAACATACATCAAAGTGGAAACTTGAAAGGAATTTCCATGCAAAGGGTTTCAAGCACACCACTTTCTAGTGAAAGAGACGAGATAATAACACATTGCATAAAAGGGAAGAATAAAATTAGCCTATCCATTCAGGCTCACAAAGAGCGAAAGCCTTCATGGAACCCTCATTTGGAGAACTCTTGTTCATTCGCTGCCATTTCGGAGGAACATGTCATCTTTGTTTGGTTATGTCTGCTGCCATTTCAGAGGTACATCACAGCGTCACCAAGATTACTTTCTGCCGCTTCAGGAAAACAAAGTTATTTGGATTCATTCGATACTGTTTTGGAAGAATGAGTCGTCTAAAGGATATTTGGATTTGTTCTTTGCCGCTTCGCCGCTTCGGGGGAATGAGTCATTTAGTAACTTGTTTGTTCGTTGCTGATCAGGAAAGACATGCTAGAGCTACCTATTTGTTTTCTGCCGTTTTAGGGAAATGAGTTATTTGGATTTGCTCGCTGCCATTTCGTAAAGGGCAAATCATTTGACAGGGAAGTAGGACAAAATTAGTGCTTATGGTCTTTGCTTTATTCTTGTTTCACAAGTATGGGCTTATATGTGATAAGTACTATTACATAATGGGCAAATCACTAATTTTTAATATGTGATAAGTACTATTACATAATGGGCAAATCACAAAATTAGGGCAAATCACTAATTTTTTTCGGGTCGATCTTTTATTGGCAATAATGGGCTTATATGTGATAAGTACTATTACATAATGGGTGTTATTATATGTGTGTTACTATTACGTGATTATTGTGGGTATGGTTACTATATGTGTAATATGTGTATATATATTGTTGATAGGTTCACTATTGTTTTAATATGAGTGTGAGTAGGTATATTAAATGTATTGTGTATGTATGTTAATAATTATGTACGTGTATATATAGGGTGCATGTATGTATTTAGTAAGTATGCATTGCATGTTTTATATATATAGTATGTATTAATGTTTGTATTATGCACATTTGGTTATGTATGTGTTTGTGTTTATTGCATGTGATAGTAATATATATGTTAGTGTGTATGTACGTATGTATTATGTATTGATATTTGTAGATTATGTAAGGATAATTGTTCATATAATGTTATCATATTATAAAGTGGGCTGATAAGTAATTAAAAAGAAAATAAAAAATAGATCTAATAAATAATTAAAACCTAATATTATATATAAGTCTAAGTCCATTTACAATCTGCCCACTTATCATTATATTACATGTGGCCCGATAAGGCCCAATTCTAAAGAAACCCTAAGTCTGATAACTACTTAAAAGAAACCCTAATTTGTTCTATCCTCTGCGCAGCCCAATATGGACCATTGGATCAAAGGCTGCTGATCGAACGGTCCAGATCGGATGGAGATCCTTCAACTCCCCACGCGCCACTTGTCATCATCTAGCGCTTCCACGTCAATCACCAGATGCAACCTGGACCGCCCGTTCCAGAGAAGACCTCAACCGTCGGATCAGATCTGATCCAACGACCCAGATCGAGCTGAACCGTTCGAATTTCGCGCGTGCAACCCACGCTCCGGCCGTTCAGCTTCTTCACGCGCCCAAGTGCTGGCACCAGTTCATCCCTTCATCTGCATAACCACATCGTCGAGATTTCTGCTGCCACCACCAACTTTCTCGACCATCGAACAATAGAGAAAACATAAAAAACAGGGGAAATCAGAACATCATCATCCATAGTAATTTCATTAAATCTTTGCTTAAACATGTAAACTATAGCATAGATGTAGGCAATGAATAAACTGAGATATATATAAGATGTAATCAACCATTTGTAACACAAGCAGTTCGAATGGAAAATCCAGAAGTAATACAAAAAAAAAAACAAAGCCTTTCAAGGTATATTTCTTTCATTTTTCAGTTCAAATATATGACATGCATGTATAATTAGAATATATAAAAAAGAAATAGAGTTTAGGGTTTTACCCTTGTTGTTTCCCCTTTCTTTGCGTCTCGTTTCAAGCTTCTTCCGACCGTTGCTCCGCCGTTGATAAGTCGTGGTCTCCCCAAGGCCGAGTATGGTGAAACGGTGCAGGCACGCGGCGAGGAAACCCTTTCTTTTAATTTGGCTTTTGGGGTTTTTTATTGGGAAATAGATTGATTTTGATAGAATAGGGTTAGGATCTAGGTTCGGTTTGAAAACATAGATTTTTTTGGGGCAGTTTAGGTTGGCGGCGGCCGACACGGCCAGGGATGGTAGATTTTTGGGAAACACGGCGTAGGGGGGTTGTCAGAATCTAGGTTCATGATGAACCCATATGAACATGAAGAACATATGAGAGTGTTTGGAGGGAAAATTATTATAATAGAAAAAATGGCTAAAAGGGTTCGATGTTCAAATAAAAGGGAAATATATAGTGTTATAATTTTTTAAATGGTATAATCACATTTTTAGTCCCTTCGCCCTTCTTTAATTGCGCCAGAAGGGCTTCCGCATGGTTCAATTGCACTATCAGTCCCTCCGTGTGGGATAATTACCATGGGAAGCCATTATGCCTTTTTTAATTATCCCCGGGTCCTTTCGTATTTTTTCAAAATTTTCAATTACATCATTGTTATTTCTTATAATTTTGTCATTGTATTTCATTTCCTCACAATTAGGTCATTTTCCATATTTAAATTATATTTTTGTTTTTTTATGTATTTTTAGTATAAATTTCATATTTATTTCTAGCAATCTTGATTTAATTTTATGATAATGTTGCTCATTTATGACCGTTATTTTATGGATGAAATTAATTCGAACGTCATACATTAATGAATAAATGTGTATAATTTAGTATAAGATTTAGACATTAAAACAATAATGTGTATAATTTTTCCTTTCTTTTAGGGTAAAGTAGAAATTTGTAATATATATATATATATGTATACTCTTAACTTATAACATATATTTTTTAGGCATAAAATAGAAATTTTAAAGTATAATATATAGGTAAATGTTTTGACATATAGAGTATTTTTTAGTATATAATAGATCTTATATATATATATATATTAGTATATAATATGATAGCTTTGGTATACATATATATATATATATTAGGTAATTCGATGTGCATTTAGTTATGTAATATAGCCCTCTAATGTATATGATGATAGTTCTTAAAATATAATGTATATTATGTTTTTTATGTAGCTTTCATAAATGCATATATATATATTATGGTTTTGAAATATAATATATATATATAGAACATATAATGTATATACAATTTTCAATTTATGTACATAATATGTTTTTTTCTAAATATATACATAATATACTTTTAGTATGTAATTTATGGTTTTAAAAAGTTTATTTGTATCTTTTGTAAATACATTACTTTCAAATGCGAGTTTTTTATATAAATTTATTTTAATACAATGTATAGTTTTTGAAGGTACAATACACATAATTTTTTAGGGTTATAATATTTGTAGTTTTTTTAAGTTTATAATTTAATTTTACATTATATTTTGTAATATATGTTTAAAATGTTTTGGGCCCTTTGTTGTTTGGCTTAGTTTTGGTAGGCCTTGGGGAGTAGGGCTTTAGATTAAATTAGACAAATTAACTCAATTAATCTAGATCGTGTGATCGTCTTATAGGGTCATGATTCTAGAATTAAATTAGTCCTATGTTTTTTAGAGCCTTAGTTAGATTTGTGTTCGAATTAATTTAATGAATTTAAATTTATCCTTGGCTTATTAGGGTAAATGTTAAATTCATTAAATTAATTAAACATTTCTCAATTACTTTATGGATAAAATCAATTTTAGGTTCGACTTAGCATTAAATCACAAATTAGTCCATATAATTTAGGGTTCATAATTCTTATGACTAATTAATTTTGGGTTAAGTGTTAAGATCACTTAGTTATTAAATACATTTATAATTGGGCTATATATTAAATTGGGCATTCCTTTTAAATGTTTACATTTATGTCTTTGATTGTCATACTTTAATTGACATCCATATAATCTTTAATCTTAATTGCATATCTAATCAATCTAAATCATAAAAGGGGAGGTATTTATTAATTCTAATATTTTTGTCGTAATAGTCCGAGCTTAAAGGATGTTGACCAAATATTCGGATTAATTCTTACCATCACGAGGTAAATAGATTAAAAGCTAACAAAATCATCACATCATACTTAAATGTTTGCATCATGCATAAAGGTAACGTACGTGGGTCGAATCATAATTTAACACGGTAGTCGGGCTTATTCGATGTCGATTTAATCTATGGTCCGACATATCGTCAACCTTATTAATTAAATGTCTAATTAATTTGAGTCCACTAATTCGATAAAGCCCGTGCAATCAAGGTTAATTTTCATCTAAGAACTCCGAATTAAATTCAATGTAAATTTCAATAATTTTCATCCTTTTAAGAGCAACAAATATTTTGGTACCGGATTCAGGGCGTGATGGGGGTGCTAATCCTTCCCCACGCGTAACCAACTTCCGGACCCTTTCACGACAAATCTCTGGTTTCTTATGGTGTCCGGCCTACCTTATCCAAGTGGCCAGTAGCGACTCCAAGTTTTCATCGTTTTCAAAAATTTAAAGTTTTCAAAAGAAATCCCCAATCTTCCAAAAGATTTTTATTATTGATTTAGGGGTAATTAGTAGCCGAATTCTTTTCTAAACAAACACCTTTAAACGCAGCAATTTCTCTTTTAAAAGGAAAAAAAAGGTCGCTACAATGTCACTTCGATTGATCGAGATGTCACTTATTTGGTTATCATGCCAATCTTTCATGCTTTGGACCTCAGATTAGATTTGGATACGCAATTTGTATTCGTGGATAGTTCTCTCACGAAGCTTGGATCTGATTTGCGGTTGTCAGTGGTCTTTTAGTAGTTTGATAATCTTTTGTGGTTTGTTTGCCGATGTAGTCAGATCTATTTGTATCTATATTGTGTTCGAGTTAGGGGTGAGAATTGAGTGGGAAATATCCAAAAACCGTGGGGATCCAAGTCGACGGGGATAGGGAATAACCGAAATCTTATCCAACGATAAACCTAATTTGAATTAATTATAGAGCTATGACACAATCAAACCTGAACGAACAAAATGTTGGATTGAATCGTACCAGCCTCTACTGGGACCCACGAGGACGAGAGAAGTTTTATAACCGAAGCTCAAATGGAGATGGAACGAGGATTGCTATATCTGAACCGTAGGGATAACCGAACCATAACCGTATAAATAACCGTGGGGTCCCCAACAAATATCCGCAAGGATCTTGATATCTTACGAGATCTTTTAAAAAATATACTTATTTATCTATATACCTCTAATATATATCTTAATAAAAAATATTAACTATATTATTATCGCTTTAATTTTCTCTCAAACCTAGCCACACTCAAGTTTCTCAACATGTTTCTATCTTAGTTTTTATATATAAGCTAAAATTATCGTCTAAATCTTTCTCAACACAACACCCTTTCAATCTTCATCATCTCATAACTGCTTCTAATCGAATTATCCAAACTTCATATTTTAAACTGAATTGACCATTTATTTTGGTTAGTAAAATAGTTTTTTTTTAAGTTTTGTGGGGATGGGGATTACCCAAAAACCGCAGGGATCCGCACGGGGAGAGTATGGGAACGAAAAAATCACTGAAGCATTTAATGAGGATACCCTGAAACCGTAACCGTAAGTGTTGGGGACGGAGTGGGGAATGCAAAACCGTCCCCGCCCCACCTGATTCGCAGCCCTAGTTCGAGTCTTTTTGTCGAGTTTTTAACTTTTTCTTTGTATAATCTCAAGTTGCTAGTTTCTTCTGTCTATGATTATAAGAAAATGTTCAAATTATATATTTAGTTTATAATTATAGTTATAAATCCTCATTATAATTTTGAACATTTTCTATTTTTTATAAAACCAAATGCTTTTATAAGAAAAATCATTTTATGTTTTTAAGTCAAACTTTATGTGAGCATCAACATTCCATAAATATCATAAAATCAAATTCCCTCTTTTATCTTTCGGTATATATTTTGTTAATTCTGAATTAGAAATTCACTCCCACCTCCCCCCCCCCCCCCTATATATACTCACTAGAAGCCATCAAATCTCTTCGCTTATTTTCTCTGTTTCTCTGTTTCTTCACTGCAAAGTACACCTTTTCCCCAACACATACTTTCTTCCAATCTCTCAATTGCTTTCCCTTTCCTTGATTTCGACAATGCCTTCCCGACTCTCCGACGTCTTTAGAGCTCACCCCCAACACCAACTCAAACACCCTGACTTCGCCTCTCTCCGCGAACTACCCGACTCCTACGCATGGAATCAACGCGACGACCCTTCGGCCGGAGAAGCCTTTGAATCCACCGAAGCCGTGCCGCTTGTCGATCTTAACGACCCTAATGCCCTCCAATATATTGGCCATGCATGCAGAACATGGGGGATTTTCCAAGTCACCAACCATGGAATCCCCACGAGTCTGCTTGACATGGTGGATTGCACTTGCAAGACCCTTTTCTCTTTGCCACTTCACCAGAAGCTTAAGGCCGCGAGATCGCCCGACGGCGTGTCCGGCTCCGGGTTCGCGAGGATTTCCTCCTTTTTCTCCAAGTGTATGTGGTCCGAGGGATTTACTGTCGTTGGGGAGCCGGACGAGCATTTTCGTCAACTTTGGCCCCATGGATACAACGATCATTGGTGAGCACCCATTGCACACAATGACGGAACTCAACAATATTTGTTGAGTGGATTATTTTTCAAAAAAATTAAACCCAATTTTATAGTTTTGAGGGGTCAAAAGAATAACTTTACCAGATTTTTTTTAATTTTTAATATTTTGTGATTGCACACATGCGAATGCACGTGCAAGTTCTGATATTTTTCCTCTTTTGTGGCAAAAAAACCATTTTGCTTTACTTAATGCAATTAGCAAAGATTACAATGAAAGCCATGGACCCACGAAGTAGAATTTGGAGTACTAATGGAATAATGCAAAAATAAAACCCCCACTTGTTAAGTGTTTTCTTTGTTCCAAATCCAACATAACTGCACATTAACTGTTGCACACAGTGTGTTTTTGTTTCTTTAGGGAATTTGATTGATTTCATTTCTTTTGTTTGTTTCTTCCTCAGTTATGTGATTAAAGAATACAAGGAAGAAATGAAAACGTTAGCAGGGAGATTGATGTGGCTCATGCAGGTTCCCTAGGCATAATTGCCAACCAAGACATCAAATGGGCTGGCCCTAAAGCTGACTTCAAAGAGGCCTCGGCCGCTTTACAGTTGAACTACTACCCGTCTTGTTCCGACCCGGATCGGGCCATGGGTCTCGCCGCGCATATCGACTCCACCCTCCTCTAACAAAACAACACTAGTGGGTTGCAGGTCTTCAAAGAGGGAGCCGGACCATTGCTAAGCTTCCAGTCTTTTATAAGCAGAGAGACCTCCTATTCTATCCTTCATGGACATATGCTCTACCAACATGGATACTAAAGATCCCTATCTCATTTACAGAAGTTTCCATATGGGTATTTCTTACCTACTATGTCATCGGATTTGATCCAAATGTTGAAAGGTAAAGAAACGAATTGACAATAAAATTTCCAAGGGGAACTTGACCAGTATTATATATAGTATTGTTGCTTGTTTATTAGCTCTGATCCAAATTGAGGTGAAAGTGATTTTTCTGGCACAGGTTGTTTAGGCAGTACCTCATCCTTGTTTTAGTTAACCAGATGGCTTCGGGATTGTTCCGATTTATTGCTGCAGCTGGTAGAAACATGGTGGTTGCTAACACTTTCGGGGCATTTGCCTTGCTCATACTTTTTGTATTGGGTGGCTTTGTCCTGTCACGAGGTATGAATTAGAAGTCTTTAGACATATCACAAAAAATCAAACTTTTGATAAAAAATTAAAATTCGTAATTGATTTTCTTTGTTTAATGTTGCAGAGGACATAAAGAAATGGTGGATATGGGGATACTGGATTTCGCCTATGATGTATGGACAAAATGCATTGATGGTTAATGAATTCCTTGGAAACCAGTGGAGACGAGTAATGCTTTGAGTTTGCAATGTCTATTGATTTGTCAATCTTATTTTAACAATCTGTTGAGATTTTAGATTTGTTTTTCATACTGAAGGTTCTTCCGGGCTCAAATGTATCACTTGGAATTACAGTTTTGAAGTCTAGGGGTTTCTTCCAAGACCCAAATTGGTATTGGTTCGGAGTAGGGGGATTGCTTGGATTCATAGCATTGTTCAACTTCTTTTATACTCTGGCTCTTGCCTATCTAAAGCGTTAGTATAGCTTCATCGACACCTACTTAAAGTCTTAAACTCATGCTTCTTTAGAAGGAAGGGCTAATATTTTACCTTTTTGAAATAAATGTGCAGCATTTGAGAATAATAAGGCTGTAATATCAGAAAAACCAGAAGAGAACAAGCAAGCTAATGGAGTTGGTGGAAACCTTCAGTTGTCAAACAAAGGTAGTAGCTCAAGCAATGCAACTAGATCGGGTATAAGAGCTCATTTAGTTTTTGCATCCTTGGGATTTTGTACATTCTAAATATAAACGAAATGCAGAGGTTTAAGATGACACTCAAAGAAGCATCTCATCCAAATCGTTGTCTATGATGGAGGCTACCACTGTTAACAAGAAAAAGGGAATGGTTCTTCCATTTGAACCACATTCCATCACATTTAATGATATTATATATTCAGTTGATATGCCACAGGTAACATGAGATTCCATGTACAACTATCATATACTTGTTCCGTTAATGTCCAAATAAGAGAGTTCAATGAATTGATTGAAATAGCAGGAAATTAAAGAATAAGGTGCCAATGAAGACAAATTGGTTCTATTGAAGGGTGTTAGTGGTTCTTTCAGACCAGGCGTTCTCACAGCTCTCGTGGGCGTTAGTGGTGCTGGCAAAACCACTCTGATGGATGTGCTTGCTGGCAGAAAAACTGGTGGTTATATTGAGGGGAACATCACTGTTTCTGGTTTCCCGAAGAAGCAAGAAACATTTGCTCGAGTATCTGGATACTGTGAGCAAAATGACATTCACTCTCCTCATGTCACTGTGTATGAATCCTTGCTCTATTCTGCTTGGCTTCGACTAGCAAAAGAAGTCGGTGCTGAAACCAGAAAGGTTGGCATTCATGAAACCCTGAGCTTTTTCAAGTCTCTTATTCTACTTTGCTTCAATAGGTTTTTACTCAGGCAATAATACATTTTCCTAATGATCCTGAGTTCCTGACGGTTTTATTTCATCCTATGTTATCAGATGTTCATAGATGAAGTCATGGATCTTGTGGAACTGAATCCATTAAGGCATGCACAAGTTGGCTTGCCCGGTGTAAATGGTTTGTCAACTGAGCAGCGAAAAAGGCTTACTATTGCGGTTGAGCTTGTAGCTAACCCCTCTATCATTTTCATGGATGAGCCAACTTCAGGGCTTGATGCAAGAGCTGCTGCAATTGTTATGAGAACAGTTAGGAACACAGTGGACACTGGAAGAACAGTTGTGTGCACTATTCATCAGCCAAGTATAGACATATTTGAAGCATTTGATGAGGTCAGAAACTTGAAAAATTACTTTGAAAACTATTTCATTCTGTGTCGTATAACTGAACGAACATGCGATTGCAGCTATTCCTTATGAAGCGGGGAGGACAACAAATATATGTGGGGCCATTAGGACACCATTCTAAACATCTTATTGATTATTTTCAGGTGAGATGAAATAGAATTCCAGAAATTACTAAGTTCGTTTACTTATTCATTTTTCAGCTTATATGAACTATATCTACAACATATCTGTTCATCTCCTTCAGGGAATTGAAGGAGTTAGCAAAATCAAAGATGGCTACAATCCAGCAACTTGGATGTTGGAAGTTAGCACAACAGCGCAGGAATTAGCTTTAGGTGTTGATTTTGCCAATATCTACAAAAAGTCAGACTTATACAGGTAATAATCAACATTGCAAGAATCAGTTTAGTTTAATTCAGCATAGTATCTATATATTTCCTTGAATTTAACACTGATGAGTGTCGTCTGTTCAGGAGAAACAAAGCTCTTATTGAAGATTTAAGCAAACCTGCTCCTGGTTCAAAGGAACTCTATTTTCAAACTCAGTTCTCTCAGCCATTCTTGACTCAGTGTGCAGCTTGTTTATGGAAGCAACACTGGTCATATTGGCGCAACCCTGCTTATACTGCTGTGAGATTACTTTTTACAACAATCATAGCATTGATGTTTGGAACACTGTTTTGGGACCTCGGGGCTAAAACGTAAGCTGCAACGAGTACAATTTGTCAGCTTTGTGTTTGGTCTTCTATTGTATTTATATATCTCATTGTCAAAATTTTAAATTACAGGAAAAAGAGGCAAGATCTGGCCAATGCAATGGGTTCTATGTATGCTGCTGTTCTTTTCCTAGGTATCGAGAACGCTGCATCTGTATTCGGCCATGCCATATGCCATTGCCCAGGCATGTTTTTCTCCTTTTTGTTTATGTTAAAGAGTTCACTCTGGAAAGAAAGTTATGCAAAATGTAGTGCATCAAAACTGACTTTCGCACTCGGAAACTGCAGGTCTTAATCGAGATACCATATATTTTTGTTCAAGCTGCTATGTATGGCCTTATAGTGTATGCGATGATCGGGTTCGAATGGATTGCTGTCAAATTCTTTTGGTATTTCTTCTTCATGTACTTCACCCTACTGTACTTCACATTCTATGGCATGATGGCAGTGGCTGTCACACCAAACCACCACATTGCAGCCATAGTTTCCTCTGCATTCTATGGAATGTGGAATGTGTTCTCCGGATTCATCATCCCACGGCCGGTACGTGTTGTGTTCTCGAGTTGTTGAGATATTCACTCATTTTCCAGATGACTAACTTTTTTCCCCACACTTTCCAAATCTTCAAATTACAGAGAATTCCTATATGGTGGAGATGGTACTATTATGTTTGTCCGGTATCTTGGACCCTCTATGGTTTGGTTGTTTCACAGTTCGGAGATATTTAGGATGTCCTTGAGGATGGGCAGACAGTTGAACTATACTTGAGGGATTACTTCGACTTCAGGCATGAATTCATTGGAGTTGTGGCGGCTGTAATCATTGCTTTCACAGTACTATTTGGAGCCATCTTCACTGTCTCCTTAAAGTTGTTTAATTTCCAGAAACGCTAGACTTGTCTTTTTTTATTTGTTTAAAAGATCATCTTTGTAATGCTAAGATATTAGGAAAGAAACAAGTCATGTATGTATGTATAAGTACTATAAATAAATAAAAATGCTAAACTCTAGAAAATGAGGATCAAATTGATAAAAAAGTGTATGTTTTGAGACTAAAATTGTTATTATATCATGCAATATCATCATATTCGTTAAAACAATCAATGACCAAAATAGAAAATGTATAACATTAGTGTCGGTTACTTAAAAAGTTAGTTTGGTAACTAAACTAAGAAATAAACAATAGTTCGGTGACTACCATTATAGTTTAGCCTACAAAATTCAAATATGGGATGGATAAAAATCTTTTGCCTTTTCGGTGTTCTTTTTTGCTCCAATACAAAAAGAAAAATAAATTTTAAGCCTTAACCTTAAATTTTAAATCCCAAACTATAAATTCTAAACCCTAAATAATGCACCCTACCCTAATTTCTTAACCTTTAACCTTAAGCCTTAAACTTAATATTTTAGTGTGAAACATAAATAAAAATACTGAAAAGGGTAGATGATTTCTATTCGTCTAGTCTTGGGTGTGTCATTCACGACCTATGTCTCTTCATTGTGAGAGCCAAATTACTTTACACGCGCATATACAATCTAATTCTAGTTTACGTAACTTTATATAATATTCGGTATACAATTTATTAATTATTAATCCAATTTTAAATACTACATAAATCTGAAGTAATGTTTGAGAAACGTTGAATTAAAAAGGCTTAATAGATTTCCAAACTATGCCCTTTTTTTTCTAGTTAGGTGCCTAAACTATTTTTCGGGCTAAATTGAGACCTAAAGTTTTATTCCGTGACCTATTTAAGGTTCGTTGTTAATTTTTTCGTTAAAGGACATATGTCACTATCAGAAAAATTCAAAATTATATTAAAAACAAATAAAATTAATTAATTTTCAAAAAAATTCTAAATTTTCCAGATTTTATAAAATAGTCCCCAAATTCCAAAATCTCTAAACCCCAAAACTTAAATGTCAATTTGGTCTGATTTCACCGCCGATTGCCACGCCGCCGCCCACCACATCGGTTTCCGGACCATCACGACCATTTCCCCCACCACCCCGTCATCGGAAATCGAACGATGGCGTACGAATCGACGAAATTGTCGAATGGTTATTTCGAACGATTTGCGACGAACGGCATAGGGGTTGTTCGGCGAGGGGAGGCGTTTCATTCCGTCGCCAACAATGCGGCCACCGCCGGCTGGAGTGGTCGGATTTGGGGGTTTAGGGATTTGGGGACTATTTTGGAAATATTTGAAAATTTTAGGATATATTTTTTTTATTTTCTTTTTTTTTTATTTATTTTTAATATAATTTTGGATTTTTCTGGAGGTGACACGTGTCCTTTAACGAAAAAATTAACGATGAACCTTAAATGGGTCACGGAATGAAACTTTAGGTCCCAATTTCGCCCGAAAAATAGTTTAGGCACCTAACTGAAAAAAAGAGCATAATTTGGGCATTTGACGATTAAGCCAATTAAAAAAATAGTTACATCTCAAATTAAGGTTTTGAAAATAAAATTAATCGAAAATTCTATCACATGCATATTCATCTTTGTTAAACAAACATGTCCTTCCTTGCTTAGAAGGGAGGTTCCGTTGTGCGGCAAGTAATATGAGGCTAATATGAGACGTGACCGAATGCATAAGTATTAAATTTCAACATAAATTATTATTGGACAGTAACACAAATTTTTACTAAAACGGTAAGAAAAGCGCTAGTAACACAAATTTTTATTTTATTTAATCAAAACAAAAATTATTTGAAAAATGGTAAGAATTTAAGTTACAATTCAAAATCTTACCCAAAAACTTAAGTTCTTATCAAACACATAAGAATTTATTTTTACTCTAGATCATCAAAACCGAAACCCTTTAAACTTATGGTAGAATTTATGTTACAACCTAAAATCTTACCCCAAAACATTAATTTTTATCAAATACATAAGATTTTATATTCCTACATAAATTCTTACCGTGACTAACATATATTCTTGCCCTAAATCGCCAAAACCAAAACCCTTCAAATAAATGGTAAGAATTTATGTTACAACCTAAAATCTTACCCCAAAACATTATTTCTTATCAAAAGTAAAATTTTAAGCTCCTACATAAATTATCGCCGAGGCCAACATAAATTCTTATCGAAAATGTAAGAAAAAAAGTTATTACACAAATTCTTACCCTAATTCAGAAAAACCAAAACCCTTCAAACAATGGTAAGAATTTATGTTGCAACCTAATATGTTACCAAAAAACATAATTTCTTATTAAACACATACGATCTTATGTTCATGCATAAACTCTTACCGAAACCAACATATATTATTACCGAAAAGGTAAGAAAAAAGTTATAACATAAATTCTTACTCTAGATCGCCAAAACCCTTCAAACAAATTGTAAGAATTTATGTTACAACATAAATTTTTACCCAAAAACATTTTTTCTTATCAACCACATAAGATTTTAAGTTTCAACGTAAATTTTTATTGTAACCAACTTAAATTTTTTACCGAAAAGGTAAGAAAAAATGTTGTAACATAATTTCTTACCGTGTGTTTGAAGGGTTTTGGTTTTTGTTAACTAAGGTAATAATTTATGTTTCATTATTTTTTCTTACCTTTTCGGTAATTTATATTGGAACCTAAAATCTTATATGTTTCATAAGAAATAATGTTTTGAGTAAGATTTTATGTCGGAACATACATTTTTACCCTGTACGTTTGAAGGGTTTTAGTTTTGATTTACTTTGGACACCACAATAACTTTTTTTTTCTTCTCAAAAATGTATAATTTTATTGATAAATTGTTGATACAAAATTACTATAGCTCATTAAAAACCTCTTTGTTAAAAGGGGAAAAAGAGCGCATAATGACAATTAAAAGTACAATAAGAAAAACAAAACCTTAGCCTTAGCATAGCAAGGACACTCAAACACAATAACCTTGAAGACCAGACTCAGTACATCGACCTTCGTTGCTAGCTTGGAACCTCAACGCATACAATTCAGCGTAACCAAAGGGCTTATACAGCATGGGGTGTGCTTCATCCACCAGCTCCTCCGGTGCCTTTATCATGTAACCGGCTTTCGGCACCGTAAACAGTCCGACGGAGTATCTCGGCTTGTCTCTGCTCAGCATAACTCGGTGATAAGTGGCCTTTAATCGCCCATTTAACCATGCCTGCAACATCATACATCAAAATCTTCCATCCTTTGCGTATATAAAAAAATTAATGGAATTAAGACTTACATGGAGAGATTCTCCGATGATGACGATGAAAGAGTCTTTGGACGGAATCCAATCAATCCATTCTCCGGTGCTGCTGCTCTGAAGTCCCAATCCGTTAACCTCATTTTGGTATAAAATGGTCACCAAGTCGAAGTCCGTGTGAGCCCCGAGACCAACCTGATCATAATGAGATGAGCACATTATCTTTAGACATTATCATCTAATTGCACAAATAAAACCTACAAATTAACTATTATAGTATAATGATTAACCATGAACACCTCTACCTATGGCTCACTGGTTCTCGGCCCTTTATATCTTATCACCCTAAGAAGGTATTCACTCGACTCCATGTGCTCATCCATGTATTTCTCTACTTGGAAAATCTCCAATATCATTCTTTTTATCATCTGATCCAACTCCATTAATCCCTTTGCGTAGGATTGTATAATTTCACTGCCGATACATACAAACATATACATAAAAGAAATTACTGGCAAACTAAGCATACAAAGTAAAGTTTAGAACCTGAAACTTGTGTTTCCTTGAGGCCAAAACGTTCGAGTCTGGGCTTCGACGTTTTCAAGAACGTGCGCATCGTCGAAGCCAATGCTCTCGAACAATGGTATTTTAGGGTGTTGGCCGATATACCCGTGGTAAGGTATTTTGGAAACGTTTCGAGTTTTGATTTCCAAGGGTAGATCAAATAACTCTTCCGAGGCACTGAATATCGTTTCCCGGATCTCCAAAGGGATCTTGTCGAACAAAGCCTCGAAGCAGCCGAACTCTTGAAGGGCTTGTTGGACTTGCGCGCTTTCACCGAATCCCACTGATCGGTGCCCGGTTTTAGCTCCGGCTTCGTGAAATCGATGGCCGGAAGCTTGGAAGGAGAGTGTGAGCCCATTTCTGACCGGCAAAGCAGAAAGGAGGTTTGTGGATGGTTAGGTTTGTTTATCGTTATCGGGACATAAATAATGAACAATTCTGTCAGGATATATAAACTACTGTAGAGTGATGGATCACGTTCGACGCCAGATTAAATCATAAAAAGCACTACTTTTTATAAAACAAAATTTGTTCGGAAGCAGCATATTTTCAGGTCCATCACGTGTTTTCCATTTCATGGATATTACCCTCATGACTCGTGAGAATTGAGACCCAAACTAAGAAGCTCAAACTTAAAAAAAAAAGGCATAAACGTGACAATTGCCTAAACTATTCATTTTTTTCGTATTGTATGTTTCGGGTTAAATTAGTTTTTAATGTTTACTTTCATAACTCAAATTAGAATTTTCGTCAACGACCGTTAAAAAAATATCGTCGTCCAATTATAACATGACATGTAGCCTGGTTTTTTATTTATTTAATTTCTAAATTTCTTTAAAAATATGAATTTCTAAAATACCCTGAAGTTTTAATTTCTTTCAATCAAACCCTCAAATCACATCTCCTTCACTGTCCGGCATCTCTCACACGTCGGTGGTTCACTGTTCACCACCCAAGCATCGCGTACCTCACCGTTCGGGATCTCCCACCCTTTAGTCTTGGTCAGAAACCTAATCAATCTCTTTTTTCTTTATTGTTAGATGTTCTTCGATGAAGCAATTGCTGGTTCATTCGTCGGTTTTCAATGACGAAATGATTGGGTTTTTAGTCGTGGGAGGGGAGGAATTTAGGGTTGGGTTCGAGACTTTTTAGAGAAATTAAAGATTTTGGGGTTTTTTATAAAATTAAAGATTTTTTATTTTAAAAAATAAAAATTAAAGAAAATGACATAAATTTCCCACATGTCGTGTTTTTTTGGATAATGAAATTTTTTTTAACTCTATCACGGTAATTTGGATTACGAAATAAAAAGTTATACACCAATTTGACTTGTAACAAACGTTAGACACCAAACTAGAAGAGAAAAAATAATTTGAGTGCCTCTCAGACGTTTAAGACAACTTAAAAAACTGAACTTCAACCATCATAAGACTTGATTGAAATTAATAGGTGTAATAAACCTAGAATATAATTTTTTTTAAATTGTACATAACCTGAGTGGGTTCGTTTGTTGAGTACTTACTAGGTATGCTGCTGTTCTTTTCCTAGGTATTCAAAATGCTGCATCCGTGCAGCCCGTGGTGGCGGTTGAAAGGACAGTCTTTTATAGAGAAAGAGCTGCTGGAATGTATTCTGCCATGCCATATGCCATTGCCCAGGCATGTTTTTCTCCTCTTTGTTTATGTTAAAGAGTTCACTCTGGAAAGAAAGTTATGCAAAATGTAGTGCATCAAAACTGACTTTCGCACTCGGAAACTGCAGGTCTTAATCGAGATACCATATATTTTTGTTCAAGCTGCTATGTATGGCCTTATAGTGTATGCGATGATCGGATTTGAATGGACTGCTGCCAAATTCTTTTGGTATTTCTTCTTCATGTGCTTCACCTTCTATGGCATGATGGCAGTGGCTGTCACACCAAACATCCACATTGCAGCCATAGTTTCCTCTGCGTTCTATGGAATGTGGAATGTGTTCTCCGGATTCATCATCCCACGGCCGGTACGTGTTGCGTTCTCGAGTTGTTGAGATATTGACTCATTTTCCAGATGACTAACTCTTTTCCCCCGCTCTTTCCAAATCTTTAAATTACAGAGAATTCCTATATGGTGGAGATGGTACTATTATATTTGTCCAGTATCTTGGACCCTCTATGGTTTGGTTGTTTCACAGTTCGGAGATATTGAGGATGTCCTAGAGGATGGGCAGACAGTTGAAGAATACTTGAGAGATTATTTCGACTTCAGGCATGAATTCATTGGAGTTGCGGCAGCTATAATTGTTGCTTTCACAGTACTATTTGGAGCCATCTTCACTGTCTCCATAAAGTTGTTTAATTTAACGCTAGACTTGTCTTCTTTTTATTTGTTTAAAAGATCATCTTTGTATAAGCTAAACTCTAGAAAATGAGGGCGAAATTGATAAAATTTATATGTTTTGGAACTAAAATTATCATTATATCATATAGTATCATTATCTTCGTTAAGACAATTAATGACCAAAATAGAAAAATATGTAACATTAGTGATGGTTATTAAAAAAGTTAGTTTGGTGACAAAAAAACAATAGTTCAGTGACTATCGGTATAGTTTAGCCTAAAAAATCAGATATGGATATGAATTATGAGGCTTTGGATTTGGGAAAGAACAATTGATCGTGGAAACCAATTCATGTTAGAAGATAATTTTTCATAACAGTAAAAAGAAATGCAAGAGTTTAAAACTAGGTTTATGGCTTAGAACTATAGTTCAAGGTTTAAGGTTAGTGTAATACTTTCGGCCCGGATGTTATATTTGGGCCTCAAGCCCAACTAAAAATCCATGAAATTACTTAAATTAATTTAGCTCAAATAAAATACTTTCCAAAAACATTTAAAGTAAACGATTTAAAATAAATATATAAATGATTAAAACGATACAATGGAGCTTCAATTAAATAAAAACGTTTAAACATTGACTTGATAAATACAAAAACTTTGATACACAAATTGTGTAAAATTAATTTTACACAAGCATATGTATTTACACTATAAAAACTCAAATCCTAAATTACTAACCTAACCCTAAAAACTAAACCCTAAATCTTATACCCTAAATTCTAAATGCTAATCTTAAATTCTAAACCCTACAACCTAAACACTAAACTTTAAACCCTAAAATAAAATCCTAAAACTAAAAGGCACGTGTAAATTAAAGTTTTCATGGCATGTGTATCAAAATTTTCCTCTTATTTAAACCCTTAAACCAATACCATATAAATCTAAAATAAAGTCTGAGAAACATTGAATTAAAAAAAATAGTTACTCCTCAAATTAAGGTTTCGAAAGTTCTATCACATGCGTATTCATCTTTGTTAAACAAACATGTCCTAAACTTAGAGACAGATAAATGGGACATAATTCCAGAAAGCATTAAGAATGGTTGACCAAATGTTTCAATCTGGGTGTTACAGATGGAGAATGCATGTGACTTCACCATAAATTCAGCACGTAACCATCAAGCACCGTATGATCTTTTTTTTGTTATCCTCTCGATTCTTTAAAATTTTATCTTAATTAATTTAAACCGGCACACATCGTACACTTATTTTTTATGTGCATATTTATTAATAAAAAAATTTTATGTACGCAAAGCCTCAAATTCTAAATATGTTTAAACGATACTAAATTACTTACGATTTAAACTAACACCATTGATATCAACGTTTGATTATTGATTATTGATATCAACAATATTGCAAGTTGCAACCATCACAAAGCAGCCAAAAGGGTATCATTATTAAGAAGGGAAAAAACAACTTTTTTTTCGAGCACCACTAGGACAAGTCAATGGCAGGTACTGTTCCCACATTGTAACACACTTGTAACAAATCATACGTTAAAAGTAATTTTGATATAACATATACCATAATGTCTTAATTTTGGACACCACAATAACCTTTAAGACCAGACTGAGTATATCGACCTTCATTGCTAGCGTGGAACCTCAACAATTCAGCGTAATCAAAGGGGTTATACAGCATGGGGTGTGCTTCATCCACCAGCTCCTCCGGTGCGTTTATCATGTAACCGGCTTTTGGGACCGTAAACAGTCCGACGGAGTACCTCGGCTTGTCTCCGCTCAGCATCACACGGTGATAAGTGGCCTTTAATCGCCCATTTAACCATGCCTGCAACATCATACATCAAAATCTCCCATCCTTTGCATATATAAAAAAATTAATGGAATTAAGACTTACATGCAGAGATTCTCCGATGGTGACGATGAAAGAGTCTTTGGACGGAATCCAATGGATCCATTCTCCGGTGCTGCTACTCTGAAGTTCCAATCCGTTAACCTCATTTTGGTACAAAATGGTTACTAAGTCCATGTCCGTGTGAGCCCCGAGGCCAACCTGACAATAATGAGATGAACATATTATCCTTAGACATTATCATTTAATTGTACTAAAAGCAAAACCTACAGATTAACCGTCGTAGTGTAATTAACCATGAATACTCCTACCTGCGGCTCACTGGTTCTCGGACCCTTATATTTCATCACCTTAAGAAGGTATTCACTCGACTCCATGTGCTCATCCATGTATTTCTCTACTTGGAAAATCTCCAATATCATTCTTCTTATCATCCGATCCAACTCCCTTAATCCCTTTGCGTAGGCTTGTATAATTTCACTGTTGATACATACAATTACAAAACATATACATAAAAGAAATTACTGGAAAACTAAGCATATAAAGTAAAATTTAGAACCTGAAACTTGTGTTTCCTTGAGGCCAAAACGTACGAGCCTGGGCTTCGACGTTTTCAAGAACGTGTGCATCGTCGAAGCCGATGCTCTCGAACAATGGTATTTTAGGGTGTTGGCCGATATACCCGTGGTAAGGTGTTTTGGAAACGTTACGAGTTTTGATTTCCAAAGGTAGATCAAATAACTCTTCCAAGGCACTGAATATCCTTTCCCGGATCTCCAAAGGGATCTTGTCGAACAAAGCCTCGAAGCAGCCGAACTCTTGAAGGGCTTGTTGGACTTGCGCTTTCACCGAATCCCACTGATCGGTGCCCGGTTTTAGCCCCGGCTTCGTGAAATCGATGGCCAGAAGCTTGGAAGGAGAGTGGGAGCCCATTTCTGACCGGGAAAGCGCAGGGGGAGGTTTGTGGATGGTTAGATGTGTTTATCCTTATCGGGACAGAAATAATGAACATATATTGTAGAGTGATGGATCACGGTTGACGCCAGATTAAATAATAAAATGCACTACTTTTTATAAAATAAAATTTGTTCGGAAGCAGCATATTTTCAGGACCGTCACGTGTTTTCCATTTCATAGATAGTACCTATAGTTGGCTTCGGCTTCCACGGAATACATTTTGGACCGTTTAAAGAAAACTTGCAGTATGGGGATCATATTGGGCTTTATTGTTACTTGTCTTAATCGGTTTGTAAATAAGACGTGACAGATCACAAGCTATTTAAGCTCGACTCGATTAAAGTTAATTAACACTCGATTCGATTGAAATTGACTTAAGTTCGAATTCGGTTCAAGTTCTTAACGAGCCGAGTTATTTAATATCCCATTTAAAAAGCTTGTGAGCCACTCGAAAATACAATATACTATTTTTTTAATTTTAAATTAAAGTGAATAAAATGTAGGTTGTGTGATTTTGGTTGTTATGTTATGTTAGTTTAATTTTAGTTTAACTTTATGTATTTTTTCATGTGTATTATTTTCCTTCAACTAGGATTAGGAGGATTTTTAAAGAGACACATGAGAATATTATTTAGGTTGTAAATGAAACGAGACAACATGTGAACTACTCGAGTCTGAATCGGTCAAAGCTCGATCAACACTGGAATCAATATGATTCGACTTAAGCTCTTAACGAGCTGAGTCGAGCTCAACATACTTAGGCTCGAATCAAGCTCAAACTTGACTCGAATTCTTAACAAACCGAGTTGAGCTCAACACTATTCAGGCTGAACTCGGCTCGTTTACATCCCTACTCATGAGACCAAATCTAAAAAGCTCAAACTTAAAAAATTGAACTTAAACCATCATAAGACTTGAATGAAATTAATAGGTGTAATAAAACTCGATTATAAATTTTTATAACCAACATAAATTAATTCAATTTGTTGAGTACTTATTAATACATTGTTAAAATTTTAATTCAGTTTGTTGTACTTATTAATACATTGACGAAAAATAAGATTTTAATCTCACTAATAATCTCATTTAACAGTTTTTTCTTCATCATTGAAACTTGAAATACAAAACCAACGTACATAAACCTTTCATTATTAAATTTTTTTTATTGGAGTGGATGTCAATTATAATATAAATATATTTTTATTGTTATTTTTGTCTTTTAAGCTAAATAATTTTCTATCATCTTAGTATGTAACGCGATAATAAAATGATGTGAAAATGATATTTTGGTCGGCACCATACCTTTAGTTCAACCTTATCTAATTTCTCAAAAGAGGCAACCAGAAGGGACAATGTAAGAACAAATGAAAAAAAAATTATTGAGGATAAAAATGTACGTAATTATAATTCGTATTAAATGGAATAATTACTACTTTATTTCCATTCATATTTGTTTAACATGTGCACCCAATAATTATTGTGGATCCATCGTTCTTATACGCCATTCCCCATTTTAATGAATAAACTCAGATCAATAAAAGCAAAAAAAAAAACATAGAAAGGAAAACAATTGCATTGTAAGGGTAAATTAAGTAAATCGTTATTGATTGTTTATTTATCGGCGAACGAAAGAGTTTTTTTAAGATTTAAATGGTGGAAGACTTTATAGACACGAGGGAAGTAATATATTAAGAAATGAACTTCATTCGACGACAGAGGAGAGAGATTGAGAGAGAGAAACTGAAAAACTTTTGTTTGATTCATGGACTTCGAGGCGCTTTCTGATGAAATGAAAGTTCGATTTGGACTCAAGGGACCGAGACGAAACGACTGGTAAAATTTAAGACCGAATGACTATCATCTACGGCTGTCGATGGTGGTGTCTAACAACGGTGACGATGGGCTACATCCACATCATAACATTGTCAAAAGTTAATGAAGAAATGACCAAAACGTTCTATGTCTACACTTCAATGAGTAAATTGAACATATTAAAACTTCAGTAATTAAAATAAGTTTAAAAATAAAATTTAATGATGATTTACAAAAATTATCCTTCTATAAAATAAATAGCTACTTTTATCGTGATGTGTCGCTTTACGCTTAGTTAATTTATTATTGTTTTTGAAAATTATGGTGTAAAAATATTTCTATTTAAGAGTTACAATGTTTATTAAAATTTCAATTTGAATACGCAATTATCTAAAAAGATTAATTCTATAAAAACTGATTAATATATTGAAGATTATATTGTTTTAAGCTTCAAAGTATCATAAGTTTTTAAATATTTGGAAATAAATAATTAAGCTTTTAAACTTTTTTTTTACACTTAATTAAAATTTTATACTCAAAATTTTATCAATTCACTTTTTTTTTTGGACAGTTAGTGCAAACGTAGAGCTTACACTCGTTGGTTCCAAGGGTGGCTGATTTCTTATGCGGCAGAATTGTGGCCCGTTTGGTTATTAAAAATGAAGTTTTCGATAGTAAACAAGTGAGCAGTGAGCAGGGGAGTATCTAGTGTTATGCATGGTAAGTCACGTATCCATCATTAAAAAGGATTCAACTTGAACTATTACTTATTAAAAATTTAAGGATTTAAATCGAACTTGAAAATCATTTCATAAAATTTTTGAGTTATTCGAATTTTCATTTTACAACTCAAACTTTATTTAAAATTTTTTCGAATCGAGTCAATTTTATGAAATTACAACTCGAGTCAAGACAAGTCGAGTTTTTCGTGTCGAGTCGAATCAAAAAATTTTATTTTTTCGAGTCAAGTCTAGTTTTGCCCACAAATACAACCGTGAAAAAAAAATTCTTTTTATCCTTTTTAGAGTTCATATTAGACCTGGCAAACTTGATCCTTTAACCGAATCGAGACCCGAAATTGACCCGAACACGATGACCCGAATTTGATCTAAAACCCAAAATAAACTAAACCGAAATCGAATCAAATTTTATTTGAACCGAAAATAGACCCGAATCGATTGGAACCGAACTGATTTCACCCAAACCAAAAGTAACCCGAACAGAAGGCAACCCAAAATAAAGAAAATATATTAAAATAAATAAATAAATATGAGATGTGAATTGTCGCACAACTCACTAAAAAGTCAAATATACACACTATATAAAGTCATATATAGGGTGGAAAAACCTAACTCGGCCTGAAAACGCGACTAAAATTGGTCGATCTCCTGTTAACTCAATATTGACCCGACCCAAAATCAACCGAACTGAAAATCAACACGAAATCGACGTTCTGCGTTTTCGGCAATGCCGTGTTGGGCGAAATGACCGCCTAGATCCGGCAACCACATGGGTGTGCTCAAACGCGACAATTAGTGGCGAAAGCGGCGACGATTTGGGTTTGAGAAATTTTAGGGATTTGGATACTGTTTTGTAAAAACTGCAAAATTTTAGGATTTTATAAAAATTTGAAAAAATAATAAAAAAATTGTTTTAAGTTTTTAATTTTGAAAAAAATAAAATAAACATGTCATATGTCAAGCATTGATTGGTTAATAAATTTTTTAACACCTTTTAACAACCATGCACCTAAAATTATAATATTGTAAACTTTAGGCTCATAAAATTATAACGCTTACAACTTTGAACACCTATTTTTATTAAAAATACTTTAAATACCTAAAATTTAAAAAATATACTTTAAGCACCTATTTTTTTTATTTAAGTCTTAAAAAAATGAAGCATCGAATATTGTTGTCTGAACATATGTTCACCATGGTCGGCAGCTGTTAGTTTTCAATGCAGTTAGCAGCCGCAGTGCAAAATCCACTTATCTAATTTGCTCTTTACTCACATTAAATGCAATTGCATTTATTGTTTAAACTCTTAGATTACAAATAATGATACATTCTCTGCTAAAATTGGTATAATTTGGTTGCTAATCCATTAGGTTTATAAATTATAGAAATTTCAAGTACAAAAATAACATTTATAAAACATGATACCGTAGATCAACCCTTCATCCCACAAGTTGTTTATTTAACAAGGGCTTTCATCATTTTACAGTAAAACAAGCGGGAAACAGCTGCATGGCCGAATCAAACACCACAGAAATCTTTAAGAGCAG
Organism: Hibiscus mutabilis; assembly: GCA_019671005.1. NCBI lineage: Eukaryota > Viridiplantae > Streptophyta > Magnoliopsida > Malvales > Malvaceae > Hibiscus > Hibiscus mutabilis. The sequence goes on from CM033711.1 coordinate 1,964,649, forward strand.
ATCCAGATTTCTGACCAGCCGCCGTGTAATAGAACCCCAAGAACTCAACGTGGTCGAAGGGCTTAAACAGCAAAGGGTGTTCTTCATCCACAACCTCATCAGGAGCCTTTATTATGTATCCAGCTTTCGGAATCGAAAACAGTCCCGCCGAGTACCTTGCCTTGTCTCCGGTCATCATCACACGATGAAAAGGAGCATGCAGTCGACCATTCAACCATGCCTGCAACATTCATGACACATGAATTCCATTAAATTTATTTATTTTTTCTAAACGAAACCGATCCGAATTAGTAAAATCCGAAAGAGACTTACATAGAGAGATTCCCCGATCATAACAGTAAAAGAGTGCTTGGAGGGTTTCAGATTGATCCATTCTCCTCCTTTGGTCTGAACCTCCAACCCATCAACCTCGTTTTGGTACAATATGGTCACTATGTTCTTGTCCGTGTGACTGCTTAATCCCAGCTTTGTTTCAGTGGTTTCTGGCCCTTTATATTTCATTACCCTCAGAAGGTAATTCGTTGAATCCATATGTTCATCCATGTATTTTTCAAGACCGAAACTCTCCAACACCATTCTCCTAATAATTCGATCAAACTCCGACAATTGCTCCGAGAAAGAGTGTATGGTTTTGCTGTCAAGAAAAAAACATCATTAGTAAAAGATTGTCATTTTAGGTGTCATCGAGTTTAGTGTTGTGTTATATTAGGCGATTATTCGGATGTCTATCTATTTACAATGGGGAAAAGAACCTGAAACTTGGATTTCCTTGAGGCCATAAAGATTTGGCCAGGGCTTCAACTTTTTCAGCAACGTTTGCATCATCAATGCCCATGCTTTCGAACAACGGGATTTGAGGGTATTGCCCAACGTAGCCATGATAAGGCTTGTTTGAAACATTGCGGATTTTGGTTTGTAAAGGGAGATCGAAAAGCTCTTCCAAGGATCCGAACATCGCCTCTCGGAGGTCGAGAGGGATCTTGTCGAACGTAGCCTCGAAACAACCGTAGTCTCGAAGGGCTACGCAGACTTGGCCCTTCACAGAATCCCACTCACCAGTGCCCGGTTTTAGTTCCGGCTTACTGAAATCGATAACCGGGAGCTTAAGAGGAGTTTGAGAGCCCATTTCTGATCTAAAAATGTAACAAATATTTTCTTGGGATGAAGAATTTTTGATGTAAATGAAATCATATAGTGCTGCACTGATTCTTGTATGCTTAGGGGACAAATAAAAAATGATGGTCCGTTTCTATCCGGTACTAAAATCAAATTAAAGATAAAAAGAATATAATGAATAGGCTTAAGATCCGAAGAGAAAAAGATTCTTTGAACCGTGTCCTGACCTAGCAAGTTTACCCTGCAAGAGAATAAATAAATAAATAAATGAATCAATTTCATTTCACTATCCAACTAAAAACTATACATTTTATGTTTATTGTTTTTCTCGTACAACCAGGCCGGGGAACTATGTAAAATGTGTAGGATGAACCGAGGGGTGTTGAAGGTAATGACAGATTTACATATAATGTGAAGAGAGCTTGTGCCCACTCTAATTTTTTTAAAGTTCACATATTTGCCTCTAATATTTTTAATTTTTATAAATTAATCTTTAAAATTTTGTAATATTTATGACTTGTGCTCACTTGAAATTTTGAGATTTTATATGTGTCCACCCTCAAATATATTTCTATATCCGCCACTGGTTGGAGGGGCAGTGGCACTGAAAATTTTAAATTCTCCTATAATTTGAATATTTTTTGTATTTTATATTGATAATCTAATTTTACACCCTATATTTCTAGTACAACTTTCTAATAGTTTGTACCCCTCACATAAAATTATGTGTTCGTCCTTGGTAACATGGTAGAGAACGTGACCTTTTCAAATTTTAAGTTTAATTGTTTATATGTCCTCTTAATTTTGAAACAACATAAATTAAATGATTTCCTCGTGAATTTTTATAGTCATTTGTTTTCTATATTTTCTTAGTTTTTGTTAGTTTAGATAGGATCAACCAAATTGTCAAGAATGGGTGAATTCCCTTTTGAAAATTCGTGGATGAAAAAGTTAAGTATAAAAATTTTGACACAATAATTTATAGTGGTTTGAATTCTAAATCAAATTTATATCCACTACCTTATCTATCCACACTAAAATTTTTTCACAAATTTACTAGTTCGTCTTTCTTTTGGGGACAAAAAATAACCTTATAAACCCTCAAAGTTTATACCCAAAACTTTGATATTCACTGTGTTATTAAATTTAATATTTTTAATAAGGAAAAGTAAATAATTACCTGAACCATACTAAATCAAATATTTCGGTTAACTGGTCAACCGATTAATCTATTTAATGATTATAGTTTAGGACCGAGAATTGTGCAACTCAAATTTATCGATTATTTCAAATAATTTGTTAACGGTTAACCGAACCTGATTTTGTACGCCCCTAATACTAACGATCATATTATACCATAATTATACCCCTTATCTCATACACTTGAAAATATTACTTATAAAATTGTAAAAAAAAAGAAATTTTACTTATAAATTATTTAACTGGAATTTAATTTGAAAAATAATTATTAGGATCACATTTTTAAAAGATATAATGAGAAAATAAATAATAAATTAATAAGACCAAACGAATTGATGGGAAACGAAACAACGCCGTCTACATTTTGTATTATTGTTGTTGTTGCAGCAGTTGAGGGTGTTATGAACGCAATAAAGAGAAGAAAGAAAGGGAAAGAAAGAAGAAGATAGATTAGGGTAAGAAACAAATTTCAGATTTTTGCACGCCTTTTTCAGCTCACACGCGAGCTATTTAACCAAAAAAAAAATAATTACAGTAAATTAACCAAGGACAAAATCGGTTAAAGCACGTGGCACTTTTCTCTCTCGTGTCCCTCTGTGTAAAGCCTCCACATTCTCTGTGGTCTGGGTCGAGCCAGTCCCCTGGGCAGTGAGCATTGGTGAGTCTATGGTGCCTGCAACATTACCTCCCCCTAAAGAAGGAACCTTGTCCTCAAGGTTAGGCTCCAAGGTGGTCGATGAATCCCGGAACAAAGGCAACGGCGTGATCTGGTGAAGGGGTTGTCCTTTACACAATTTCAGCTGGGAAATGTGAAAGATATGATGAATACGCATGGTGTCTGGCAGCTGGAGCTTATACGCCACAGGTCCGATGCAGTGAGTGACTTGGTAGGGGCCAAAGAACCTCGGGCTAAGCTTCTGGTGGCGATGAAAGCGAAGCGAGAGCTGCCGATATGGTTGAAGACGAACAAACGCCCAATCTCCCACAGATAACTCCAGTTCACGACGTTTCTTATCTGCCTGATTCTTCATGCGTAACTGAGCCTGAGATAAGTTGTGATTCAATTCACGCAGCAACGCATCGCGGTCCTGGAGAGCGTGGTCCACCTGAGCATTAAGTGAACCTCCTTCAACATATGAGACCAACGTGGGAGGGTCTCGACCATAGAGGGCACGGAATGGGGTCATACCGGCAGAAGCTTGAAAGGCCGTATTGTACCAGAACTCCGCCCAAGGAAGATAGCTCTCCCATTTACTCGGCTCGTCTCCGGTCATGCAGCGAAGGTACATTTCCAAGCAGCGGTTCAAGGCCTCGGTTTGACCGTCAGTCTGTGGATGGTAAGCTGAGCTGAGACACAGTTCAGTTCCCTGCAGCCGTGCGATTTCGGTCCAAATCTCACTTGCAAAAATAGGGTCCCTGTCACTCACTATCGATCGCGGGATGCCATGTAGTTTGATAATTCCTTGGACCATGACCTTGGCTATGTAAGGGGCATCATAGTGTCGAGGTAAGGCGAAGAAGTGGCCGTACTTCGTTAGTCGATCCACCACAACCATGAGTGCCTCCTTTCCATTCGACTTAGGCAAACCGGTAATAAAGTCTAAGGATATGTCTTCAAACACCTGCTGTGGTATTGGGAGTGGTTGAAGAAGACCCGCCGGAGCTAGGTTGTCACTCTTCATGCGCTGACAAGTTTGGCACTCAGAGACAAATTTGTGAACATCCTTACGCATCCCTTTCCAATAAAAATTGGAAGACAATCGGCGAAACGTCCTGAAAATGCCGGCACGGCCACCCATGGTGGAACAATCAAACTCACGCAGGAGACGAGAACGCAAAGCACTCTCATTAGGAACCATGACGCGGTTATGAAAAAGAACCAAGCCATTGATCTCAGTGTAGCCATGTGTGACCAATATTCCTGAGCTTAGTTGAGCAAGTATTGTAGATAACTCTTCATCAAGATAGCTTGCAGTTCTAATATCCTCGAATACTCCAAATGTTGGACGTGTGAATGCCATCAACTGGGCCCCTATTTTCCTGGACAAGGCGTCGACCACTGTGTTTAACTTGCCGGGGCGATACCGGATCTCGAAATCATACCCTATCAGCTTCGCCAACCATTGTTGTTGTTCCGGAGTCTGAATTATCTGTTGGGTTAACTCGCGGAGGTGGTAAGCCATGCACGGGTTCAAACACACATTGAAATTCCTCAAGCAAGGCGCGAAGATCAGCCTGATCAGCTCCCAACGTCGGCCCGTGAGACTCATCCAAAGACAACCTGAAAAACTCGGCAATGGCTCCCGTCTCAGACAACCGGCGAAGGGACTGGAACTGGATCGGTTGCGGGTCAAACTCAGTGTCTCCTTGTCAACAGTGGTAAGTAGTCCCTTGTTTGAATTGAAATGTCAAATTCAAGAAATCCATAGTAATAGGCCCTAAGGTTGCCATCCATGCCACGCCCAAGACAACCTCGGCCCCCTCAAGTGGGAGAATGTAAAAATTCGTGACTAACTCAGTTCCCTGAACGCGGACCTTAACATCCTTGACGCAGCCCTTGTTGTGTAAATGTTGACCATTTCCCACTAGGACTTTGAAGTTGGGTGCTGCTGCTAGGTGCAAACCAAGATGCTTCGCTACACGGGACTGTATAAAATTGTGCGTGCTGCCTCCATCTATTAAGATCCGGACAAAATGTTTTTTTCTTTTTTGACTTTTCACTTTTCATATTAGGGCCACTTTTCTTTTGACTTTTTTTTAAACACAGCCAAAATATGATGATCACACCAAAACCGAAATTAATCGATTATTAATGTTTTTTTTTTTTTACTTTTTAAAATGTGACCATTGACCGATTAAGGGTTTAATAATCAAAGAGTAGAGTTTAAGTAACGAAGATCTACACTTAAATGTCAGAATACATTCACTTATAGATTTAAATTGTGGTTATGTCTGATTTTTATACACGGTGTTTTATCATAGTTGTGAACAATAATGAATATATTACAGTTATCGTAGATTATTATTTTTTGCGATAACGATTTTGAACGGTATCGCTATTATTATTACAATAATTATATTTCCGGACTACTATTTGAATCATAACTAATACCGTCGTCAGCTTCAAACACAGATAAAGATTAAGATTGTTCAAGTTTCATGTTTCTTATTTAGGAGCATGTGCGTCAATAAAAAAACGGATAAACTACGTGTTTGGTCTCAAACCCCTCATATTTGAGAAAGCTCCAAAAACTTTTAAAAATAATTTTTTAGCTTAATTTTTTCAGTTTTGAGTGAATTTCATAAAAAATTTAAAGAGAACAAAAATGAGTGAAATACAAACATTTTGGTATGATATTGTCGCGAATGGTGATCGGTGACAGGCGATGATTGGCCGACATTGACGGTCGGGATGTTTAGTAGCAAAAATAAAATTGTTTTAAAGTTTGGTGGCAAAATCAATATACCCCTAAAGCTCAATGCCTAAAACGATGTCGTTTTAGGCATAAATAGTTACACCAAAACGACATTGTTTTGTCTGCATCACCACGCCGTTATCAAGTTAATGGCCCAATGGTATAATTAAAGTTAAAACTAAAGTTTTGTGTTATAATTAAATAAATTGACAGTTCAGTAGTATTTGGTGTAATTTACTTTATATATATATATATATATATATATATATATATAAAATTTTGGTAAATTACGTCAAGTACCACCAAACTATAGGCGATGACTCGTTTTTGCCACCGAACTTCTAATTGGTCCAAATTTAAAACTAAATTTTAATTTTCGACTCCTTTATGTCACTCCGTCGTTAATTCATTAATGATATAACATATGATCGTTGATGTGGAGGCCAAACTAAAACGACGACATTTTGATAGATGAAATTAATTTTTTTTATTCTTACTGGTGTTTGAACTTGCTTGAGACCTTTGGAATCAAAAACTTAACCACCAAATCAACTTATATTTTTATAAAGTTACAAAAACATAATATATATATATTAAATTGCAGTTGGGATTAATTTAATTTACTTTTTAAAGATTAATTTAAAAAATGAATGATGAAATTGAAAAATAATGAAATACTGAGGACTAATTTTTCTATTGTTTGAATTGAGAAACCTTAAAGAAAAAATTAGATTAATCTCAACTGTAGTTTAATATATATATATATATATATATTATTTGTGTTTGTAGCTTTACAAAAACGTTAGTTTGTTTTGTGGTTAAACTTAAAATTTTGATTCCAAAGATTCTAAGTTCAAACCTCCGTAGAGCAATTTTTTTTTTAATTTGTACCCATCGAAACAGCTAAATTAAAACGGCGTCATCTGGTTTGGCTTCTATATCAGTGACCGTCTGTCATGTTATCATCTTGTTAAGAAGTTAACGGCAGAGCAGCATAAACGAGTCAAAAATAAAAATTTAACATTAGTTTATATTAATTAAAAGTTTGGCGGGAAAACAAATAAATGTTTGTAATTTGGTAGTACTTGGTGTAGTTTATCCTTTTAATAAATATTTTTTTAGTACAAATCGAAACAAAGAAATTGTTGTTCTTTACAAAATATGTTGTTAAGATATCAGCTATGTTAAAAACACAAGTTTACTTAGTGATTAAACTTAAAGTATTAGGTTTAGTTCAGTGGTTTATTTAAGATTTATTAATTGACCGAATGGTTAAAATATTGATATTGTATCAATTTATATAAATTCGACTCTCAACAATCACATTAATAATATAATTAAAAAAAAACATATATCAACTATGTTCGTGCACTTTTGTTCTTAGTTAAAGCTGGAATTTAGTTGTTGGGTACGTCCAAAAACAACCGCAACTAATGGTGCAATGTTGAATTTATAATAATCTAAAATTTAATATTTATTTTATAACAATTTATTAAAAACTAACAAAGTTGAATTAAAGATATAACAAATGAGTAACGATCGATTAGTTTAATGAGTTTGAATCTAGATTAATCAACTAATGAATTGGATACCGATTGTTAAAGACAAATGAATCCACTTGTTTCTTTCCTAATATCTTAGCATTAGAAAGGTGATATTTTAAACAAATAAAAAAAGACAAGTCTAGCGTTTCTGGAAATTAAGCAACTTTATGGAGACAATGAAGATGCCTCCAAATACAACTGGGAAAGCAAAAATTACAGCTGCCACAACTCCAATGAATTCACGCCTGAAGTCGTAATAATCTCTCAAGTATTGTTCAACTGTCTGCCCCTCCTCTAGGACATTCTGAATATCTCCGAACTGGGAAACAACCAAACCATAGAGGGTCCAAGATACTGGACAAATATTACTGTACCATCTCCACCATATAGGAATTCTCTGTAATTTAAAGATTTGGAAAGAGTGGGAAAAATAGTTAGTCATCTGGAAAATGAGTCAATATCTCAACAACTCGAGAATGCAACATGTACCGGTCGTGGGATGATGAATCCGGAGAACACATTCCACATTCCATAGAATGCTGAGGAAACTATGGCTGCAATGTGGGCGTTTGGTGTGACAGCCACTGCCATCATGCCATATAAGGTAAAGTACAGAAAGGTGAAGTACATGAAGAAGAAATACCAAAAGAATTTGGCAGCAGTCCATTCGAACCCGATCATCGCATACACTATAAGGCCATACATAGCAGCTTGAACAAAAATATATGGTATCTCGATTAAGACCTGCAGTTTTCGAGTGCGAAAGTCAGTTCTAATGCACTACATTTTGCACAACTTTATTTCCAGAGTGAACTCTTTAACATAAACAAAAAGAAAAACATGCCTGGGCAATGGCATATGGCATGGCAGAATACATTCCAGCAACTCTTTCTCTATAAAAGACTGTCCTTTCAACCGCCACCACGGGCTGCACGGATGCAGCATTTTGGATTCCTAGGAAAAGAACAGCAGTATACATAGAACCCATTGCATTGCTCAGATCTTGCCTCTTTTTCCTGTAATTTTACAGTGTGACAATGAGATATATAAATACAATAAAAGACCAAGCATGAAGCTGAGTATTTCTACTCGTTGTAGCTTACGTTTTAGTCCCGAAGTCCCAGAACAGTGTCCCAAACATCAATGCTATGACTGTAGTTAAAAGAAATCTCACAGCAGTATAAGTGGGGTTGCGCCAATATGACCAGTGCTGCTTCCATAAACAAGCTGCACACTGAGTCAAGAATGGCTGAGAGAACTGAGTTGGAAAATAGAGTTCTTTTGAACCAGGAGCAGGTTTGCTTAAGTCTTCAATAAGAGCTTTGTTTCTCCTGATCAAATGGCATTCAACAGTGTTAAATTCAAGGATATATAGATCCTATGCTGAATTAAACTAAACTGATTCTGGCAATGTTGATTATTACCTGTATAAGTCAGACTTTTTGTAGATATCAGCAAAATCAACACCTAAAGCTAATTCCTGCGCAGTTGTGCTAACTTCCAACATCCAAGTTGCTGGATTGTAGCCATCATTGATTTTGCTAACTCCTTCAATTCCCTGAAGGAGATGAACAGATATTCTAAAGATATAGTTCATATGAGCTGAGAAATGAGCAAGTAAACAAACTTAGTAATTTCTGGTGTTCTGTTTCATCTCACCTGAAAATAATCAATAAGATGTTTAGAATGGTGTCCTAATGGCCCCACATATATTTCTTGTCCTCCCCGCTTCAAAAGGAATAGCTGCAATAGCATGTTCGTTCAGTTATACAATGACACAGAACCAAACAGTTTTCAAACTAATTTTTCATGGTTCACACTCACCTCATCAAATGCTTCAAATATGTCGATACTTGGCTGATGAATGGTGCACACAACTGTTCTTCCAGTGTCCACTGTATTCCTAACTGTTCTCAAAACAATTGCAGCAGCTCTTGCATCAAGCCCTGAAGTTGGCTCATCCATGAAAATGATAGAGGGGTTTGCTACAAGCTCAATTGCAATAGTAAGCCTTTTTCGCTGCTCGGTTGACAAACCATTTACACCAGGCAAACCAACTTGTGCATGCCTTAATGCATTCAGTTCCACAAGATCCATGACTTCATCTATGAACATCTGATAACATAGGATGAAATAAAACCATCAATTTAACTCGAGCCAAAGTAATCATTAGGACACCTTTTTTTGGCTTCTGCTGTCAGGATCATTAGGAAAATGTATTATTGCCCGAGTAAAAACCTATTGTAGCAAAGTAGAATAAGAGACTTGAAAAAGCTCAGGGTTTCATGAATGCCAACCTTTCTGGTTTCAGCACCGACTTCTTTTGGTAGTCGAAGCCAAGCAGAATAGAGCAAGGATTCATACACAGTGACATGAGGAGAGTGAATGTCATTTTGCTCACAGTATCCAGATACTCGAGCAAATGTTTCTTGCTTCTTTGGGAAACCAGAAACAGTGATGTTCCCCTCGATATAACCACCAGTTTTTCTGCCAGAAAGCACATCCATCAGAGTGGTTTTGCCAGCACCACTAACGCCCATGAGAGCTGTGAGAATGCCTGGTCTAAAAGAACCACTAACACCCTTCAATAGCACCAATTTGTCTTCATTGGCACCTTGTTCTTTAATTTCCTGCAATTTCAATCAATTCATTAAACTCTCTTATTTGGCCATTAAGGGAACAAGTATATGATAGTTGTACGTGGAATCTCAGGTTACCTGTGGCATATCAACTGAATAGATAATATCATTAAATGTGATGGAATGTGGCTCAAATGGAAGAACCATTCCCTTTTTCTTGTTAACAGTGGTAGCCTCCGCCATAGACAACGATGTGGATGAGCTGCTTCTTTGAGTGTTATCTTGAACCTCTGCATTTCATTTATATTTAGAATGTAGACAATGGCTTGTACACAAACCCAAGAATGCAAAAACTAATGAGTTCCAATACCTGATCTAGTTATAATGGCTTGCTTGATCTCTTCTGGTTTTTCTGATATTACAGCCTTATTATTCTCAAATGCTGCAGATTTATTTCGAAAAGGTAAATGATTATCCCTTCCTTCTGAAGAAGCATAAGTTTAAGACTTTAAGTAGGTATCAATGAAGCTATACTCACGCTGTAGATAGGCAAGAGCCAGGGTATAAAAGAAGTTGAACAATACTATGAATCCAAGCAAACCCCCTACTCCGAACCAATACCAATCCGGGTCTTGGAAGAAACCCCTAGACTTCAAAAGTATAATTCCCAGTGATTCATTTGAGCCCGGAAGCACCTTCATTATGAAAAAGAAATCTAAAATATCAACAGATTGTTAAGAGATAAGATTAAAAAATCAATAGACATTGCAAATTCAAAGCATTACTCGTCTCCACCGGTTTCCAAGGAATTCATTAACCATCAATGCATTTTGTCCATACATCATAGGCGAAATCCAGTAGCCCCATATCCACCATTTCTTTATGTCCACTGTAACATTAAACAAAGAAAATCAATTACGAATTTTAACTTTTATCAAAAGTTAGATTTTTGTGATATGTGTAAGACTTCCAATTCATACCTCGTGACAGGATATAGCCACCCAAGGCAAAAAGTGCGAGCAAGGCAAATGCCCCGCAAGTCAAAGCAACGACCATGTTTCTAGCAGCTGCAGCAATAAATCGGAACAATCCCGAAGCCATCTGGTTAACTAAAACAAGGATGAGGTACTGCCTAAACAACCTGTGCCAGAAAAATCACTTTCACCTCAATTTGAATCATAGCAAATAAACAAGCAACAATACTATATCTAGTACTAGTCAAGTTCCCCTCGGAATTTTTATTGTCAATTCGTTTCTTTACCTTTCAACATTGGGATCAAATCCGATGACATAGTAGGTAAGAAATACCCATATGGAAACTTCTGCAAATGAGATAGGAATCTTTAGTAACCATGTTGGTGGAGCATATAACCATGAAGGATAGAAGAGGAGGTCTCTCTGCTTATAAAAGACGGGAAGCTTAGCAATGATCATAGAAATTTCATACAGCCCATTAAACATGATTACAACCATGCCAAAAAACAAGGCCCCCATATAGATTCCTCCCCCTACAATTGAATCGTGTCTCATCTCAGTCCTCAGAAAGATTGTCATGGTAATGGATGCCATGACAGTGAGCTAGTAGCACAAAGAAAATAAAGTTAGGATTCACAGGTTAAACCTTAATAATAGTGGTACAAGAATTGAGTTTCATTAGTACATACTTGTATAAACTTGAAAATGTAAACGAAAGAGTTTCTCTTCATCAGCAGATATTCCCTGGATAAGCAAGCTTTGAACAACTCTTTCTTTCCAACACCATACTTTCTGGTTGTCAAAGCAGCTGGGTGGCTCTTTGTTTTTTCATATGGAACACCAAGTTCTTCTCCAAGTTTCTTTCCCACGTGAAATGATTGGAATGCCTCAGAGAATTCATTGGCTGTGATGAACCTGTAAGGTTGATCTTTACGTACCCAATACTGCTTTTGATCTTTCCTTGATGTAACCTGCAATAAACATAATTGCGTTAAATGTGATAGAAGAGCAAGTTTGGTCCCAAAGGAAAATGGATCAAAACTTACTTCTTGCAAGAAGTCAGCCACGCCTTTTCTCTGCGGACACATGAAGCCCATATATTCAAAGAAGCTCAGCACGTGCTCACGAGGACCCTGATATACTATCTGGCCATCGGAAATGAGAATAATGTCATCAAAAAGATCATAAGTCTCTGGAGCTGGTTGGAGGAGAGAGATGACTGTGGTTCCATTAAGGATGTGAACACCATGCTTGAGGGAGTTCACTATTTGGAAAGTTGTAGAGCTGTCCAGACCAGTAGATATCTCATCCATAAACAGTGCCTTCGCTGGTCCAACCATCATTTCACCTAATTGGATTAACATATGTAGATTTCATGATCAGAAATTCAGGGTAATTTACATATTGAATTAATGGTTTATTTGATCTCACGAATTACCTGTTGTGACACGCTTCCTCTGTCCTCCAGAGATACCCCTTAACATTTCATTTCCAACCAAAGTGTCTGCACATGCTTCCAGTCCTAAAACCTGCAAAATTTATGGCAAAACTATTCAATAAGTAATGAATTTTTCTTTTAACCACAGTGGTTCTTGCATATCTTTCGATATACTTCAACTTTTTTGTAACGTTTACCTTGATAATATAGTCGGTGATTACATTTGCTTCCTGACCTTCTGTTGCTACTGCCTGAAATATTAGAAAAGGTAAAGTAACTCATGATGAATGCATGATTCTTTATAGTATATGCCTGAAAAATTACAACGGCATTTTAGTTACCTTCATGAAGACATCCATATCCAGATCAGGTTTAATGTTTGCCTGTTTCTCTCTTCTTGACAACTCTTCCAACATGTCTGTAAACCCCCCAAAACAACAAATTTCATACTTTGAAGGATAAAGAGAAGCATTTCTATTGTTTCGAGAAAAAAAGGGCTCGAAATCAAACGAACATACCATAACGGCCTCCAACTCCTTGGCATCTTGCAGAAAAGGCCAAAGTTTCCCTCACAGTCATTTCTCCAATATGAAGATCATGTTGACTGATATAGGCAGCTGTTCTCTGTGGCACAAACTCATCCATGCCGTGCCCGTTGTAAGTCACCGTCCCTGAACACTGCAAGAGAAACTCACTCCCAAATCAGAAATCAAAACAAGGAAAACAGAACTTAATTAATGATATTTGAAAGAAGTAAATTTGTCAAGCACCTTGAGAGCAGGATCAAGCTTCCCAGCTAAAGCCAACAAGAGGGTGGTCTTCCCAGAACTTGGAGGACCCAAAAGCAATGTCATTCTGTAATAAGAACAACAATGATTGAGTAATTACGGGACCTCCACAAATCTAATTTCAGAATAAAAGTACAATTTCATATTCGTTAACCTGCTCGGCTTAATGATGCCACTGACATCATTGAGGATGGTCAGCTTTTGCTTTCTACTAGAAAGAATACCAACATAATTCAAGAAACCCTGTAAACACAATACAAACTGAAACATGAGAAAGAATCCGAATTCCGAAGAAAACAAAACCATGAAATGGTAAAAGTACAGAGTATTTTTTTTCCAGGTTGCTACCTCAAATATACTAGTAGTAAAGTTGAGAACCGTAGGCAAAGCATTGGTTCCAACAAAAGCTTGAGTTTCAATATTTAGATGTTCAAACCGGACTTCAATTGTGGGAAGAACAATGCCAACCCTGGAAATAAAAAAAAGACAGGATCTTTAATTCTTCCCTTTTCATTCCCTAGTAACCAAACACGAAAAAGGAAAAAAGGGTAAGAAAATTGATACCTAGCTATACGGTTCTTGAGCTTCAACAAGAACTTTTCATTATCTTCCTCTGCATCTTTGGCCAACCTCTCGAGCAAAGCCCTCCGTTGTTGCCACCCAAGGTCGCGAACATCGATTTCATCGGCACTGCCTTCAGAGCTAATCAATATACCTTTCCTGAGACGAGAAACAGTCGGTAGCTTCTCGAGTGCAGCCCACATTAAAGCTTCTTCATCGTCTTCTTCTCGAAAAGACCTCGAAAATGCCTCCACATCATTGTTTCTCCATACCGAAGAACTACCTAATCGTAAACTCCTCCGTAAATGACTACTCGCTCGACAAATATCAGCACCTTCCATTTTTACCAAAACAAGCCAACACCCAGCAAAGCTATGTAAAAAACTTCCACGTCTTGGGAGCTTAAATCAATGAAACCAAAGACAAAAAGATTGTAGCTTTAGTTTTCATGTTGAAAACCAACAAAAACTAGAGAATCAAAATCAAGGAAAACCAACAAAAGAAGGAAACCGAAAGTATCTATGAAGTGGAAGGATTTGCAGGTGCATGGATATTAAGCTTGTTGCTGTATATGTAAGATTGATAGCAATTCTTCTAGAAGCCTTTCTGTTCCGTACACCCCTTGATTTATTGGCGCATGAATATTAATATTAAACTTGTTGCTATATATCTAAGATTAGTAGCAATTCTTCTGGAAGCCTTTTATTATTATTATTATTATCTAATGAAACAGCAAACTGCTACCGTAAAACATTAATGTATACCAGAAAATCAAGATAACTTCCAATCTATGTGCATTTACAGAATTCACTCTATCTATACGTTTGCTTTGTAACCTGGATGAAAACCGTTGGTCCCTTGGCATGCTCTATTTATGACCTTACACTAAAATTAGGGTTTGTAGTATAAAATTAGGATATAAGGTTAAGATATATAAAATTTAAAGTATGATGTATTTTTAAGGTGTAAAATTTAAAATTTAGAGTAAAAAAAATATGCTTATGAGATTGAAAATTTTTGTTCACGTAACCTATGCTCCCTATTTCTTTTATACAGACAGTTAAAGAATGTTATCATTGCTCCTGATGTGCCTAGTATTCCTCTCCATCTAAATACAGGACCCCTCTCAGAATCCCTTTGTTATTTTATTCCATTAATTTCATTTGGTAAATTTTAAAAAGTTATATTACTTGGATTTTTTATTTATTTTTAATGGTTTTCAAATAAATAAATAAAACTCGTCGGATTTTTTAGTATAATTAAAAGAGTCAGGGTGGTAACCCTAAACCCTCCCTGCATAAATCCCTACGACCTACGAGTTTCAGAGAATTTGTATCCCAATAAAATAAATAAACTTACTAGTTTATTAGTTAAAATATATGATAAATTTTAGTTTACAAGTTATATATTCATTACACTTAAAGTATTTAAATCTTAATACATTAAAACAAATATAGGTGAATGGGGTAAGTATACATTAAAAGTATTTTTTTTTACAAAAATTTATAAAATATTAAGATGCCTACGGATATTTTTTTGAAAATCCCCGCAAGTATTTGTATGGATACGGTTCGGAGATCTTCATTGTGTAGATATAGCAATCATCGTCTTCGTCCCCATTTGAGCTTCGAGGATAAACTTTCACTCGTCCTTGTTCTCGTCCCCGTGGGTGAAAATATCGGTTATTCATCATTTTTTTTTGTTCAAATTCTCATGGTTTTTAATTATTTCTAGGGGTGGGAATTGGGTGCAAAATATCCAAAAACCGTGGGGATCTGAATTGACGGGATGAGGAATAACCGTAATCTTCACCTACGGGAACAGAGATGGGTAAGTATTATCACCGAAACTCAAATAGGGATGGGAACTGAGATTGCTATATCCGAACCGTAATCCTATAAATAACCGTGGGGATCACAAAATTATCTACAAGGACCCCAATATTTTACAAGATTTTTAAAATATATATATACTTATTTACCTATATACCCTTATATATATATATTTAAGCCTATAAAAATACATGAAAACATCTTAAATACCTCGTGTAAAACAAGGCTTATATATGAAATACGCTCTTCTTGGTGTAGGGTTGTTCAAAAAATCCAAACAAACCGAATCTGAAATCCGAAAATTTGATTAACCAAACTGAAAAATCGACTTTCAATATGAGTTATTCCTAGAAAATTTATTATGATTTAAAAATAAAATATATAATATTTTAATATTACTAATTTATATTGGTCCTGAGATTGGGAAGAAAAATTATTGATTTGGTTATGATTTTTTATTGGATGATTCTGGTGTATGATATTTTATGGTTCATTTTTATTAAATGTCATGGTTGTTAGATTTTGGTAAAGTTTAACTTCATAGTATTGAGAAATATATTGATATCATGTGCGAATTTTAAAAGTTATATACTTTTCTATGTCTTGTTATTGAATTTAATATTTTTAGTAAATAAAGTAAAAAAATCATTATCCGAACCAAACCGAATATTTTGGCTAACTTTTCAATTGGTTATCCAATTTAATTGGTTCGTTTAGGATTAAAAATTGAGCGATTCGAATTTACCAGTTAACCGAAATAATTTACTAATGGTTAACTAAATCCGATTTTGCACACTCTTGTCTTGTTGTACAAGTCAAGTGAATTTTGGTTATCAATTATGGATCAAGTGGATTAATATTTGAAAAATAACGGTCAAATAAACCCTTATCACACCTCAAACATTAATGTTTTGCCTTCCCCAACCTCAAATTCTGGCTTCGTTCATGGGATGATGCACTAGATCCCTTAAGCAACGTTAGGTTCGAATTTTTACATTGTGAATAGAGCAATTGTGTTGAAAAAGTTGCTCCCGTAATGAACCTCTACAATACCCAGGGGTGGAACTTGGAGTAAAATTTTAAGGGGGCAACTTAAATTTTTAAAAATTTGGAGGATTAAATGAAATTTTTCAAATTTTTTTGAGGGTTTAACTAAAATTTTTAATATTTTTGAGAGATTTAACAAAAAATTTAAAAAATGAGAAGAAATTTAAAAACATTTAAAATTTTGAAGTTTAATATGAATTTTTAAAAATTTTGAGGGGTTAAATTAAAATTTTAAAAAATTTAAGGGCAAAATTTGAGTTTTCCAAAATTTTAAGGATAGCCTCCACCGGTCTTTAATAACTTTTGTACCCGACAACTTTTGATCCAAATTAATCAATTAATAAATTAAATATCGATGGTTAAACAAAAAAAATATGACATGTTGTTGTGCAATAAAATGATGTGGAAACTAAAAAACCTCTTATTTGAGTCATTTCTTTGCCGTCACTCCATGGTTGACCTTTTTATTATTAACGGTCAGATGAATTATTTCTGATTTAACTGTAAAATTAATTTTACTTTTTATGTTAAGTATTTAAAGGTTTTTTAACAGTTTAAAGGTTTTTTAGTCTAAGTATATTTTTAACATTTTATATTATAATTATTTTTTAGGTCGTCTGTTAAAATATTGTTATCATTCATCCATGAATTCTTTAAATTATGTAACTCTTTTTATTCAACTCGCTATAACATGTGAAATTGGAGCGTTTTGAGACTAATTTTTATACTTGAGTTTTTTATTTCACTTTCACATATAAGAGTTTTTGCAATTGGAGTATTTTTGAATAATTTTTTTTGGACTTGGAATTTTTTATTTCAAAAAATGAGAATGAAAGGTATAGATCGAAATTGATGCATTGATATATATATAGTTAGTATCCACTTATATGGTATAAAACTCAATTACTTTTACACTTTTTTTGAACCGTTGGATGATGGTAATTAATGGCTAAGATTGTTTCCTTTTTTCCAAGTGATAATCTTCATATTTTTTACTGTTAATCTCATCCATCCATTTTACTCATCCAATGGCCATGGATTAGTGTAAAACTAAATGAGTTTTACACCATGTAACTGGATCTCATCCCATATATATATATATATATATATATATATATATATATATATATATATTAACAATCATAATTCTGAGCAAGCGTTGATGGTCGGTTGGTCAGAATTGCTCACCTGCTCTATTTCTCTTATCTTAAGTCTCGGGTTCAAGACCCAACAAGAATATTTTCCTTCCCCTAGAGTTTCCCCCT
This sequence comes from Hibiscus mutabilis, assembly GCA_019671005.1. Classification (NCBI taxonomy): domain Eukaryota; kingdom Viridiplantae; phylum Streptophyta; class Magnoliopsida; order Malvales; family Malvaceae; genus Hibiscus; species Hibiscus mutabilis. Next base: position 1,982,410 of record CM033711.1, read on the forward strand.
CCCTCCTCTAGGTAGAATCAATTCAAAAAAAAAAAAAAACAATCATACTTTCTTAAAGTTAATATATTCATATCATACTTATATAACTGTTATAACATATTTTATTTTATATTTTTCATAATTCCTTTTTTATCCAAAATTTGAATGAAACTTAGTTGTAAGTTATTGAATTATGGGTATGTTTAAAAAATTATTATGCAATTGGATTTAGAGTGTAATTATACATTTGCATTGTATTTGGACTATCATCCTAATTTATGAGTCTCGCTAAATTATGTTTAATTGAAGTCTCACACTATTCAATTCTTAGGGGGAGAGGTGAAAATTGGTGTAAATAGACGTGTAACTACACATTTAAATTTCATAATTAATATTATTTTAAATTTTAAACTTGTGTAACTTTATAATTATAAGTTGTACCGTCAAAAATTACAATGTTATTACACTTTGTCGGTCGAACATGTCTAGAAAATTAAAATTTATTGTAATTACATGTGACTGTAACTATCAAAGTAACTGGTAACTACATTTTCTTATAATTACATTGTGGTGTCCAAACTCATCCTAAAATATTTTTATTTATCAAATAATTTTAATTTTAATTTTTTTTAAATAGCAGAATTTGTTTAAAAAAATCAGCATCGTTGGATTATTATGTTCTAGAGAATAATAAAAAGAAAGAATCGGATGTCCTAGGAAAAGGTATGACTTTTAGAATATTTTTTTACTTTTATGCACATAAATAATTGGTTTACAATGTACATACCTTGCAGATAAAGCGAATTGAGTTCGAGTCTTTTAAGATAAACATGACCCGTTTTTTTACTAGAATCACTTGTTGGGTTTAATTTATTTCATAATTTTTTATTTATATTTATTTATCTAAAATATAAATTATAACACGTTGATATAAATATCGTGTTTAAAAAACTATTCCTATTTTATGGAGCATATGTTAAATGTTTAAGTAAGGGTTTAACGATTGTTCATGGTCAAATAAAATCCTAAACTTTCAAAACGATAACCGGCCGATATTTTCAAATCCACTCAAGTAATAGCATAATATCTTTAAAATTCTTTAAATAATTAAAGAAAACAATTGTTACTAGAAACGTTAAACTCTTATTTATTTATTTATTTTAAATGATTACGTCAGTTTTATTAATAAAGTAAAAATTCAATATAAAACTTTACAGTACAATTAAACAAATATGATCCGAACATAATCTTAAAAATACAAAAATTAATGTCTCTAGATCAAAAACATAACCAAATAGAGAAAAGGTAAAAATCTAATTCAAATACTCGAAACAAAGCAGATACAAAGCATCACCAAAGCTCGACAATAAAAGTAAAAAAAACATCAACAAACAATATTAAAAAATGCATGTTGCAGAACTAGGGTACGTTGACAACACGTTTATTACCACAAACTCAATCGCGAACAATAGCGGTGACTAAACTTGCATAAAGATCCAGTTCAAGGGTCCAGAACGAGGAGATCATCAGGATAATCAAAAGAGCGTCATCTTAATCAGTCGTAACGACGTCAAATTCAACCTTAATAAAAAATAAATGATAAAAAAGCGTATCAAAAAATAAAAAAACATACTAAAAAAATAAGTGGTAAAACTTTTAATTGACACTATTTTCTCTTTCCGTATAATTTTAAAAAGAAAAATTGTATTTGAACATTGAGCCTAATTATCCAAAAAAGAAAGAAAAAGAGAGACCGTCAAGCGAGTTGACCCACAGCCGTCCTCATTATGCATGCAGATACATTGCTTTGTGCACGAAATTAAATGTTGTAGGAGTTTGACAGTTGCATCTTGCCGAACCCCTTTAATTAAACTTTGAATTTTTGAGTAAATATATTTAGTTGATGAGTTAAATTGTTTATTTTTGATTTATAATATTTTTTAAATTATAAATTTTAAAATTATTACTAGTATTTTTTTAAAATCTTTTTTACTGGGTAAGATTAAGATTAAAATTAATATTTGTCAAAAAAAACCTTGAACGTATGAATGAATGCACCCAATTCCTTTTGTCATTATTCATCATAGCGGAACTCAATATTATTTTGAAGGTGTCATTTAAAATAGGGTAAAATACACAGATTATCACTCAATTATCTTCTCACTCATATTCTAGTTACTTAACTTTCAAAATTTTTAATTTACTAACTAAATTTTCATATTGCTCTTGTTTTAGTCACTCTGAATTATTTTTATTATTATTTTACTATGACATGACAATTTTTTTTATTATTAAATATAATATAATATAAAATCAAATCAAATTTTATTATTATTAAAATAAAAATAATTTAAAACAATTTTTATTATGTTTACAATATTACTTTCACGTCACATACTATAGTTCTGTAATGTGACATTTATAGATTTTTAGAAAACTATTTTTATCAGTTTTTTTAAAAAAATTAGAACTTTTAAAGAATTTTGTAAATAAAATAAAAAAATTTGTTAGATTTAGTACTCAACTTTGATAAAAAAAAAAAAGGTGAATTGATGAGATTTTGGAGTATAAAGACTAATTGCAAAAAAAAAAGACTTAATTAATTTTTTTTTCAAAAGTACAAGTGCTTATATACCCTTGAGCCAAAATATTTTAAAGCAATGAAGGAAGAAGGGGAAAATACCCACTCGGTCCTTGAACTTTGAAGGGTTCACAATTGAGTATATTTTCAGGGTTTTACACAGAAATACTGTTCTTTCATCGGTTTTATGAGTCAATAATGCAGATATTAAACAAAGATAAATTTGGCATGAAGTTCGGAGAATTGTTTTTGTTAGTGATCAAATATGCAGGGTAGAACAAAGTAAAAAAAGGTAAAGTTCATCAAATGGTCACTAATTTTTAGTAAATTATTCAATTCGGTAATAAACTTTCAATTGCTTCAAAGTAGACATTAAACTTTTAGTTTTGCTTTAAATTGGTCACCGAGTCGTGGGTGATGTGACAGTTAACAAAATTTATATAATAACACATTTAGTCCTTTAAATTTGCATATTCAAACAATTTTATCATAATTCATAAAAAATAATAAATTTAACCCTCATTATTTACACATTCATTCATTTTTGTCATTCATACTACTACTCCCTTACACCCATTGAACGCAGTCATTCACACTACTACTCCCTTTGTCTTCTCTTAAAATCCTTCTCCCTCACAATCTTTTTTTAACCTTCTAATTGATCAATCAAAATAAACAAATAAATATCCCAAACACAATAATGTAATCCACATTCCAATCACCTAAAGACGATCATTCAGGAAGATAAAAAAACCCCAAAGAATGGATCAATCAAAATTCTCAAAAGTCACATGCAAACATATGCATATCCGTCTTACGGTCCATGTTCAAGGTGCGCGGATGTTCCTCCCAATAATGTTGTCTCTAAAATTTGAATTCACGTTATCTTTTTAGGAGTACAATGTGCATCTAATACTTGTTGGTTTAGGGTGATTTTTTAATTATGAATATAAAATGATTAGTAGTTTAGTCGCAGTGGGTGTGAGGGAGTTTTAATTATAAATAGAGAGTAAATAAGGGAAAATGAAATGGATTATAGGCCGAGTTGGGAAGAAGATAAGGAGGAAACGGGAGAAGGGTTTTGAGAGAAAACAAAGGGAGCAGTAGTGTGAATAGTCGCAGTGGGTGTGAGGGAGTAGTAGTATGAATGACCAAATTAAATGAATGCGTAAATAACAAGCGTTAAATTTATCAAAGGCCGTTAACGATTTAATGACTAATTTAAATTAAAAATAAAAGTTTAATGTTAATTTTGACACAATTAAAAAGTTAATTACTGAATTGAATAATTTACTAAAATTTAGTAATCATTGTGAACTTTACCCAAAAAGTATATATGCATGACAGAACCTAGTGGTAATTTTAGATGCCAACATGGAAAACAAACATGAAATTATTACCTACATCCACACATGCTTTTAGTTTGAGAGCCCATTTCTGATCTAAAGCTTGTATGCTTAGGGTCGTATCGAGACTACACTCATAGTTAGGTGGTCATTTAAGTAATTTACTTTAAACAAAACTAATCAATTTTATTTTATTATACTACTAAAACGATATTTTTTTTTGTTTTAAATGAATTTAAACTTCTATATGGTTATATAAATATAAGGCTCATTTCATGATTTATCTTGTACAATTTTTAATATTTTTTAAAGTCACTGCTAAAATTATTTTTTAAAAAATTTACTGTCAGATTTTTATGACCTTTTAACACTAAAAATTTCTTATGTTTTAAAATACATATTAAAATAGATCTTTATTTGTTCTAAACAAAATTAGACCGAATCATGATTATAACGGTATATAGAGCACTTTCTAATTATTTTTATAGAATTCATGGAGAATTTTCACACATACTGCTCTATAATAATTTGTTTATGGGCAGATTTCACCACTAATTTTTTTTAACTTCTATTATTATAATAATAATAATAATAATAATAATAATAAAGCATACAATCTAAAATGTTATAGATGTGGTAGTATAGATACATACATGACTTGTTTCTTTCCTAATATCTTAGCATTACAAAGACGATTTTTTAAACAAATAAAAAAGACAAGTCTAGCGTTTCTGGAAATTAAACAACTTTATGGAGACAGTGAAGATGGCTCCAAACAGTACTGTGAAAGTAACAATTACAGCTGCCACAACTCTAATGAATTCATGCCTGAAGTCGTAATAATCTCTCAAGTATTCTTCAACTGTCTGCCCATCCTCAAGGACATCCTCAACATCTCCGAACTGTGAAACAACCAAACCATAGAGGGTCCAAGATACTGGACAAATATAATAGTACCATCTCCACCATATAGGAATTCTCTGTAATTTAAAGATTTGGAAAGAGTGGGAAAAAAGAGTTAGTCATCTGGAAAATGAGTTAATATCTCAACAACTCGAGAATGCAACACGTACCGGTCGCGGGATGATGAATCCGGAGAACACATTCCACATTCCATAGAATGCAGAGGAAACTATGGCTGCAATGTGGTGGTTTGGGGTGACAGCCACTGCCATCATGCCATAGAAGGTGAAGTATAGTAAGGTGAAGTACATGAAGAAGAAATACCAAAAGAATTTGGCAGCAGTCCATTCGAACCCGATCATTGAATACACTATAAGGCCATACATAGCAGCTTGAACAAAAATATATGGTATCTCGATTAAGACCTGCAGTTTCCAAGTGCAAAAGTCAGTTCTGATGCACTACATTTTGCACAACTTTATTTCCAGAGTGAACTCTTTAAAATAAACAAAAAGGAGAAAAACATGCCTGGGCAATGGCATATGGCATGGCAGAATACATTCCAGCAGCTCTTTCTCTATAAAAGACTGTCCTTTCAACCGCCACCACCGGCTGCACAGATGCAGCATTTTGGATACCTAGGAAAATAACAGCAGCATACATAGAACCCATTGCATTGGCCAGATCTTGCCTCTTCTTCCTGTAATTTCACAATGTGACAATGAGATATATAAATACGATAAAAGACCAAACATGAAGCTGAGTATTCTCATTGTAGCTTACGTTTTAGTCCCGAGGTCCCAGAACAGTGTCCCAAACATCAATGCTATGACTGTTGTAAAAAGTAATCTCACAGCAGTATAAGTGGGGTTGCGCCAATATGACCAGTGCTGCTTCCATAAACAAGCTGCACACTGAGTCAAGAATGGCTGAGAGAACTGAGTTGGAAAATAGAGTTCCTTTGAACCAGGAGCAGGTTTTCTTAAATCTTCAATAAGAGCTTTGTTTCTCCTGAACAAACGGCATTCACCAGTGTTAAATTCAAGGATATATAGATCCTATGCTGAATTAAACTGATTCTGGCAATGTTGATTATTACCTGTATAAGTCAGACTTTTTGTAGATATCAGCAAAATCAACACCTAAAGCTAATTCCTGCGCGGTTGTGCTAACTTCCAACATCCAAGTTGCTGGATTGTAGCCATCTTTGATTTTGCTAACTCCTTCAATTCCCTGAAGGAGATGAACAGATATTCTGAAGATATAGTCATATGAGCTGAGAAATGAGAAAGTAAACAAACTTAGTAATTTCTGGAATTCTGTTTCATCTCACCTGAAAATAATCAATAAGATGTTTAGAATGGTGTCCTAATGGCCCCACATATATTTCTTGTCCTCCCCGCTTCATAAGGAATAGCTGCAATAGCATATTCGTTCAGTTATACAATTACACAGAACCAAATAGTTTTAAACTAATTTTTCATGGTTCTCACCTCATCAAATGCTTCAAATATGTCGATACTTGGCTGATGAATGGTGCACACAACTGTTCTTCCAGTGTCCACTGTGTTCCTGACTGTTCTCATAACAATTGCAGCAGCTCTTGCATCAAGCCCTGAAGTTGGCTCATCCATGAAGATGATAGAGGGGTTTGCTACAAGCTCAACCGCAATAGTAAGCCTTTTTCGCTGCTCGGTTGACAAACCATTTTCACCAGGCAAACCAACTTGTGCATGCCTTAATGGATTCAGTTCCACAAGATCCATGACTTCATCTATGAACATCTGATAAAATAGGATGAAATAAAACCATCAATTTAACTCAAGCCAAAGTAATCATTAGGACACTTTTTTTTGGCTTCTGCTGTCAGGATCATTAGGAAAATGTATTATTGCCCGAGTAAAAACCTATTGTAGCAAAGTAGAATAAAAGATTTGAAAAAGCTCAGGGTTTCATGAATGCCGACCTTTCTGGTTTCAGCACCGACTTCTTTTGGTAGTCAAAGCCAAGCAGAATAGAGCAAGGATTCATACACAGCGACATGAGGAGAGTGAATGTCATTTTGCTCACAGTATCCAGATACTCGAGCAAATGTTTCTTGCTTCTTTGGGAAACCAGAAACAGTGATGTTCCCCTCGATATAACCACCAGTTTTTCTGCCAGCAAGCACATCCATCAGAGTGGTTTTGCCAGCACCACTAACGCCCACGAGAGCTGTGAGAACGCCTGGTCTGAAAGAACCACTAACACCCTTCAATAGCACCAATTTGTCTTCATTGGCACCTTGTTCTTCAATTTCCTGCAATTTCAATCAATTCATTGAACTCTCTTATTTGGACATTAACGGAACAAGTATATGATAGTTGTACATGGAATCTCATGTTACCTGTGGAATATCAACTGAATAGATAATATCATTAAATGTGATGGAATGTGGTTCAAATGGAAGAACCATTCCCTTTTTCTTGTTAACAGTGGTAGCCTCCGCCATAGACAATGATTTGGATGAGATGCTTCTTTGAGTGTCATCTTGAACCTCTGCATTTCGTTTATATTTAGAATGTACAAAATCCCAAGGATGCAAAAACTAAACGAGCTCTTATACCCGATCTAGTTGCATTGCTTGAGCTACTACCTTTGTTTGACAACTGAAGGTTTCCACCAACTCCATTAGCTTGCTTGTTCTCTTCTGGATTTTCTGATATTACAGCCTTATTATTCTCAAATGCTGCACATTTATTTCAAAAAGGTAAAAGATTAGCCCTTCCTTCTAAAGAAGCATAAGTTTAAGACTTTAAGTAGGTGTCATTGAAGCTATGCTCACGCTTTAGATAGGCAAGAGCCAGAGAGTAAAAGAAGTTGAACAATGCTATGAATCCAAGCAACCCCCCTACTCCGAACCAATACCAATCCGGGTCTTGGAAGAAACCCCTAGACTTCAAAACTGTAATTCCAAGTGATTCATTTGACCCCGGAAGAACCTTCAGTATGAAACAAAATATCAACATATAGTTAAGATATAAGATTGAAAAATCAATAGACATTGCAAATTCAAAGCATTACTCGTCTCCACTGGTTTCCAAGGAATTCATTAACCATCAATGCATTTTGTCCATACATCATAGGCGAAATCCAGTAAGCCCATATCCACCATTTCTTTATGTCCTCTGTAACATAAAACAAAGAAAACGAATTGAGGAAGATTTTAAAGCTGAGAAATGAGCCACAACCAGTGTTTGCAACTGTGACTGATTGGTCGGTGGTTAAAACTAGATGGTTGTGGTCAGAGAGTTAAGGGAGAAGAGAGAAAAGGTTGCATGGCACAGGCTGGTGTGGTTTCCCATGCACATACCAAAGCATGCCTTATTACCTGGATGACAATCCTTGACAGAATACCTACGACAGATCGATTATTGAGGATTGGAATCTCTGTGGATGGTCTGTGCAAGTGCTGTGGGGAGGTGCAGGAGACTCGTAGTCACATCTTTTCTGAGTGTTCATTTTCTAAGGTTGTGTGGGAAGCTGTTCTTCGATTATGCAAGATTAGCAGGCCTGTGTGAAGTTGGATGGATGAGGTTGCTTGGTGTGCATACATTTACCTTATATGGGAGGAGAGGAACCATCAACAATTTAGGGGGAACGTGAGATGTGCAGAAGAGATTATTACAGAGTAAGTCTGCTAGATTTGATGCTGTAAACCGAGACCTTTGTTTAGCTTGGGGGATTCAATTGTTTCCCTAAGGTTGCATTTGTAAATTTGTAGCAGCTTGATGCTGCTTCTTGAATAATATAATGAAAAAAATTTATCCAAAGAAAGAAAGAAAATGAACTACGAATTTTAATTTTTATCAAAAGTTTGATTTTTTTAGATATGTCTGAAGACTTCTAATTCATACCTCGTGACAGGACAAAGCCACCCAATGCAAAAAGTATGAGCAAGGCAAATGCCCCGAAAGTGTTAGCAACGACCATGTTTCTACCAGCTGCAGCAGTAAATCGGAACAATCCCGAAGCCATCTGGTTAACTAAAACAAGGATGAGGTACTGCTTAAACAACCTGTGCCAGAAAAATCACTTTCACCTCAATTTGGATCAGAGCTAATAAACAAGCAGCAATCCTATATATAGTACTGGTCAAGTTCCCCCTGGAAATTTTATTGTCAATTTGTTTCTTTACCTTTCAACATTCGGATCAAATCCGATGACATAGTAGGTAAGAAATACCCATATGGAAACTTCTGCAAATGAGATAGGAACCTTTAGTATCCATGTTGATAGAGCATATGCCCATGAAGGATAGAATAGGAGGTCTCTCTGCTTATAAAAGACAGGAAGCTTAACAATGGTCATAGAAATCTCAGACATCCCATTAAACATGATTGCAATCAAGCCAAAAAAACAAGGCCCCCGTATAGATTCCTCCCCCTACAATTGAATCGTGTCTCATCTCAGTCCTCAGAAAGAGTGTCATGGTAATGAATGCCATCATTGTGAGCTAGTGGCAAAATAAAGTTAGGATTAACAGGTTAAACCTTAATAATTGTGGTACAAGAATCGAGTTTCATTAGTACATACTTGTATAAACTTGAAAATGTAAACGAAAGAGTTTCTCTTCATCAGCAGATATTCCCTGGATATGCAAGCTTTGAGCAACTCTTTCTTTCCAACACCATACTTTCTGGTCGTCAAAGCAGCTGGGTGGCTCTTTGTTTTTTCATATGGAACACCAAGTTCTTCTCCAAGTTTCTTTCCCACGTGAAATGATTGGAATGCCTCAGAGAATTCATTGGCTGTGATGAACCTGTAAGGTTGATCTTTATGTACCCAATATTGCTTTTGATCTTTCCTTGATGTAACCTGCTATGAACATAATTGATCTTTATGTACCCAATACTGCTTTTGATCTTTCCTTGATGTAACCTGCTATGAGCAAGTTTGGTCCCAAAGGAAAATGGATCAAAACTTACTTCTTGCAAGAAGTCAGCCACGCCTTTTCTCTGCGGACACTTGAAGCCCATATTTTCAAAGAAGCTCAGCACGTGTTCGCGAGGACCTCGATATACTATCTGGCCATCGGAAAGGAGAATAATGTCATCAAAAAGATCATAAGTATCTGGAGCTGGTTGGAGGAGAGAGATGACTGTGGTTCCATTAAGGATGTGAACACCATGCTTGAGGGAGTTCACTATTTGGAAAGTTGTAGAGCTGTCCAGACCAGTAGATATCTCATCCATAAACAGTGCCTTCGCTGGTCCAACCAGCTTTTCACCTAATTGGATTAACACATGTAGATTTCATGATCAGAAATTCAGGGTAATTTACATATTGAATTAATGGTTTATTTGATCTCATGAATTACCTGTTGTGACACGCTTCCTCTGTCCTCCAGAGATACCCCTTAACATTTCATCTCCTACCATAGTGTCTGCACATACTTCCAGTCCTAAAACCTGCAAAATTTATGGCAAAACTATTCAATAAGTAATGAATTTTTCTTTTAACCACAGTGGTTCTTGCATATCTTTCGATATACTTCAACTTTTTTGTAACGTTTACCTTGATAATATAGTCGGTGATTACATTTGCTTCCTGACCTTCTGTTGCTACTGCCTGAAATATTAGAAACGGTAAAGTAACTCATGATGAATGCATGATTCTGTATAGTATACGCCTGAAAAATTACAATGGCATTTTAGTTCTTACCTTCATGAAGACATCCATATCCGGATCAGGTTTAATGTTTGCCTGTTTCTCTCTTCTTGACAACTCTTCCAACATGTCTGTAAACCCCCCAAAACAACAAATTCCATGCTTTGAAATTGTTCCAAAAATAAATAAAAGGGCCGGAAATCAATCGAACATACCATAACGGTCTCCAACACCTTGGCATCTTGCAGAAAAGGCCAAAGTTTCCCTCACAGTCATTTCTCCAATATGAAAGATCATGTTGACTGATATAGGCAGTTGTTCTCTGTGGCACAAACTCATCCATGCCATGCCCGTTGTAAGTCACCGTCCCGGAACACTGCAAAAGAAATTCACTCCCAAATTGAAATCAAAACAAGGAAAACAGAACTTAACTAATGATATTTGAAAGAACAGTAAAATTGTCAAGCACCTTGAGAGCAGGATCAAGCTTCCCAGCTAAAGCCAACAAGAGAGTGGTCTTACCGGAACTTGGAGGACCCAAAAGCAATGTCATTCTGTATTAAGTACATATGAACAACAATGATTGAGTAATTACAGGATCTCCAAAAACCTTAATTTCAGAATAAAAGTAAAATTCCATAGCCGTTATCGCAATCGTTACCTGCCCGGCTTAACGATGCCACTGACATAATTGAGGATGGTCAGCTTTTTCTTTCTACTAGAAAGAATACCAACATAATTCAAGAAACCCTGTAAACACAATACAAACTGAAACATGAGAAAGAATCCGAATTCCGAAGAAAACAAAACCACGAAATGGTAAAAAGTACAGAGTATTTTTTTCCAGGTTGCTACCTCAAATATACTAGTAGTAAAGTTGAGAACCGTAGGCAAAGCATTGGTTCCAACAAATGCTTGAGTTTCAATATTTAGATGTTCAAACCGGACTTCAATTGTGGGAAGAACAATGCCAACCCTGAAAATAAGAAAGACAGGATCTTTAATTCTTCCCTTTTCATTTCCTAGTAACCAAACATGAAAAAGAAAAAAAAATGGGTAAGAGAATTGCTACCTAGCTATACGGTTCTTGAGCTTCAACAAGAACTTCTCATTATCTTCCTCTGCAACTTTGACCAACCTCTCAAGCAAAGCCCTCCGTTGTTGCCACCCAAGGTCATGAACATCGATTTCATCGGCGCCACCTTCGGAGCTAGTCATTATACCTTTCCTGAGACGAGAAACAGTCGGTAGCCTCTCGAGCGCAGCCCACATTAAAGCTTCTTCATCGTCGTCTTCTCGAAAAGACCTCGAAAATGCTTCCACATCATTGTTTCTCCATACCGAAGAACTACCAGATCGTAAAATCCTCCGTAAATGACTACTCGCTCGATAAATATCAGCACCCTCCGGAGCTATATCAAAAACTTTCACGTCTCGGGAGCTTAAATCAATGAATCCAAAGACAAGATTGCAGCTTTAATTTTCATGTTGAAAACCAAGAAAAACTCGAGAATCGAAATCAAAGAAAAGCAATTGTATGGATATTAAGCTTGTTGCTGACTTGCTGTATATATAAGATTGATGATTGATGGCAATTCTTCTATAAGTCTTTCTCTTCCTGCACCCCTTGATTTGCTGGCGCGTGAATATTAATATTAAAACTTGTTGCTATATCTAAGATTGGTAGCAAATCTTCTAGAAGACCTTTTGCTCTCTTTTTTCCCTTAATTTTATTTGTTAATTTAAAATTTGTTAATATTTGATTTTTTATAATTTTTTAATTATTTTTAAATAAATAAATTTCAGTCAAATCAAGTATTGTCACGTCAATAAATTTGTCAAATATTAATTTTAATTATAATACTACTTTGCATTGAAAATTAAATATTTCTCTATTGTAACAAAAAAATAATTTAACAAAAAAATTAAATACTAACATTTGGTTTACACAAGACTTTTAATTTTAGGATTTAAGTTGTGGTTTAAAGTTTAGGGGTTTAAATTGTAGGGGGTAGAATTTAAGGTTTATAGTTAAAATTTAGAGTTTAGGGTTTAAGGTTTAGGTTGTAGGTGTTAGGGCTATGAATTTAAGTTTTAGATTTTATAGCTCAAGTAAGAATGATTGTGTAATTTTTTTTTACACAGCTTGTATATCAAAATATAACCCTTTAATATTTAAGCCAATAAAATAAGAATATACTTTGATACACAAGCATGTTTACACATAATCCTTTTAATTTTAGGGTTTATGAGTTTAAGTCGTAAGATGTAGAATTTAGAGTTTATAGTTAGAATTTAAAGTTTAGGGCTATGAAGGGTTGCGATTTTTTTTTACACAACTTGTGTATCAAAATAACCCATAATAACTCTAAATTTTATACCCTACAACCTGAACCCCTAAATCCTAAAATTAAAAAAAACTTATGTAAACTAAATTTTACATAAGCTTATATATCAAAGTATTTTCTTAAAAATATATAAAAACATCTTAAATACCACTTGTAAAAATAAGACTCGGATAATTATACAAGTCAAGTGAGTTCTAGTTCTCAATCATGGATGAAGTGAGTCTTCATTTAAAAAAATTCACAATCAAATGAATCCTTATCGCACCTTGAAATATAATTGTGATTTTTAAATAAAAACTTATTTAACTACAATTAGTTAAATAAAAACACACTTGATTCATAATTAAAAAAATATAAATATAATTAGAAGGACTAACTAATTAACACTTGACCCTAAAAACAATAATCTCAAGTTGCGTTGCTAGTAAGAAATGATGAGACTTAAATTTGAGCAAAAAGTCAAAAAATATTTTAACGTTTGACTGGATAGTTATTTTAGCTCATATTCTTTTTAGGAACAATTTAACTCTTAACGTTTTATTTTGGGTTAAAATAGTCTCTCTACGAATAAAAATTATTAAAAAATTGACGGTAAACAGTTTGAAATATAGGTCTGTCAACACATTTGTCTATGTGATACTGCCATATCAGTATGCACTGTCATATAAGTATGTCACGTCATTTCAAGCCATTTACCGTCAGTTGACTGACAATTTTTATCCGCAGATGGGTCATTTTGACCCAAAATGAAACGTTAAGGGTTGAATTGCTCCAAAGAAGAATAGGGGCTTATGACTATTTAGTCAAACATTTGGGGGCATTTTTTTAGCTTTATGCCCTCAGACTTGTTGCTCTCATACAATGAATAATGCGGAAACTAAAAAAAATATTTTAATACATAAGCTATGTAAAAAAATTTACACAACTCTTCATATTTAAGTTATAAAATTTAAAAAATAAATCTCTAGTACTAACACCCTAAAACCTATACATTAAACCATAAACCCTAAATTTTAACCATAAACCTTAAATTCTACACTTTACAACCTAAACTCCTAAACTATAAACCACAATTTAAATCCCTAAATCTTAAAATTAAAAGACTTGTGTAAATAAGCTATCGTTTATAGAAACTTGTGTATAAAAATACTTTTTTAAAAAGACCATTTGATTATCAATAATCTTTAAAAAAATGTGATTAAAACTCTCAATTAACACCCTATCAATTTTTTAGATTGTGCGTTTATAACCCAATATAAACAAAATTTCCGTTCCACTCGTTATTTAAAAAAGAAGACCATTTGATTCATTTCTTCGCCGTCACTCCATGGTTGACTTCTATCATTTACTTCATCTGTTTTCTAACGTACAGTTTATGAATTATTTATGATTTAACGGTCAAATAAAGTTTTAATTTTATTTTATAAAATTTGTTAATCAACTAACGATAAACAGCTTGAGATGAATTGACAAAATAATATGTCAGCAGAAGAAGTAATTTTATATTTTATATAATTTTATAAAATTGTTTTTTAATTGATATGGCATGCTTTCGAGTCAATACATTTGTCTATATGACATTGTCATGTCAGCGTGCACTGTCGTGTAGGTTTATCACGTTATTTCAAGTCATTTATCGTTAGTTAACGAACAGTTTTCACTCGCAGAGGGACTATTTTGACTTAAAATAAAACGTAGAATTAAATTGGTTCAAAAAAAATAGATGCCAAAATGACTATTCAGTCAAACGTTATGGGCATTTTTAACTTTATGCTTTAGAAAATTTATTGTGTAATTAGATTTCGGATGTAATGGGTGCAATTATACATTTATGATGTATTTGGATAATTGTCGTAATTTATGAGTCTCGTTGAAGTATGTGTAATTTGGAGTCCTTAATTACACTCTTCAATTCTTAAGAGGAGATGTGAAAATTGGTATAATTGGACGTATAATCACGCTCTTCAATTTCATAGTTAATATTATTTTAAAATTTAAACTCATGAAACTCTATAATTAAAAGTAGAATGTACTAATAGGGGTTGGTTTAAGTGGTAAATAACTTGATATCGCTTAAGTATATCTCGAGTTTAAAGTCTTTTATTTGCAAAAAATCTCAAGCTAAAAAACTTATCTGTCAAAATTAAAAGTGCGACGTATATTTATTTGAAAAAGTTAGGGTAAATTTCTAAAAAATTCGGAAGAAAAAAAAAAGCAGAATTTAGCTTCAAAAGGGGTTGATGAGCTGTCAACTTATTAATGTCAATATAAAACTTAAGTTACCATTATACTTTGATTTAGAGTGGAAAGTCAAGTGTATGTCTTCGTAATAGAAATTTTTTTGAACGAGTTTCATAATAGAAAATTATATAGGGTAAAGTAAATCAGTAGTCATCGAATTTTTAGGGCGCGTTAATTTTAATTACTAAACTTTTAAATTTTTTATTGGAATCACCTAATTTTTAGTCCGCTTTCATTTTTTGTCATTCCTGTTAACTTTCGTTAAAAAAATAACATTAACGTGACAAGTTAACTTTTTTCTTCTTTCCTTGTTCTGTTTTTACTCTATAAGTGGTTGAGTGGATTAGAAACAAATCACGGTACATTCTTTTTTAAATTTTTTATTAAAACCATCGTCACCATTGTTACAGCAATGAATTATAGGATTGAGATGCATTTAAATGAATCAAGTATCTAATCAGTGAAAGAATTTATACTCTATTTTTTCTTACAATCACTTCAGGAAATACAATAACAGACTCAGTCCCCGAACTTAATATTATTGTCCCATTTGGAAGTTAAAACCAAGATTAAATCTTCTGGAATGGCAAAGAGTAATCAACGTAGTAGCAGAGCAAGATATTACCATAAACACAGCAAAGGGTAGTTCTTGTCAACACCATAAGTGGTAACATAACTTCAAACCGGAAGCCAGAGGATACCTTTTTGTTTCGTAGCATATGAAGTTATATCACTCCACCTGTGTTCAATGTTAGACCTTTCGCAACTAAGTTTTATTCTTTGGTGCATTATGCCCATAGTCAGTTGTAGTTTAAATCTAATTTAGCTTCAATTTTACGTGAGTTTTACTAGAATGATATATACACACATAACGAACATATATGCTAGTTTTTTAAACCTAATTTAGTTTACTACTTGATACATGTTTGACTATCTTTTGCATGTTATGGATGGCTATGCTCAAACTCAAAGACCGACACAAAACTTTATGTTAGGGGCGAGCTTATAAAATTTTAGGAGGGGCGAGCTTATAAAATTTTAAGGAGGCGAAAATATATTTTCAATAGGAAATATATAGTAAATTTTTAAAAATATTCTAAATCATATAGAAATTTCAAATTTTTAGAGGGGACGGCCACCCCTCCCGCCCCCTTCTAGCTCCATCAGTGGCTATGTTGTGTGTTCTTTTTACTGAATCTATTTTTTAATCTAGGTTGAATTTTTCACATAAAACGATAGAGGTTACCATACATCTGAAACTGCATCAAAGACTGCTCAAACAGTGAAGGTTCATCCTATTGAAGTCCTTGCTATTCCTGCAGATGAATTAAGGGAAATCATAGATAGCTATGGCACCAATGCCCATTGAAGTCCGTGATTTATTTCTAATCCACTCAACCAGTTATAGAGGAAAAATAGAGCAAGAAAATAGAAGAAAAAAGAAATTTAACATGTCACGTCAGTATTTTTTAATAGAGATTAACAGAGAAGACTAAAATAAAAACAGACTAAAAGTTAGGTCCTTAATGAAAATTTTAAAAGTTTGGTGACAAAAATGAATGCACCTTAAAAGTTCAGTGACCATTGGTGTACTTTATCCAATTACATATATTGTTTTCAAATTTTCTAATTTTATACATATTAATAATTTATTTTATAAATGTTTTGATATATTTATATATTTGCATTATGTTTATTTTTGTGATATTTTTAATTATTTTGAATGTTATTTCCACATTTTAATTCTTATTTATTTAAAAAATTATAATAGTTGACATACGTTAATATAAATATCATGTTTAAAAAATAATAATCTTATCTTGCGTAATATAAATTAAATGTTACGGTAAGGGTCTAACTTTTTAATGGTTGCTGCTATAAATTTTAACCTTTTAGAGTGGTTAAATAAGCGTCTAAACTTTTAAAACGATAAGAATATTTAAAATAAGAACATTTTCGGAGAGCTGTGTTCAATCGCTTTTGTCTACAAGATGTTAAAATATTAAAAATATGCATAAATATATAATATTTTATAATCACCTTTAGACTATTCAAAGAAAATAAGAGCATAATGTTTTTGAAACTTTTCAAAAAAAAATTCAGAAAAGAATCATGGTCAAATTTTTATTAGATTTTTTTGAACAATTACTATTTAGGGGAGTGAATATTTATTCTTAATGAGTATCGAAAGACTGTAACACATTGTATTCGAGCATCAAACCTAATTATTTAAAAGAAAAAAGAAAAGAGAGACAATGAGGGAGGGGCAAATTTAACGTACAACAGGTTTAAGGTGCGGCTAAAAGACAGTAAGTTTCGATCTTTGTCCAATAATTTAAAATAGACTTTTTGATAACATTTTAAGTTGATTTTTTCGTATTTTTTGACAAGTATCGAAACTTATTTTGTAAGTATTAATACTTATCTAAAAACTTAAAATATTATAAAAAATCTAAATATTAATATTTACAAAATAAATATCGATACTTGTAAAAAAATATGAAAAATTCAACCTAAAATATTATTAAAAAAAATCTAATATTTTAAATTACTAAATAAATTTTGAAATTTACATTTTTTAACTACACTTTAGACCTTACGTATTCAGACCTACCCGTAAGCGAGTTGACCTGTCACCTACAGGCTACAGCCGTCCTCATTATGCATGCAGTTGCATTGCTTTGTGCACGAAATTAAATGTTGTAGGAGTTTGAGAGTTGCATTTTGCCAGCCACATTTAATTAAACTTTGTAACTTTTAGGCATTTATGTACGAATGAATGCACCCAATTCCCTCTTATCCTTCGCCTACCATTTCATCCGATCCCCACCCTTTCTAACAAATGTCATCCATCTCCCCACACTCCGAAATCCAACCAGTTCTCATATGTAGTTGGCCTAATTGTCATGTTTTATCACGTTATAATAAGTCATACTTTCGGATTCATTAAAACGTGTGTTTGGTTAACTTATGACTGTCGTGATGTACTATTTTAACACGCTTGTATTACAGAAAATATAAATAGTTATGTGTTTGGTAGAGTTGATTTTTTAAGAGTCGTATTATTTTATAAGTAAGTTAGGTGATATTTATCATTGACATACAAGTAGTATTTATTTAACATTATAGTTTTACGTCAATTTTGTCAATAATATCCGTATACTATTTCTCACGTATTTACATCGATTTAAATATGCTAAACCCCAAACACTCATACTATTTTCACATATTTACGTCAATGTAAATAAACTAACCCTAAACCATAAACCCAAAACCATAAACTATAAACACTAAACCTTAAAATCTAAACTCTAAATCCCAAATCTCAAACCCTAACCATAAATCCTAAATTATAAACCATAAAATATAAACCCTAAGACGTGAACACTTAACATTGGAACCACAAACCCCAAATCATGAACCAAAAACTCAATACCTTAAACCATAAAACATAAACCCAGGACCTCAAATTCTAAACCACAAACCCTAATCTCAAAAAAATAATATAATAGTCCATGTCAAAACAAATGAAAAATATGAAGTTAGAATTTTAAGGGTAAATTCATGCATAACACTTATCTTTAAAGTTTATCTCAAATTTCATCAACCAAATACCTTGATGTAATAACAATTAAATTCATCTATCTTTTTAATATACAAGTGTCATCTAATACAACACATCTTTTACATCCGTTGTACCAAACGAGCCCTACGCATACTACAATTATTAAGTGTTTTCCTCTTAAAATGGG
The DNA here is from genome assembly GCA_019671005.1 of Hibiscus mutabilis. Lineage (NCBI taxonomy): Eukaryota > Viridiplantae > Streptophyta > Magnoliopsida > Malvales > Malvaceae > Hibiscus > Hibiscus mutabilis. Next base: position 2,001,209 of record CM033711.1, read on the forward strand.
TTAAGCCCATATCTCCTAGTCCAAGCCAACGTGATGCATGTGTCCTTGTGAATAGACCACATGACACATGCATCATGCTTATTGTCTCTCTATTACATGCCGAATTGATGTCTCGCAACAAAGACCAAAAAGCATGTAAAGCAAGCTAAACAAGTTTGAAAGATTGAGAGCTCCTCTTGCCACTTGAACCAACATTATTTGTGGATCATAAACAGGTTTTTACTTGAAGACTTGCCCATAATGTTAACACATTCAGTAGCAACGTATGAGAGAAGAATTCTATTTCATTCATGGCAGATTAAACTCATTCAAATTGTTGTAAATATTTAGTATAAGGCTGAGGTTTGGTAGATTGTGTTTAGATTGTTGTTGTATTCTGAAATTTATGATCGAATTCTTGTCAGACGAATCGATATCCGACACTCACTTGAAGTCCAGATAACATACGGCATAACTACAAATGACAATAAGTGATTAGCTTTGCACTAATTTGCTTCTGGCCTGAACAATTTCTTAATTATAAACCAACCATGAAAGAAGGAATTGTCAGAAAAAAATCGAGATCATCACATATTCATAATTCGATCTCGATTCATAACAGCCACTCTGTTGCAGCTTACAAATCTGTGGCATTGGAGCTTACACACTGCAAGTTTGGATTTCTACAGAAACAGAAGCAAGAATGCAACATGTTAATGATCAAATATGCAGGCAATAATCCAGCTTTTGATTGAAATTTTAGATGCCAACATGTTATACTTGGAAAACAAACATGAAATTATTACCTACATTCACTCATGCTTAGCAACAACTCCTGTCAGTAATGTTGAGAAGGAATTGGACTATTCTTCATCATCATCCTCTAGCTTATTTGAGGTACTCCGGTGAACACCGGAAGCGAGCTCAGCTTCTAATGGCTTTGAAGACAACCTCTCGTAAGCTCTTGATCCTGCGGGAAGAAGCTTGCGTTGCCTGAAGGTGAGAATCTGGCTAAGCTGATCATAACTCCACCTTTGCTGACAATACGCGACGGCTGCAAGTAAAACTGCGGTGGTGGGAATGGTAACATCCCCAAAATTTGAGAAGAAGTCCATTGTTGGATTCACAAACTCGGTACTCCTCGAAGTAAGGATTGGGAACTGGAGCTCTGATATAGTCATAGAAATGAAGGAGAAGTCTGACCACTGTAATCCCAATAAAATATAGTTTCCTGAGAGGTTTACAATCGATTTGCCACATGAAGTAATCCCTAGTTCGATTTCCCATTCCCGCAGCGTTTGGGAATTTCCCCTTGAATCTATAAACCTATCTGTTTGAAGTGGCATCTGTTTGGTTTTAACAGTATGAATGATCAGAACAATTGTGTATCCAATGACATGTATGGTAACGGTTGCAATAAGTACCCGCTTTTCACTCGGTACACGATGTGATTCGAGTGCAGCTCGTGAAAGTAGTCTGATACGAGATTCCCACACCTTTTGACAGAGCCTCAGTGTCAAAAGGAACATCACCAGGACAAGAAGCTTCACCGTGTAATCAATCAAACTCAGCCACTGACTCTTCTTGATTTCATAAGAATCAGAAGCCTCTGTCTTGAAGAGAGCTTCGGCACCAGTAATAAGAGGAAGACTGTACCCGAGGGCTTGGACACCCAGCATGACAAGGGAAATAAAAGGAGAGGAATCAACATCCTGCTTGAGGTAAAACAGCTGACTAGAAATGAAAGGGTCAAAACACGGAGGATTCCCTCAACACCACGGCGAGAAAGAACATCTTCCCTTTGCTTCCTGTACATAATTGGAAGAGTTTGAAGCTTAATCATCCCAAAATATAATGGATCGTCTTCAGTTCTCTGACTGGATATGGAAATTCTTGCAGTTGGATTGACCAACCACCGAGCTGTCGTTGGTGGGTAAGACACTATGACTTCGATCAAGCAATCCAACCCCGATTCTAGATCCATGATCTGAGATAAGATCGTCCCTGAAGCTCGAACATCCCTGCAGCCAACAAGGTACATCTGTCCAAAATGTGGATCATAAAGACCCTCCAGAAAAAGAACAGAAAAATTGCTATAATCTTTTCCCATAATTGTTAATTGAGCTGATACATTCAAAAGGAGCTGTTTCTCGGTGTATTCAGCTTTAACGTGGTGAGGTGCCTCTTTTACTGTGGTGGTCGCATTTCTAGAATACCAATAGCGCCCGAACAAAGGACCAAGTGAGAAAATATCCATCTGAATATCAACTCTTGGAGGATGAGAATTCGAAAATGGATCAGGAACAGCAGAGATTTGAAGGGTCAGATCTTCTGCAAGAAAAGAAAGGCTGGATAAAAAGTCCTCTGTATCGTCGAGTTTAGGAAATTGCAGCAAGGATTTCTTGACTAGAGTTCCAAAACTGAAGGGCTCATTTTTCTCTAGGATTGCACCAGCTGATCAAATTTTTGAGTAACTATAATAAGGATGTGATGTTCTGAAATAATTCCACAACTCCGTCGGCCTCGCTAACCTTTCAAATGATAAAGGATAGTACTGCTTATTACTTCTATCAGTACTCAAAATACTCCCGAAAATTATACTCCGCTGCTTTAACGAAAACGACAGAGGAATATACAAACAGATACGGGAGTTACAGCTACTCCCTTCTGCATCTACTATGCCAAGGCAACCAACCATGCAAAGCTCCCCACTAGAAGAATTCCAGATTCCTTCAGCAGCAAGAGTCATGTTGCTAAGTCCAGACCTCCTCCATTGCACTCTATACTGATCCTCCGATGCAGGAGCAGCCCGAAAAACTGCAGCAACTCTGGCCACGCTAGCATTTCTACGCCCATTAGTCGGCTTGCATCTAACATCCTGAATGTAAAGTATGACATCCTTGACGCTGCCATTTGTAGCCTTAATCTCTTTATCTGACACAAAAGGACCCAGCTTACTACAATGGTCATCAGTGCCATTGCATTTCCAGTTCGGCACGACAGTGAAAGCTCCACTATTAGTAACTTCCTCTAGAATTGCACAGAAGCTATCTCCTCTGTAGACATTGATGCCAGAATTCATCACGATATCCCGATATGGATAAGGATCACATGCCTTGGATACAATCTTGTCAGAGCCAAATTCATATTTCGTCGACTTGAGCATCTGGGCCAAAATGTGAACTTGATCAAAGTACTTAGCATTCGAGTTCGGATTTAAACTTTTCAACTCACCTCGTATCACCCTATTTGTCAAAGTATGTGTCAAGGGGTAATGAAGAACAAGCAATATCTGATCATCTTGCAAAAGGGGCACCAGGTTGTCGTTTTGATCAGAGTCCTTCAGCCATTCCCATGGATTGTTCGCATCAGACACCCGGGACGGCAACATCGCACTCCCCAACAAACACAACAATCTTTCCCCACCATCCTGCTTCGTTTCCGTGTAAATCCCTTCTAATGAAATAGCAAGCTGAGTATGAGCAGGCCATATCTGAAACCGAGGACTACCCTCGTACGGCCTCTCTGCAAACGAAGTATCCAGTGTAATCCCCAGCATCAAAATCCCACTGACACTTACAGACTTCTTCGTCCAATGCTCGTGATCGACATTCGTGATCCAGAAGGAAGATATGTTCAAGGGAACCTGTAACAACTTGTTAGGTATATCCCTATCATCAAATGGCATAATGGGAGCATCACCAACATCCTGCCACCAATCCCCATACCCGAAATCGAGTTCCTCCTTTATATCAGCTCTCCTATTATCTCCAGCTTTAAGCTCAGAAGCAGATGATAAAACTGATTTACAATGTTTCTTTACCTCACCAATTCTTTCATAATTGTGTTCCAGTTCCACAGAAGATTCCTTTTTAGACTCAAACTCCAGTTCTGGAACATAATTTGTCAACCCTAACATAAACATCTCACACATTATACAAACAACAGTCAGATATACAGTAACAGTCCCCATGGTTCCAAATTTTCAATAATTCCCAGCAACCCAGTTCCTAGAAAACACTGAAAATAAAGACCTGATTTCCCAAAGAAGGAAAGAAAAACTGCCAAAACTGAAACTGAAACAAAGATTCAAGCTTTTGGCTTGGTGGGGTGGTTTTGCAAATCCAATGAAGCAAATTTAGTAGGAGGAAAATAAACCTGAAATTCAGGTGTTAAAGTTGTTGCAAAGATTTCTAGGAAGTTCAGTTGGATCTAAGAGAAGGCTTAAAATGAAAGTCTTCCAAAGTAGTTGTGTAGCGTAACAGGTCTGTTTCCTTGTCTTTTTCTCTCTTTTTTTCCTTTATTAATTTCACCCAAATTTAATGATACCCCTGGCGCGTGTATTGGATTTCTTTCCCTTTTTTATAGAACATGTACCAAATAGTTAGTGAATAGATAAATAATAAAAAAATAGCTTATATTACAAATAAGTTCTTAAAGTATATTCATATTTTTATTTAAATATTTAAAATATTTTTTATTAAAAATAAATATTTAAATTATATTTTTTTGGTCAAAATTGTTATTATATACTTTTGGTCAAATAGGCATTTAAAGTTTTTTTTGCTCAAAATAGATATTTAAAGTGTTTTTTGGTCAAAATATGTATTTAAAGTATTTTTATTTGATATTGATTAAAAATATATTAGGTACCTATTTTAACAAAAAATATATATTTCATGTACCTATTTTGACAAAAAAATATATTTTATGTACCTACTTTGATAAAAATATACTTTAGGTACTTAATTTAACCAAAATATATACTTTAAGTACTTATTTTGATTAAAAAATATTTAAGGTACCTAAATAAAAAGATTAACATACTTTAAGTACTTATTTATTTGTGATATAAACCTAAAAAATCAATATTCAACATAAGATAACACGAATTTCATAACATATGATAAAATTACGACTAAAACAATTTCATAAAATTAGAAAAACACAACTAAATAACATATTTAAAGAACCTAATAAATGATCTTATTAAAAAATAGAACATTATTCTTTCTAAAAGAAAAATTAAATTCGAATAATTTTATTTATAATGTGCACGTTACTTGTCGTTGTGATTATCGATTAACAAAAAAATTAATGTAATAATTAAAAATAATATATTATTTGATACTCGAAATTAAACCCTTTTGATTAATATAACATATTTTAACTCATTTGGCCAGGATGATGCCATATTCGCACACCTTCCATTCTTGCATTCACCGTGCTACTATGATCGAGCTACATTTCCTCCACGTTTTTTCTAATAAAATGATCGAGTTTGAATAAATAAAGTTATATTCGTATTTATTTAGCTTCGTTTATATATTCGTGAATATGTCCATCTAACGTTTGTAGACATGTTGGTTTAATGCTCGCGAACATAGTTGTTTATAGCAAAAATGATAAAATTTCGCCACTAGCCTTTAAGCTTCTTATACTTCACAGTTTGAACTACAAAAATCACTTTATGTTCAGTAATCCTTACTTTCATCAATATTTAAAATATAAAAAAATAAAAAATAGAAACCGGGTAAACAGACTTATAAACTAGTCGATAAACGAACTTGTTCGTAAACATAAATAAACCGAATACATCTTTATTTGTATTCGTTCGTTTATTAAACAAACATAAATTTTTATCTATACTCTTTTATTTATACAAACAGTTCATCGAACGCTCTATTCATTTGCATCTCTATTCCCAAGTTCTTACTCATAGGGTCGGAGATATAGATACTTTGATAACTTGGTTTTTGAAAGTGGACTGCTGGGTGCTAAATTGCAGTGATCATAATTTAGATTGTGGTCAACCTGCTCTATTTTTTCTGGTGACTTTATGCAGGCCCTGGTTCCCAGCTCAAACTTTGCCGAAATTATTAAGATTCAATCATTTCTTGCATGGTAGATTAATTGTTGGAAAAACATGATAAATTAGAAAGTTTGAGGCATATTTTTTATGTGAAAAAATAGAGATTCGAATGATGAATTTATGGACTTATATTCTATTTCATGAGATTTTTACAATGGTATCTCATATGCTCAAAATGGTTAAGTGATGAATGAGAAATTGATACTCAAAGTAAGATTCTTGTAAATTGTGTAAGAAAAAATAACGAACCCATATCTCACCTTAGTAGGATATGAAGTATGAAAGTGTTTATATACATTAATTCACTTATTATTAAATGATTTAAGTTGAAATTGTGCCTTGTGCACAAGCACAGGGTGTAAATTGAAGCTTAATTAAATTTTTCCTTAAATGTGGCGTATTGTTTTTAATATTCAGAGTTAAGAGGATAAACATATAGAAAGATATTGTATCCTTTAATTCGAATATTATTCTAATATTACTTGAGGTTTACGAAAATATATTCCATATTTATGGTATTAATGACTACTTTTTTAGATACAGTATTGATGACCATTATATTCATAATATATTATTTTTAATAATTCTTTTATGTAAAACTTCTATAAATGCTGAGTTAACCTATTAGGTTAAACACAATTTGAAAAACATTTTCTTCTCTTCAAATTTTTGGTGATAGACGAAGGTAATGATATAGTTCGTGATCTCTACAACAATACAACTGTAGCTGATCATCTCGTTGTTGTATCTTAAAAAATAGACGACCAAAGATCTCAAGCACTTCAGAGTAGCCAAAAATTTATCTTAAGAAAACTGATTAATTGCAGGCTTCAACCGATTCTAGTCGCTTTCTGTCAAACTTCAAGTATCTATTTATATATTGTATTTCTTTTTGTTCACTTAGGCCATGTTTGATAAAAAGCAATTTGAGCTAAAATTTGAGGTTTGACTAGTCAAATCCCCTATTTTTGATGTTTGGTGAATAGTGAATTGAAATAGTGGATTGTGGTGAAACCTCTAATTTTGAAAAACATATAATATGAGCTTTTTGAAATTAAAAGTTTTGATACAATAATTACAAAGACCATTTTGCCCTTAATAATTATCAAAAATCTCAAAATAACATAAATTTAATTCTTTTATTTTAATTCTTCACCCTCGCGTATTTATTTATAAACAAATACATTTTTTATTCTCACACATTTATATTTGTATTTGTATTTAAATTTAATAATTAATTAAATTATATTAAAAATAATTATATAAATAATAAATTAATATATAGATATTTAAATATGCTTAGTAATGTTATATTAAAAAAATATTTTTCGTGATCTAATTAATATTAATAGATACAAAATATTGATAACTAATAAACTATTTAAACAAGTATTGAATATAATATTGTCCTTATACGTCATTTTGTTTGTTTAAATAACCAAACAGCTATCAGCTATCAGTTAATTTTACCAAACAACTTTATACAATCAGCTAATACGATCCGCTAGTTAAATCAGCTATGTAATCCGTTATCAGCTATCAGCTAATGTAATCCGCTAACAGTTATCAGTTATTCGCTAATTACTAAACATGGCCTTAATAAAAAAAAATTGTTTTTCTTTCGTCTTGAATTGTTATATTTGTAACATTAATCATGCATGATACTATACGTACAACATAGATCAGGAATCATACAAATACATTTATTATGATGCAAATCTTATTCTTGTTACATTATTTACTACCTTGATTCGAATGGTACAGCGACATGAAACATAGAAAACGAACATATGCATATACACAACAACATTAAATTTAGCAGCAAATTAGGTAAGAGTTCAAGACATGGATTTTCTCCACTTGGGAAGAGTCCTACCTCGAACAAGCTTTGCTTTGATATCGGTGGGCGTTTGTGTCCCGAAGTTAGCCTCTCTGTCTTCTTCAATCCTCTCGAAAACACTGACGCTGCTCTTTAGCGAAGGCATTATTCCCAGCTTCCTCCACTTGAAGAACCCTTTCTTCTTGTCCATTAATTTCTCCATCTGCATTTGCATCGCCACGCATTGGCTCTGCACCCTCAGCAGCTCCTCTTTCAGCTTCTTTATCTCCATCTGTTGGGCGTTGATTTCCCGTTTCGACAGGCACCGAGCCGGGGGTTCAAGTCCGGCCGTGTTCGGACTCCTCGTCCCGCTGAACGATCCGCTCCAGTCGACATGCCGGTTGAGCTTGGTTTGTTCAGAGAACAATACTTGAATCACGGCTCGAACAGGCAAACGCTCGTTCTGAGCAGCGTGCAGGGATGCTTCCGGTGAGAGTTTTCGACAGTCTATCAATCTGCAAAGAACTTTCCTATCTTGCTTCGACACACCTGGATGTGCCTGCAACAATGTAACATGTTTTTCTTAATTTAAACAAGATTAATCGACTGAATCAATGGGCGAAGTGACAAAAGACTAAAAAGTGTCCTAAAGATGGACACATTTTGCATTTACATGTTAGGTTTCACGAGATTACAGGAACTCTAGAACCTATAAAACTTTAAAAAAAATATGAAGAATCTTTTTGCTGGTGAATCCGACTACTCATAAACAAGACAACCTAAAAATCTTTCTAAGGGCCCATAATGTTCCCTGATATCTCCATCTCCAATAATATACAGTTTAACCCTTTTTTTTCCTTACGAAAAGAAAGAAAGATTACAAATGTTGGAATCTGAGGTGAAAAAATCAGCAGAATTTAGAACTCTGGGTCCAAAACATGATCTTAATGTCCGAGTCTGATCTAATTAATAACACAATTAATGTCTGAACTATAAAGTTTTCGAAATACTAACTACTATGAACTTACTTTGAGATAAGTGTCAATGGCACGATACAGGACATCATCCGTGGCTCGGGCATGGCTAGGAAGAGCGGTACTAAGCGCAATAAACTCATCCAAACTCAGATTAGTATCCAAAGCAGCTTCAGCCAAGTAGCAGTCCACAAGCTTGGCTACTTTAACCACCGCACTGCCGCTTCTAGTGCCTTCGTCGAGCCCGGCAAATCTCTTAACCAACCTTATAACGAGCTCTACGTCCAACAGTGTGCCACAAGTGTGACTAAACGAAGGAATCATGAGCTCTTTCAGGGAAGCTTGGTCAAGCTGCCATGAAATCCTTATCTCCACCTCCGCTCTGTAAGAAGGCTCCACTCCAACCATGTTGGCCGTCCGGAGTAGGCGTAGGAGGAAGTTGCAGGGGATGGAATCCCTCTCGGGTGGCAGAATTCCCACCAGGGTTTCAACAAAGAACCTCTTCTTCATCCACGAAGCCGTCACACTCTCCGGCGACGACTCTTCAAGACTCACATGATCCTTTTCAGCGGCATCACTGGATAGATCAGGTAACCATTTCGACGCGTAATGCACGATGATCGAACCTGTTAAGTCAGGACAAACCCCCTTGGACTTAATCCCCGAGATTGTCTTCACAAAGTAGTCCATGTCAAGGATGCACGCATCATCGAACCAGCATTCAGCAGTGGATTGATTCGGCTTTCCCGGAAAAGTGAAGGATGGTTCTGGCAAGGCTAGCTTACTCATCCTGAACCTTGAACAGTACCAGAAGAGTGAATTGAGAGGAAACAGTTCTATGTTATGCTTCAACTGGACAAGTTGGTTTCTGGGGGACTAGATAACATTGGGTTGGGGAGTAAAAGGTAAAAAAGTGAAACTTGAGGTACTTAAGATTGAAGATTGATTCATTTAGATACGATGGGAGGCTGAGATGAAGATGGATAAGAGAGATAAAAGGTAGAGACAAAATCTGCATAAATGCTAAAATATTCCATCAAGTGACAGTGAGGCACCACATGAACTTATTCTCTGCTTCTCCCTAAGGCGAACAAAGATAATTAATATGAATACCTTGGAGTGAAAGTGACCTGAAACTGATATCTCTTATCCTCCATGGTGTTTTTGGGTTGCAGCTGGATTGGTGTACGTTTACAAAATCCGAACCTCGAACCTTCCTAGTTTCTACCATCATCCCACAGTGCAAGTCCCAGACTAGGGAAAAGGGTTGTCGATGCTATGGTTCAAACCTCGGGTTTGTTGGATATCAGATGTCGAAACTTGTACAACTGTTGCAGAACCATGAATGGTGGGGAAAGGTATAGTTCTGAATCAAATTTTTTTACCTATGAACATGATGAAAGCAAGTTAACATGGATGATCAAAAACAAAGAACCTTTTGCTGGAAATGTCCATATGATATGATGAGAAAGAATCAGACATAGATATAAAGCCAAAGAACAAAGATTTGATACTTTCTGCATATGCTACAGTGAGCACGTGAACCTTGGTTTTTACTTGGTTGATTCTCGAGAAATCAATACCTGCAACTCTGCTCTGAGCATGTAGAGCAATACCAGTGAAGCACGACTTTTATCGGTCCGCTGAGGCCTAATACCGTGTTACGTATGAAAATCACGAACATAACACGTACACAAATTGCCATATACAACTCATGGGAGCTCACAGTACAGTCGAAAAGATATGAAAATGGAGCATTTAAGTTCTAAGAGGCAATACTCAAAGAATTTAGATCAAAAAGGGGTTTCAATTTATGTGAATCCAAATGAAATTCTACAAGATACAGCAACTAAACAAACACTAAGCTCAACATCCAAGGAAATGAACTCATAACGAAGTCGAGCATTTCTGTTTTCAGCTAATGTTTTTTGTATAAATAAAAAAAAATTCTAGAGCCAACAGTCACCTAGCACTGCTTCTTATCAGCTTCTTATTCTTCCTGTTGGGCAACAAATGGAAGAAACCCTTTTTTTCCTAGATACTGCTAGGAGTTGATGTTTCCGATGAACTTCCAGTTGAGTCACCTGCGGCTGCATTGAACAGTGAACCGCTTGCAAGAGAGCCATTTCCGCTCTCAGACACGACCGGGATCTTAACAGCTGCTCTCTCCATCTCCTTCTCGAGTTCTTCTTCCCTGCGCAATGCTGTGAATTGGGTATCCAAGGACCTGGCTGCTCCTAGCCATGCAAGAACAATCACCAGAAGTATCCCTCCAAGGTATGGGGTTGAATTCGCAAGTGATCCGAAGGTCAAGATCATAAACTGTTGAATCAGAGCACCTCCTGATTTCCCCAGTGGATTGCATACAACATCGATGGCAGCCTTCCCTTTAACCTAAAGATAGCATCAAATAGATTCTAAGTTAACGACCAGAAGTTGCACAAAAATGTCGGAAGTTCAAATTTTCAGCAAAGATTTCAAACCTTGGTGTCCTCGTCCAAAGGAATATAGGCCATTTCTTTGCAAGGATCGAATAAACTGTACTTTGCACTTTTGCTGAAAATGTTTTGCAAGGCACCCACATATACGGCCGCAAGAAGGGGAGTCATGCCGAACTGTGTGAGCGTTGGTGCAAGAGGACCGCCAAATAATATCAAGGAGAAGAAACCAACTCCGGTCAGAAGCAGGACAGTGGGTGTTATGCTGGCAGCAACTCCCCATCCGTATTTGTCAAAAATAAATTGACTCAGTAGCATCATAGTGAATGTTGCGATTCCAGTGGCAGTCGAGAAGTCACCCATGAAAGAGGAGTACTCGTTCGGGCTTGGAAACTGCAATATGGAGAGAGAATCATTAGGTACGAAGCCGGTTACAATATATATATATATATATATATGTATGTATGTATGTATGTATGTATATAAGAGAGAGCAGAAAGCAAAAAACAGGAGAATAACCAAAGAATTTTACCTGAGCTTTAAGCTTCGATTTCCAAGTAACTTCAACAAGGTTGATGCTAATACCATATGCAACCACCAAAGTGGCAAGATCCCTAATGTACCTTGAAGACACCAAGAATTTCAAGCTTTCCATCGTTCCCATCTTAGGCTTTTCCTGCAAACCGATAGACAATGAAAAGAAACGAGGCTTCATGTGTGTTTTGACCAGATCACTTTAAATGCATATACAACATAAGCATGGTGAAAAAATTTCTTCTAAACCCATAATATCTCAGCAAGTCAAATTATTTGAAAAGAACATTTGGAATCAAATATGACAAACAAGAAAACCAGCTTAAAAATGGATTACCTTCTTCTTCTTGCTACGTGTGGGAAGAGGAACAAACTTATTCACCCACCAGTACAGGAAACAGATGGCAAGCCCCATCAGCACAACAATGCTCATCATTCCCTTCAAGGATACAGCCCAACCATCAACTCCAGGACCCAAATTTTGCCTCAAAGTAGAGAAGTACTTAACAGTTCGACCAGAGAAAATGAGAGCTATGTTGGCTCCTAGACCAAACAGAGGATAGAATCTTTTTGCTTCGTCTACGGTAGTTATCTGCACAAGAAAATGCAACAGTAGGTAAATACAGCTTTAGTTCTCAAAATAGAAAAAATGCACCAAACAAAAGCATAGAAATACAAGTAATAGGTTGCCAGTAAAGCAATGCCACAATCTTGAATGCTTGATTTCTGCATAAATGGTCAAATACAAGGTGTGCAAATTCAAAAAAGAAAATGAGAGTTCGAAATTTTAAAATTATATTTGATTATCCTCTTATTAGCCCTTCTCTTTTGCTTCACACACGCACCACATTACATCCTAAAATACAGGATACATGAAATCGCATCTAAGTTTTATTTTTCTCAAGTATCTCATGGATTCGATTTCAGTGCCACCAAACAAAGATAATCAATAAGTAAAATTTTCAAGATAAGGGACCAATTATGAATCTGAAAGATCAAACTTGAAAGAACAATTCTCCTAGTAAATTACATGTCAGAATATGGAGAAAGAACATGAATTTGAAGAGGAAAACAACAGGACAACGTCAACGTTCCCAATTTTGTCCAAATGAAATCATCATACAGTAAGCCAATGCAAACAATATCACTCTTTTCTTGTCGGAATCCTCAAGCAAAAGTCACATAGTATAATGTCATTCATGAAATGTAGAACTTTAACGTCCATCTCATCAAGAGTAAGGAGATTTATAAAACAACTTCCTGAACATTTGCAAAAGTCTAAATGAAAATCAATTAGAACTAAAGGGCTGGAACAAAATCTTTGAAGCAAATGTATCATTGAACATACCAACTAGTTTTTAAATACAGAAATCAACCAGAACTAATCAAAAGAAGCAAAATCATTGATGCAAACATATCATAAAAGATGCTAACTAGTTTTGAAAAACATACACAAGCAACTAGATGATTAGATGTGTAGTCAATTCACACTGGCAAAAGCTTAAACCAATACTAACTAGTGAGATCTGCATGTTAAGGAGTGCAAAACAATTCCAAAGCCTGTCAGACTTACAAATATTAATTAAAAACCACTAATTTCTGACACCAGAATTAATATATATAAAACCAACATGCTTATACAATCATAGGGATAAATAACTTCCATAAGATAATATATTCACCTGATTGGCAAACCCCCAAAACAGAACGGAAATGACCACACTGCCCCATAGTTCAGCCATGACATAGAACAAACAGAAACTCCAAATCCTCATAATTGCAAGAGGACCAAGGAATCTGGGTCCAAGAACCGCAAGAAGCTTATCAGCAAGTGCCTCAGGGTGGATGTAATTGCTGAGAGGATACAACAGAAACCCAAATGCACCAAAAAAGGCTATAAATGGGACAATAACAGTGTAAAAAAGAGCCTTCTTTGGCAACACATCAGCCAACTTGGTGTACAACAACATGAACCCAACAGCCATAGGCAAATTAACCCATGTCTTTAAGAATGGTATAATCTCAGCACTGCTTCCTTTAGCAGTCACGACCAACACATCCTTTGTATCCCTAAGGATTGTGTAATTGAAAAGGATGCAAAAGAACATTAACCCGAGTGGGATAATCTTCTTGAGAGTCACAAGCTCAATACCCAAGAACTTTGGCGGCTGAGTTTCACCATACAAAGGCTGCCCATCAGCTGCTGCAGCAGCAGCCTCAGCCTTGCAGATAAAGCTCTTCCCTTTAGGGGATAATAAACCATTTGGTTTTGCAACAACGCTTGGAACTCTTTTGTAAGATAGAGATAAGCCATTGAGGCCTAAGGGTTTTGTGGCAAAAAGCCTCTGCTTTAAGCCTTGTGATGGGTTCAAAAGGCTTCTGACTCTGGTTGGATTTGGTGGCAGTGAAAGCAGCCCCCTTGTTTGTAAAACAGCTTCCATGTCTCTCTTAAGGTTCCTTCAAAAGAATTGAGAAATCAAATCCCAATAAAGATTTCAACTTTCTTCAGAACATAAGAGAGACACAGAAGAAAAATTCAAAGGGAGATAAAGAGATAAGGTGGATGCCTAGTTAAGAGATGGAGAAGAAGATTGCTTTACCCTTTTAAAATCAAACAAAAATAAAACCAAACCCAAAGAATTAAAATAAAATAATTAAAAAAAACTAAAACTTTTTTAATCTAACTTTAAGGATTTATAACTTCTTATATAAAGAGAGATTAAATAAAAACAAAAACTTGCAGATTAGAAGGAACAGGTGGAGAAACCGTGATAAGGAATCTTTTTTATTGAATTACTCAATTACCATTTCCCAAGCACAACAACCCAAGCTGCCGCTGGCCAATATTTGACCAACTTGCATATATATTTGGCTTTAATGGTAAAATGGTCCCTAAATTATATCCTAAATTTCAGATTGATCTTTTTCTAAAAGTGATTTTTTTTAACAATTTCTATCTAATGAAGAGAAAGTAGAATTTTACTGAGTCTTGAACCTACAACTTAAAGTAAAGAAAAAGTATTAACTTGAAAACTTTAAGCACCTGTTTTAGAGTTTGCTGACTTCAAAGATGATACTTAAACTATCAATTTGTTTTCGATTTAATTAGAAAATAATATCATCCCATAAGAATGTGATACGGTCTAATTCAACGTTGTATGGATACATATAAAAAAAATATTGTTTAAGTTAGAGGTATACATGAGTTGGGTTGAGTTTATGTAAGACATTAACCTATTTTATACTTGTCTAAGTTTAGTTCGGCCAAACTATAAACCTTAAATTTTACCCATTAAACACTTGTTCTAGAGTTTATTGACTTCAAAAATGATACTTAAACTATTAATTTGTTTTCGATTTAATTAAAAAATAATATCATCCTATAAAAATGTGACACGTGATACGGTATAATTTGACGTTGCATGGATACATATGAAAAAATTATTGTTTAAATTAGAGGTATACATGAGTAGGGTTGAGTTTATATAAGACATTAACCTATTTTATACTTGTCCAAATTTAATTCGACCAAAATCTAAACCTTAAATTTTATCTAAACATACTAATATGCGTAAATAACCAATCTGAGCCAAATTTCTAAATTATTATTTTTTTAAAAAAATAATTTTTTTAATTTAATACTTAATATTTTTATATAATTCCCGTGCATTAAATTTATTTATTTATTACTCTTTTATACATGGACATTAGACAATCTAGTACTTTTACACGGCCAAAATTTCTTGTCCAGTATCAATTTTTAGGTCCAATAATTTATTCAAATCTTCTCAAATTTCTGGCGGACCTTCTGAGTTCCACTTTTCATAGAAACTTTTAAGGATCAATACGAAAATTAATCTATAGTTTAAGGATCAACTGACCAATAAAACTTTTACATTTTCTGAATTAGGTAAATTCCGCATCTGAATTAGATAAATAATGGCAAACCTATGGTTTTAATTATTCAAAGTCCTTAATTCACCAAAAAGTATATATGTTCTGAATTCATTTCCATTGGCTTTTTTTATTCTCAATGTATCTTATATTCACACATTTAGCGTATCAATTAACTAGTTTGTATCTTGTGTAATATAAGAATAATTGCATGCATAATTAAAAAATATATTTTTAATAAAAAAATTAAAATATGACGTACATGACGATTTAAAAAATAATTAATTTAAATTTAGAGTTTATGGTTTAGTATTTAGGGTTTAGGGTTTTAGTGGTTTAAATTTAGGGTTTATGTTTAAAGTTTAGAATTTTATGGTTTAGTATTTAGAGTTTTAGGGTTAGTGAATTAGATTTTAGGTTTTAAAGCCTAAATAAGTTTTTTACTGTCTGTGCATCAAATATTAATTCAATAATAATTTAAATTTAATTACAGATCTTATCTTTAATGCATTTAAACATATTTTTAAAAAAATACATACAATAATTCTTTGAATTTCTTATAATACATTAAAATTGTTAATTATAGATTTTATTTAAAATAAGTAAATTTTAAAAATTCAATTAAATATCATTTGTGAAAATCTTAAAAAAAAACATTACTTTAGTACCTTGTTATATTATATGTATATGATTATTTTTTAAGAAAATAATTTGATACACAAGCTTGTATAAACTTTCAATTTTAGAATTTAGAGATTTAGGTTGTGGTTTAGGGGTTTAGATTATACGGTTTAGAATTTGAAGTTTAAGGTTTAGAGTTTATGATTTATGTTTTATATTTTATAGTTTAAATATGAAGGATTGTGTAAATTTTTACGCAACTTGTGTGTCAAAATATATTTTTTAATAGATGTAATATGATTAATTAATTTAGACCGTTTATGAAAATGGGTCCAAAGTATATGCAATACTATCCGTGAAACTATGAAGGTGAAAATAAAGGTCTCCCTCTTATGAATCATATAATTAATGTTCAGCCCTCAATTTTTTTTTATAAAAAAAATTATTGAGCCTCTTTACGAAAATCACATTATTATTATTATGGGATTTGAAATTGCATTAATTAAACTATTTTGTCATTATAAATCATCATTTATTGTTATTGTTTTTGACATAATAGTTTACATTTTACTCATTGTTGACGTGGTAAATGAATTTAATTGATTTTTGTAAAAAGTTTAGATAATATCAATTTAAGTTTGCATATATAGAATTTATATTTAGATAATACCAATTAAATTGAATTCGTAAAATATTATATTTTGATATACAAGTTGTGTAATTGTTCTTATTTAAATTATAAAATTTAAAATTTGAATCATTAATTTTAAACCCTAAATTATAAAAAACACAAACTCTTAAACCTCAAGATTGACAAATTTGTATAAATTATAATTAACATAAGCTCGTGTATTAAAATATTTTTTATTTATATATTAATGTGAAATTTTAAGAGAACAAAACATTTTTTAAATATTTTTGAAGGGTCTAAATAAAACTTTTAAAAATTGAAAGGGATTAAAAATTTATTTTTGCCTTAATATAAAATTATGCGTTGTCTTTATCACCTAACTTAATTGCTTTTTTTTGTTGCCCTTTCTTGACTAATCTGGATCAACTTTCATTCACACTTGACTTTGATGGGTGAATCTCTCATAGAGAATTTTTTACATACACGAAGTCTCGAACTTCAAACCTACTTAAGCGATACTTGGACCAACTCCGTTATTCGGCCTAATTGCTTGTTAGTTCTTCCTTTTTGATTTTAGAATATTCCAAACGCAATACAAATCAATGTGTAATTAATCGTCTATTTTGGGATGGTATCATAACCAGACTCGCAATATCCAAACAAAAGTCAGACATTCCCAATACTAAGCAATGTAATGTGAAAAACTAAAACTATGTTAAAAGGAGACAAATAAAAAAGGGGTGTTTAGAGAAGGCACGGCTGTTGTCCCACTCAGAGTTGCAAGGCAAGTTTCAAACACTCCATAATTTGTCTGGGTCTGGCCAATCTCCATTGCTAAGCCCCCATGGAACTCTACGACGCCGACGGAACGGGACGAGTGTCTTACTAATTGTGTATAAATATGTAACACGTGATTGGAAAAATTATCTGAAATCAATCAAATTTAACGTCAATCAGAATTTATTTATGTTTCTCGAACACATATGAAAATATGAAGAAATATATATGTATATCGTATATGCAAATAGAAAGTTGTTAAAATTGGAATCAGCACGTGCACCGTCCAGCCCTAAGTATATGCATGTAAAATTATATACGTGCACTGCTGCGTATATGCATATATAAATATATACAAAGAAATATACATGTACAATTAAGTTTGAATCGATTTGACTCGACTCGAATTTTTTAAACTTGACTTAATTCGAAAAAAATTCAAATAAAATTTAAATTATAAAATAAAACTTACAAATTTAAATAACTCAAAATTTTATATATCGACTCAATCAAATGTCGGGCTCTAGCGGTGGGAAGGAAGGAAAAGGCGTGGGCAATGCGGAGTAACGCTCCCCGTCGCACTCCAACGCTGTTGTGGTGAGGGACGCAAACGCATTACTTCGTTGCTTAAAGGTAACGGTAACCGCTGACTGTACCCTCCTTGTTATCATCGTGCAAAATTTTGAAATAACACATATTCAACACATTTATATAAAAAATAATACGATATACGATGTAATGGTAAAATTCATGTACATGAATTTAATTTTTTTAGGTTTCCAATGTTTATATTGAGAAACTATTCATAAATCTTGACTATGTTATTAAAAATAATAATAGTTTAAAGTTGATTATAAGATAATATTTTTTATATATATTTTTTGTTTTTTGATAATGTGTACACACCTTGTAAATAAAGCGATTGAGTCTCTTAAGATAAATATTATATATTTTTCTACTATGACTACTTATTGGGTTCGTGTAATTTGAATATTTTGATTTGATATAATTATATATATATATAATTTTGATTTTATATGCTACTAATATCTTCAATGATATCACAATATTTTATGTTTTCATATTACGTGTACAAATAAATATTTATTTAAACAAAGAGAATATATTTATTTATTTATTAACAAAGAAATCAGATTTCAGAGAGAATAAAGAAAAATATAACAAAACACACTTATGGTCTTAACCAACTCATTTAATTGTTTTGTTTCATTTAACTAATCCACTTAAAAGGTAACTTTCAAAAAAATATTTTTCAAACAATGATGTGAAAAAAATATGAGTGAAGAAAAATGTGTTCTTTCAACCAAATGAAAAAAAAATAATAAAGTGAGTGACTTTTATTGGTTGGATCATGCGTGATGTAATAAGAGTGACTCGTAATATGTTTTCACCTCCAAAATATAATTTTTTTTTTACAAATAAATATCATACAAAAAGAAAAAATAAAATTAAAACTCAAAAGGGTGAGAAAAAATCAAAATCACCCCTTGGCGTTCATCATTAATTGTTCAAACAAATCCCTATCTCTATCCAACTAGACGCTTAAGTAGCGATGTAGGAGAGATGATCAACAAATTCAATCTTACATACTGCTTTGTTAATTGTTCAAAAACATCGACACTCTGCCACAAAAATAAATCTAATCATACGAGACCGTCGACCTTCCCTAATTAAGTGTGCATTGTGATGATCGCTACACGCTAAACTACCATAAAATTATATCAAAACCATGCCATCAAACATACGAAAAAGTGACACAAGGTAAAAAAGATCGTGCCACGAAAACAAATGAAATAGAACACAATAAGATGTTGCAAAAAAGATGAATTCAAAATCGAGAAAATTTTTATCCGCAACAAAAATAAATAAAGAATTTAAGAGGAAAATTAAAAAATAATTAATTTATTTGATATTTTAGATATATGGGTATCTTTATATTCTCAAATTTATATATATCTATCTTGTACTATAATGCTGTGAAATATAATCTGTTTAAATTTATTTAAGAGTGCGTTTGGACGAGGAGTTTTTATTTTTACTAAAGTTTTTAAGATTTTAAAATTAATTTAATTGTTATGGTAAAATATAGTGGATAATTATAAAATTTACAAGGAATTTCAAAATGGTTCCAAATTTTCTTATAAATACATTTTTTATTTTATTCTATACATGAAAAATTATTAGAATGACTCGGCTCTTCACGTCATCTATAGTCTATAGTCTCAGCCAATAAAATTTGTTTACTTCAAAATTATTATTCAATAACTCCCCACTCTTTATTAACATGCAAAAAATAAGTAAAATTTTACCTTAAAAAAATAAAATAAATAAACCTTACTAGTTGAAATTACTAATGACGTAAAAAATCAAATTCATCTAATAATTTTCCATGCTCATAGTTCCACTAAAATAATACTAAAAAAATCAAAACTTCTCTTCGTTGTAAAACTTGAGAGCATTGGTGGACTTGGCAGCTTTTTAACATTTAACGGCTGCTAAAGCAACGAGAAGGGCCCCGAGTCCCCTAGCAAATCAAATCCGTGGAAGAATCTTATAAAAATCAAAACCTTCTTATTCGGTGAATTTAAGGTGCGACTAAAATACGATTAAGTTTCAAAGTTTATTTTTTTATAATATCTTAAGTTGATTTTTTTTATTTTTTCTGACAAGTTTTGATATTTAATCTTTTAACATTTTAGAAGTATCGATATTTAATTTGTAAATATCGAAAATTGTTAAAAATATAAAAAAAAAATTAACTTAAAATATTATTAAAAGATAAATATTTTAAGTTTTTGAACAAATATAAAACTTATCGTTTTTTAATCGTACTCTAAATTCGTCGTAAGTTAGTTCGTTGTATTGGTTAAACCATTTTTAGAGCTAGGCTACAAGTTGATGTGAAGGGTTCAAAAACCATTCTGAGTGGGTGCATGGGGACGGGGTAGTTGCCAGTCCAATACCAGATACCTTCCAAATATTGCCAATGCAAACCAACGAGCGATGCTGCTCAACCCACGTCGGTTGCTAAAAAGGTGAAGGGATGGCCAATTGGCTACGACAGCGACGGCAACGGTAAATATCATATTCATGGCTGGCCTCGATATTAGAGACCCGCGATGAACGATAACAAACCATGACACAAACGTTATTTTGTTGGCACACCGCACCGCACACGTCATGTTGAGTCTTCACCATTCTCATCATTAACACGAGGGTTAAGCCCACCACTGCTTTTTGGCATCGAACACCGTTGAGATCTTGTCATTTCACTCTCATGGAATTTTTTTTTATAATCTTCTATTAATTAACTCGAATAGAATATTATATATGTATGATCTTTTAATTCATTTATAAAAGCTGAACATTAAATAAAAGATCTTGTCCAGCTAGATCAATGTTGACATGGAACATGCACATGCCTTGTTTCAACAAGGGATCTTTTAATAGATATTTTCACCCAGAGTTTTTTAGGGGCATGGTCCCAAAGATTGTTGCAGCACAAAGAAACAATGCTCTTTATTACATTACATGTTCTTTTTCTTCCCTTCCGTTTGATATTTTTGGGTTATTTGCACGATGGAAGATAGTTTTCAGGGGTGAAAACTCAATATTATTTATTGTAAGGCATTTTAAAAAATAAACTTAAGGGACAATAGCGAATTATATATTTTTTGAGAGGTTAAAGAACAATTTTATTATATATATATTTTAAAATTTTTAATATTTTTTATAGGGTTGTAGTCTTCACTACTCCCTTCATAGTTACTCCTATAATAGTTTGTCTTATGAATTGTATGCAAGGCAACGGGAAAGTCTAACGTACAATAAGTTACTATGGTGCGGTATGAACCAAAATATTACAAAATATAATGGGATTTTTATCTATTAAGATTTACAATTTTTATTTTTTTTAAATTTTGTTCCTTTTTAATAGTTAATTACGTATACTCTATCTCTCTTTATTTTGATTCCTAAATAACCACAATAATTTTACCAACAGGGATTGGTCCAAGTGGTAAGCAGTTTGGTATCGCTTAAGTAGGTCCCAAGTTTGAGGCGTTGCGTATGCAAAAAGTTCTCACTGAGAGACTCACTCACCAAAGCCAGGTGTACGACGCATGTGAGTCCGAATTAGTCAAGGAAAAGCCCTGGAAACTGAAGGGCAACCCCAAAAAAATAACCACAATAATTTTTGGATTAATTCAAAAATAGGTGCCTAAACTAAACACTTTTTCTGAGATAGATGCCTAATATTTTTTAGCTAAAATAGGTGTCTAAAGTTTCATTCGGTTAGTGTTTTAAAGTAACATCGTTAAAAAAATCATCACCCAAAAAGAATTTAACATGGGTCTTTATTTTTATTTTATTTTTTAAATAAAAATTTAAAAATTAATTTTTTAAAAAAATCTAAAATATCTTAAAATCTCTAAAAAGAAGTCTTAAATCCCTGAAACCCCATACGTTAAAATTTCAAATTAACGCCTCCACCGATGTCGATAGCCTTGTTGGACCCCCGTCCTATCGTCGTCTGAGGTCATCGCCCATTTTTTCCAACTACTCATCGCCGATAATCGGCGAGAGGCGTGCCAATCGAACGTCAAATGACTAGAGCTTTTTGCGTTCGGCGTCCGATTGACACCCCTCCCGCTAGTTAACAACGATGGGTGGTTGGAGAAAATAAAAGGAGGCCTTAGGCGACGACAAAGTTCAACGAGGCTATCGACGGCAGTAGTGACATCATTTTTGAATTTAAGGTTTTGGGGAGTTTTAGAGATTTTGGGACTATTTTGTAATTTTAGAAATTTTTTTAGATATTGTTTAATTTATTTTATTTAAAAAAAATAAAAGTCACGTGTCAATCTATTATTGGATGATAATTTTTTTAACAGTGTTACCTTAAAAACTAACAAGATAAAATTTTAAATACTTATTTTAACATAAAAAAATATTAAGCGTTTATTTCAAAAAAAATAATTTGAGCACCTATTTTTGTGTTTGTAAACCATATTTTTTTGAGTAGGCAGCTAGGCCCTCAAAAACTGAAAATTCAGACACTATTTGGTCTTCATGTGGACCTTTCTTTAATAAAGATTGAAGTCCAACCCTTGATGAAAGTTTAGGCCTTTGGGCTTTTCTCTAGGTCCTACCATCTAACCCATGTGATCGTATGGTGTGAGTATAATACTAAGGTTTAATATTCAATTTAATCATCTAATTACATTCTAATTTTTTTATTCACTTTTACACCTAAATTATCATTTTATCGGTTTATTCCAAAATTTTAATGAAGTTAAAAAAAATAAGATAATCTCAATTAATAAGAATGTGACACGTGACAGATGACATCATCTAAGACATGCATCATAAGAATATGATACGTGACAGATGACATCATCTAAAAGAATGTATCATAAAGTAATCTTAGTTAATAAGGATGGTCCATTATTAGAATCTAAATCCAACCAACCAAGTAACACATACCCTTCAACCACCTCTTCCCAAGAGACAAAACGTTTTCCAATACTTATGTTTTTGCACAAACTTTGCATCACTTTAAATCAACTCCATTACAAAAGGATGGGGAAAGAAAGCCCTAGAATGTAAGGTTTTGCTTTGATGACTCCAAATTTCTATGAATTCTCTTTCAAATGGGAACTATAACAATGGCTAAAAATGACCCAAGAAAACAAAATCCTTATGAAGGAGTATATAACAAAATTACAAGTTTCAAGTAGTGTTCATAATCAAAGCTTTAATGCTTTGTTAAGATCATATTCATTTATTTCAGTACTAGATTTCATTGTTCATGGTTATATGATGAACCATTTGTTGATTTAAAATACATCATTGTGGGATTTCCTTTTTAATTATTAAACAATTGCTTTGATTATACTGGAAGTTGTGCCCCATATGTCCCATTGCAATTAGGAAACAGTTTTCAAAATTGACATACACATATATGATGGTAATTTCTTTGTCCACAATTTACCCTTTCAAAAATGTTATTTACTTGGTGTGGTGATGGAAACTTTGAGCCTAAAGTTTTCAATAGCCTTTTATAATACATACATTTAAATCAGATGATATTATACACTTAAGTATATTCGAAATTATATTCTTCAAAATCATATAACAATTGTACCACCTGAATTCAGGTTTTGACTTGTTTATGCTTTTTATGATGTTTTTTTTTTAATTTAGAGCTTGTTTGATAACCGATTAAAAAGATCATTTCATTAAAAATTAATAAATTTAATTATTTAATATTTTTAGTGAAAAAGTACGAAAAATGTTAAGATATTTATAGATATTGATTGATGATGATATTAATATTTATTTAATTCCTACATGAATCTAGTCGTCAATAATAAGGTGCTTTTTAGAGTCTTTCTCATGGTTTAAATTTTAAATATATAACGGCTATCTTATGGTAAAGAAAACAGAATTTAATAATTTAGAAAACACTATAATTAACCTACTCATGTTGCTTAGTTAAGCATGATAATTAAAATAATTAATGGTTATAAATAAGTAATCATTCAAAGTAGGCATATCATGTAGTGCCAGCGAAAGAGTTTCTTCTTATCAATCATACAAGTAAAGAATAAAAAAAAATGAAGAGATTATCATGTCAAAACCAAACAAATTAAAACTATAATTTTTTTTGTCCTTCTGATTCTCAAGTCTTTGCTCTGACTAATTCAGACTGATTTGTGTCGCATACCTAACTTTAATGGGTGAGTCTCTCTGTAGGAATTTTCTGCATATACGAAGTCTAAAACTCGAAATCTAGTTAAGTAATACCAAGATACTTACCACTTAGACTAACTCCATTAATTAATCATATATATATATATATATATAAACATGAATGCCTGGGTTTATGGGTCATATGTAACTTGGACCGTTGTAATTAGGGATATAGTTAATCATTAATTGCAGGTATTATATAATAGTGGGTTGAAATTGAATATATTAGTGTCCATGATAATACTGTTTTACTAGTTTAATTAATCACTTTGACATGGTTGGTGGAGGGAATGTGTAATATTTTAATTTTTTTTATCTTTCCATAATTCCAATGGAAGATTCAAGTTGCCAACATTTTTTATTCTTATCAAATAAAAGATTTGGATTATTAGAAGGAAAAATATAAAACTCCCAAATTTGCATTATAAATATGGATTTAATACTTAATTCAGTTGGTTTATGTAATTTTTACACAATTATATTTTTGTTTTCAAATTATGATTTACTTTATTCATTTTTTAAATATTATTAAAAAAACATGAACATTAAAAAAGGGAAAATAAAAGGATAAATACATGTTTTTTTATTAATATTGTACAACACACTCTTGTAGGTTTCCTAGCTGTGCCGAATTCTATAGATAAAGTAGAACAAGAAAAGTGTACTAATAAACTTTATATATGCTAACGATTGGTATCGGTTAAGTGACTCATTCACTAAATTTAGGTATACGATGTAAATCAGTTTAGACTAATTAGAGCAAAATTTGGAGAATAAGAAGGACAACAAAAAATAAACTTTATATATATATATATATAGTGATTTCTTAGTATTTTACGGTTATAAAGCTTTTCATTAAACTCGAATATATTTGGAAAAAAATTAGATATTCTTTTATTCACATCAGTCGAACTTTTAGGTTTGGTTTTAAGGTATTGTTTTGTTTTATAATAGTGTGATTATACGATAATATTTGTTCATATTTATTTAATCTTTTACCAACTCACATACACCTTAAATACAAAAATACTCGAATTTAAATCTCTTAAAACGAACATCATAATTTGTTTTTACCGGAGCCACAGGCTTAAGTTCGATTTTAAGACTTTGTTATCTTCCTTTTAATGAGATTAATTTATAGTATATTGTTTTTTAATAGATTTTATAGTATATTGTTTACAATTCCACTCGTCTTGAGGTGCAAAAAGAAAGTGCTGTTCACACATATTGTTTGACTATATATTTGTGCAAATGACTATAGATTAAAATTTATTTAATAGAAAATAGAATATTGCATATTCTGGATTAAATATTGGATGGGAAAGAAATATAAAAACATGTAGAAAGAAACAAAAAATGAAAAGAGAGTAAATTTTGCCGCAAATGATGGTATCTTGGTGTGAACAATATTTTGTCACAAAAGAATTCTCAAAAACAATGCAGCATGTATTTGGCTTAATTAATAAAATGTGTCTGGATTAGACTTATTTTCAATTTAGGTGTTTAAAATTTTATTTAATTTTATTTTGAGATTATTTTCGTTAAAAAAATTATCCAATAAGAATAACTAAAATATTATGTAGCCAGTGTAATTTTTAGGATCAAATCTAAAATATGGTGTTGCTATACTCATTTTTCGTTCATATTTAAAGTCTTTCACATCGATTTCTCTGACAACACTCTTCCGCGACACTTATAGCGGACATAAAATAATATTCCTCCGAACACAAACACTATATATAGGTCAAATCTCATTCAAATCATATCTTATCAAATCTCTATCTCAATTTATCTTGTATTTAAATATTTTATTTGTATTTAATTTTTGATTTCTCTTATCCTTGTATATTCATTTGTAAGCCTATATATAGGTCAATTGTAAACATTATCAATTATTAAACATACAAATCATTTACGAGGTAATCAGAGCCAAATTGAATTTCTCTACTCATTTTCCCATCTCTTTTCCGCTCTTCTTTAAACCGAATCTCCTTTCATGGCCCCGTCTTTTACTTCCAATGATCTTGTGCATCTTAGTGCACCGACCAACTTTCCAATCAAACTTACGTCTACCAATTTTCTTGTTTGGCGTCGCCAAGTGGAGGTTACTCTCATTGGTTTTGGGCTACTCGATTATATTGATGGTTCATAGCCTTACCCATCTAAGTTTACCGATATTGCGGTAACAATTGCTAATCCTGAATATCTACAATGGTATCGTCAGGATCAAATTCTTATCAGTGCGCTTCTTGGCAGTTGTGATTATCAAGTTTAACCACTTATTTCATCCGCTGTCACCGCCAAAATTGCATGTGATACTCTAGTTGTGAGTTATGTTCGATCATCTCCCGGTCGTATCCTTGCTCTCAAGTCCAAATTGGCTCACAATTCGCATGGTTCCATGTCTATTTCCGACTACATGAAAAACATGCAGGATATTGCCTCTAATCTTACCTTGGCAAACTGTCATGTCTCCGATGCAGATATCTTGATTTCTATTGTCAATCAATTGGATGATGATTATCATCCAATCGTTGCTGCCCGTCGTATGTGTAACACATTGACGATCATGCTTGAGTTTTTTGAGATCTTAGCTGATCATGAGAGACTCCTTCAAGAATCTGACCAAGCTACACATCTTGCTACGACATATTCTGCGCAGCGGGCTAATTCAAATCATGGCTATTACATCAACCGTTCTCGATGGAAGGGTGGTCGCTCTAGCCATTCGTTTCCTGGTGGCGGTCGTAGTCCTATTCCTCAATCTATCCATTCTAGATGACAAAATATTATCTGCAAGTTATGTAATTTGCTAGGGCATGTTGTTCGAGATTGTCGTAAGCTTGTTCGTTTTCTTCACAGCTATTGATCTTTCATCATCTGATTCACTGGTTTTCAACACAGCTATTGATCTTTCATCATTTGATCCTGCTCCTTGGATGTTTGATAGTGGTGTTTCGCATCACACCACAATGAACACTGCGTCTCTTCAAGATATCTCCTCTTATGATGGTCCTGATATAGTTCATTTGGGTAATGATAACTCTCTACCTATATCTCATATTGGCCGATGCACTGTTCCCACGGTTACCAAGCCTCTTTCTCTATCAAATGTCTTATGTGTCCCTCAGTTAAATACAAATTTAGTGTCGGTTTCTAAATTATGTTAGACTAATCACGTGTCTGTTAAATTTTTTACTCTTATTTTCTTGTTAATGATCGACCTACAGGAATTCCCCTTATTCGAGGTAATAAAATTGGTGGTGTCTACTATGCTCCACAATCTTTTTTCCCCAAGTCAACTCAGTCAATTTCTTGCACGTGCATCAGCTGCATCATAAGTTTGGTCATCCATCTGATAAGGTCTTAGCCTCTATATTACGTACTTGTAATATATCTTACAACCCAGTTAGCTTGACAAACTATCATGAACTTCATGTCTTATTAATAAGAGTCATAAGTTGTAATTTGGTCAAAATACTATGTCAAGCTCTCATCCTCTTGAATTGCTTTACTCTAATGTTTGGAGCACTAAACATATGTCTTATGATGGATATTCATACTATGTGGTGTTTGTTGATCATTTACCAAGTATATCTAGCTATATCCGATGAAGAAAAAATCTGATGTTGTGGCAATATTTCTTTAGTTTAAAAGGCTTGTTGAAAGCTTTTTTCATCGGACTATTGTGTCTCTATTATCTGATAATAGAGGTGAGTTTGTTAATCTCTTGCCCATTTTGAATTTAGGTGGTATTTCCTACTCTACTTCTCTGTCTCGTACTCCGAAACACAACGAGACTACTGAATGGAGACATCGTCACATAGTGGAGACTGAACTCTCTCTACTTCACTTTGTATCTCTTCCAATAGAGTATTGGCCTTATGCTTTTCAGGTAGCTGCTTATCTTATTAATCGGATGCCAACACCGATACTAGGTAATGTATCATCTTACCTTTTTATTCACCAACAAGCATCAAATTATGACAAGCTTCAACCGTTCAGATGCTTGTGCTTTCCTTGGCTGAAACCATACACGACACATAAACTTGAGCCACGATCCGCTGAATGAGTTTTCCTTAGATACTCTATGATGCAGTCTGCTTATAAATGCTTAGAGCCGACCACTAACAGAATCTATGTCTCTCGCCATGTCTAGTTTGTTCCTCACACCTTCCCTTTTGCTACACGACATGTCTTCCTTATGTCATGATAACCTGATATTTCATTGCCTACTATGCCGGGACAACTTGATGCTTCATTGCCTACTTTGCCATGACAACCTGATGCTTTATTGTCTACTATGACGCGACAACCTGATGATTCTATTGCCATAGCGGTTCTCTAGGCTAACTTGTCACGACAACCTGATGGTCTCATTGCCACATCAGTTTCCTTGGTTGATCTGCTACAACAAGATGTTCCCTGGATTGCCACAACAAGATGTCTCCCTTAGCTTGCCACATCATAATCATTTGCAACAGCAAATTCGCCGACCATATTCGAGGTACTTTGGTCCTTCATTTGTTAATATTACTATATGTCATTCTTTGCCTTCCACATTAGATCCAAAGACTATTACTCAAGCTCTCAAAGACTTACTACCGAGACAAGACATGGATGATGAGTTTAATGCCTTGCTACGCAACCAAACATGGGATCTTGTTCTACGGTCTACACAATCTGTCATAGGGTGTAAATGGGTATTTTGTGTAAAATAAAGTGCTGATAGCTTTGTTGATCGATACAAAGCTCCACTGGTCGTAAAAAGGTATTCTCAAGAAGCTGGTCGTGACTATTTTGAGACTTTTAGCCCTGTGATTAAACCTGTTACGGTGCGTATTATTTTCACTCTTGCCTTCCATCATACATAGCCCATCAAGCAACTTGACATTAATAATGCCTTTTTAAATTGCACCTTACATGATGAAGTTTATCTAAAGTAACCTCTAGGGTCCGTTGACTCTACTCAACCATCTCATATTTGTCGGTTGCGTAAAGCCTTGTACGGTCTCAAGCAGGCCCCAAGGGCATGGTATATTGAACTCTCTCAATTTCTCATTCACTTTGGTTTTACGAAATCAAAGATTATGCCTCTCTCTTCATCTATAATGCAAATGGAGTTATTTTATACTTTATAGTCTACGTTGATGATATTGTGCTTATTGATAATAACACTGATTTTATTAATCATTTCACCAACATATTATCTACGAAGTTTGCTTTGAAAGATATGGGCTTGCTCAACCATTTTCTTGGCATTGAGGCTATTTCTACTCCTAATTGGTTGTTTATATCTCAAGCGCAATATATCTCTCATATCTTGACTCAGTTTCAGATGGAAAATGTCAAGGCAATTTCTGCACCTATGTCCTCTTCCGACAAGCTACCTCCGCCGGAGCCATCCACTGCACTCGATATTTCTGGGTATCGTTGATTACTTGGTCTCCTTCAATATCTCACACTTACTCGTCTAGATATTTCTTTTGTCGTGAATTGTCTGTCGCAATACATGCATGGTCTTTCACTTGTGCATTGGACACATCTAAGCACATCCTGCGCTATCTCAAAGGAACATTATGCCATGGCATTTTTTTTCGTTCGGCATCTTCTCTTCATCTCACCACCTTTGCCAATGCGGACTGGGGAGGATCCTCTACGGACGGTAGATCCACTACTGGATATGCTATTTATCTTGGATCTAATCTTATTTCTTGGAAGTCAACTCGTCAGAAAACTGTTTCTCGTTCCCCCACAGAAGTTGAATATCGTGTCGTGGCAATGCAACTGCTGAATTGTTTTGGGTCCAACATCTTCTTCAAGAAATTGTCGTGGCATTACCAAAACCACCATCTCTCTTATGCAACAATCTCAGTGCCACATATGTTTGCAAAAATCCAGTTTTTCATTCTCGTATGAAGCATCTTGCCCTTTATTACTTCTTTGTTCGTGACTTAGTTGCTATGGGTTCCCTACTTGTTCAACACATTCCCTCCAAAGCTCAGATTGCGGACACGCTCACCAAACTGCTTGGTCGTAATCTCTTCATCCATTTTCGGTCCAAAATTGGAGTCTCTGATGGATCCTCTATCTTATGGGGCGTATTAAGGATAAAGATAAGATGAGATAACTTTTATCTCATTCAAATCCATGAGATAACTCTTAGTCAAATCTCATCCAAATCCTATCTCTATCTCAATCTTATATTGTATTTAAATATTTGATTTCCCTTATCCTGTAAACTTATATATAGGTCAATTGTAAACATTATCAACTATCAAATATATAAATCTTTTACATCGTGTTCCCGACCTCAATTTTTTTTTCACCTTTATTGCATTGAGTTTTTTTAAATAAATTAATTATACATTTATCTTCTCACTTTTTAAATATAGATATTTGCCCCTCTATTTCGGCACAATATGGCCCATGGAGACATGGGATGACTCGATTTCCATGCTTTTGTTCTGCAGTGGAGACTTTACTTCCCCATTTTCATATTTGCATTTTGCAGTCTCCATTTGACTTTCTGCAGATGACAGTGAAAATTCCATGTTGCCCCTGCAATTGCATTTGTTTGTTTTCCTTTGAAAACGAGAATTTGAACTTTGAATCCAAATTCCGAATTGGATGCCTTTTCCTTTTGGAAGTTTGAGAGGAAAGGAATCTACTTAGCTAAAATCCAAAATATTTAAACCTTTTCATCATCTCCACCATTTTTAAAAGTTATTGTCATCCCAATGTTGAAATACAAATACTTTTTCAAGACAAATATAAATTTATATGATTCAAATTCATCATGGTTTGGTCAACAAAGATATAGTTGTAGTGATAAGGTTGTTATAAGTTGAGTGGATTAGAAATGTTTTTTTAAACTTTTTTGGTTTAACCGCTTATATTGGTCGGCTAATCCAGATTGAGTTTTACAGAGACCTAATATAGAACGGCCTTTATAATCTTGTTTTTCCATTTACAACGTCAGAATTCGAACCCTCGATCTTGCTTAAGGGATCTAACGACTCATCCCGCTAGACCAATTGAACATCAACGCATGGGTGCGCAAAACGTATGGGTGCGCAAAACTCGACTCGAAAAAATTGAATTTTTCTACTCAACGGAAAAAAACTCAGACTTGTAATTTTACAAATCGACTAGAAAAATTCAAATAAAGTTTGAGTTGTAAAATAGAAATTCGAATAACTCAAAATTTTTAGTAATTAGTGAATTGATTTTTAAGTTTGAGTCGAGTCCCTCATATATATACCACATATAGAAAAACTTGTGTATTGTATATGGATATAGAAAGTTATTTAATTGGAATCAATTCGTAATATAACATTATACTAAATAATTACAATTAGATTTGTACAGTAACTCGAAAACTTGACTCACATTTAATAAACTCAACTTAAATAAAAAAATTAAATAAAATTTAAATTATAAAATAAGACTCATAATTATATTTAATAAAAAATATTTTAACTCAACTCGATCAAATGGTTATATTGTGTCAACTACATTCATATGCTATTAGCAGCCTCCATTTAAACAGATGAAACAACAAAACTCGGTACAGCTTCAAACACCTGTTCACCTATAGATTCTCCACGACTCGACCTTACCATAGTCTGCTAAATTATTTTATAATTAGTATTTCATAAATATTAATTTAAAAACATTTCATTAACCACTAAATTATTAACATCTTCCAGAATACAATCAATATCTGACATATGTCGGTTTCAAATGAGCAGCAATGAATTAAAAAAATGACTTACATTACAGGAAATGCTGCTCAAGAGTGGAGCCTTGACCAATATACAATTAGTCAATTCGTACATGCTTTGCAATAATAAAATCTTCAAAAGTCAAAACATTCATAATAATAATTTGAAATTAAAAAACCTCCAAAACTAGGGCTTATAGATGTTAATTTTAACAATTCAAAAAAATGTTAATTTTAAATAAAAATTATCAGTTCAATTTAACGTGTATATCGGGTAGTGATTATTGTTACAATCAGATAATCAAGTTATTGGTTTCGATATTTTCTTTCAACTAGAGGTGGCAAACGGGTCATTCGGTTCGGTTTCGATTCGGGTCATTTCAGTTCTGACTGCATTCGGTTTAAATTTGGTTCAGTTCGGTTTGGGTCTAGTTCGATTTTAGTTCGGGTCTATGTTGATTTCGATTCGGGTCAGGACATCGAGTTGGTTGATTTTCGGTTAGTTTGATTTCGGGTCGGTTATTTTCGGATAAGTTGATTTCGGGTTGGGTCAATATCGGGTTAATAGGAGATCGATCGGTTTTAGTCGGATTTTTAGGCCGAGTTAGGTTTTTCCACCCTATATATGACTTTATATAGCATGCATATTTGACTTTTTGATAAGTTGTACAACAGTTCACATCTCATCTTTATTTATTTATTTTAATATATTTTCTTAATTTCGGGTTGCCTTCGGTTCGGTTGCTTTCGGTTCAGGTGAAATCGATTTGGTTCTATTCGGTTTGGTTGAAAATCGGTTAGGGTCCATTCAGCTCAGTTGAAAATTGGTTCGGGCCAATTTTTGGTTCAACTGAAATTCGATTCGGTTTCAGTTCGGTTTATTTCGGGTTTCATATCAAATTCGGGTTATCGTGTTCAGGTCAATTTCGGGTCTATGGTCAAATTTGCCGGGTCTACTTTCAACTATTGATTTGAAATTAATCTCCATCAATATTAACACATTTACAATACTATTGAGATTTTTATTAAAAAACAATATTATTGAGATTAAAGAAAAATTTATTCGTTCAATGAGCTTTATAACATTATCAAATTGGACACATCTTTAGCTTACATGGAACATTTGGTTAAAACTTGCATTGTTAAGGATCTAAAATGCAAAAACAAAATAGTGTGCCAAAAATAGAACTTTGTTAAAAAACACGAATGTTATGTATTGAAAACATGCGTTAACACGAACACAAATCAAGCGACGGTAGTGTACGTGTATAAGTCATGTCTTTGATCACTTAATAAGTATATTTTTGACAAACCAATAGGTATATATTTAAAAGACTAATTAAACATTTAAAAAAATCATTATGTAACTAATGTGAGATTTGATAATTAAATATAATTAGATTGTGCTAATATGTGTCTTTGTCACGTATCACGTTTATTTCTTTTTTTACAAAATTCGTTTTTCTTTTCCTTTTGGGACGTTCTTCTCATATTTCCATTTTGTTCCATTAGACATTAGGAATACAGGCTCTAGTCGGGTATGTCGTTGGAACTAAAGGGGTGTGCATTTCGGGTATTCAATTTGATCTAAAATTTTGGATCTTCGAAAATTTTGGATCAGCAATTTAGTGGTCCGTATTTGATTCAAAAAAAATGGATATTTGGTTTTTCGGAATCGGATTTTCAAATCGAATATTTGAATATCAGAATTTATGACTTAAGTTAAGTATTATTTTAATTTGGTGGTCCTATCCATGAAAATTTTGAGTTTTTGAATATAACAATCAACAAATTATTGAATATAACAAGATTTGTATCTATGGAAATTTCAAATTTTCATCTATAACAAGTAAAAATATAAAATATAACAAGATTTATATCTATAAAAAAAATTTAAATTTTCGAATTTCGGATATCTAATTCAAATATGAAATAGCTATCTGTATCTGATCCGAATAATAAAAAACAGATCGAATATCTAAAATTTTAGATCAAATCAATAGACAAACGATCAGATTTTCTTGCACATACCTACCAAAGACACTCTCAGATAGACACACATTTGAAAGACCTAGGTAATTAGGTGTATTTTTGCCCCATGCGATGAAAATGAATAATATTTTCTCAAATAATTTTGTTTAAGTGTTATTTTATAAATAATAAAAAATATTACTTTAGAAAAATATTGTTTTTATAATCCAACTAGCTTTATTATTGTTAAATTGGAGATAGATAGTGAATTTAAAAAAATATCATTGACCGAGTTATTGGCGGATCTATGTAGAAGCTTGAGTGGGCACAAGATGAAAATGAATAATTTTTTCGAAAATAATTTTGTTTAAGTGTTATTTTATAAATAATAAAAAATAATTTTGTTTAAGTGTTAAATTGGAGATCAGTAACGAATCTAAAAAAATATTATCGACCGAGTCAGTAGCGGATCTATGTGGAAGCTTGGGTGGGCATGTGCCCACACTGAACTTTTGAAAGTTCACATATTTTGTTTTTTTTTTATGAATTAGTCTCTAATTTTTTAACTTGTGCCCACCCTGAAATTTTAAACTTTTTATAACTTGTGCCTACTCTAAAAAATATTTTAACTTGTGCCCACCCTGAAATTTTAAACTTTTTATAACTTGTGCCCACTCTAAAAAATATTTTAACTTGTGCCCACCCTAAAAATAATTTCTGGATCTACCACTGGACCGAGTCAATATAAATAGAATAATAAATTTATCTAACATTACTCATATATATAATTTTAATTTAAAATGAAATAACAACTAAAAATAATATAATTACATGTTCGCGAACATAAGTGACTACGTGTAAATAAGTTACCAATAATTATTTACAACAATGTAAATAAGTAATCAATGCTTATTTACAATGATATAAATAAGTATCAATGTATTTGGATTTATATTTTGCCTATTATTTACAGCAATAAATTTTATTAAATATTAGCTTCTGTGACTTGTTTTTTGCTTATTTTGGATGTCATAATATATTGTCACTTAATCAATAATTTAAGCTTTGTTTTACTCAATCTAGTTTTATTCAAAATGTATGGTTAATACGAGTTTCTCTACTCTTCTTAAAAACAACCTTTGAAAATTTGAATAGATTTTCATTATGCAACTCTTTTTATCATTTTGTTTGTTTATTAAATAAAATACAGTATAGTTAGGCCTGTAAACGAGAAAATGAACAAACAAGAACAACTAAACGAACATAATTTATTGTTTGTGTTCGTCTGTTAAAATAATAAATGAACACAAACGAACGCAAATGAACACCGAGTATTGTTTAATATTTTTCTTAAGAAATCTGAAGTCTGGTACATTAAGTATTTGTTTAATAATTTTCTTTTTATTTTATATTTTTAATATATGTTTTTAATTTTTTTTAAATATAATACCTTTTTATTATGAACAAATAATAGATATAAATGGATATACGTGAATAAATTTAAACGAACATAAATGAACGGATTACCAAACGTTCACGAACATAAATGAACGAACAAGCCTCTTGTTCGTATTCGTTCATTTAATTAAACGAACAGAAAATCTTGTTCATGTTCGTTCGTTTAATAAATAAACGAACTTTCTGCCAAACAGTTTGGTTCGTTTACAACCCTAAGTATAATTAAAACTGAAATTAGTGTCAGTAGTATAATAAAGTTATTATAAAGTAAGATGATACATTCTTCATACATAACCCTTATCTTTTTACTTTTGTAAAACACAAGGTAAGAAGAATAATATATATTACAATTTTCAACAAACCAAACACCTTAATATACTAACAAATATTTCATCCATCTTTTTAACACAACACTCCTCTTTCACACCTAATGTACCAAATGAGGCGTTAGAGCACACTGCCCATAAACTATTTTGTCAAATTATCAATAATGATAGCAAATGTACATAAAAATATTTAAAATATTTTTTGAATCAACACTAAATTGGTACAATATGTAAAAGTTGATGTTTAAATTTTTTTAAATCAAAATTAAATTAGAATAATGTCTAAACAATAGAGACTAATTTTTTTATCTTAATTTTGACAGAGAGTGATAAAAAAAATTAAATTTAAAACAGTAGTGACAATTATATAATTTATTATAATTTAGTAACAAAAAGGAATTTAGAAATATTTGATTGACCACGGATGAAGTTTAACCTAAACACAAATAGAAGCGGAGCCCTTTGAAAAACCAGAGCAATAGTGATTAGGTTTGAGACGGTGGAACAAGGGCCCACAACAAACCCAGACAGGCTGGAAAGAGGTGGGACCAGGAACAGTAATGGTGACGTGACTCGTTGTGATTTGGGTTTTAGATTTCTGGTCCCGACCAGACCATCATCCCCCACTCAACTCTGCTCCAACCACTCTAACGGTCAGGTTCTTGGGGCTCCCGCCCTTACCCATTTTCATTCTCATTTATTATGTCTTTGAACTTTAATTTATGTTAAAAAAATCTTTAATTTAGTATTGTTTTAAAAGGCTTAATTAAAAAATAAATGTTTAAATTATACATATTTTTAATTTTAGGTATATAAAATATATTTTTTTTAAAATAAGTGCATAAGATATGATTTCGTTAATTTTAGGTGCCGATAATTAATTATTGTTAAAATCTATTAATCAATTAAAAGTTGACATGCGACAAGTTTTAATTTTTAAATTATTTTAAATAAATTTTTATTTTTGATAATTTAATTTAAAAAAACCAGAATTTTAAAAATTTTAAAAAGTCTCAAAATCTCAAAACCCCAATAGCCACTAATGTTACCGTCAATGGCTGCCATTGTGCCCACCTCTTCATTCGTCGAACTAAATCGACTATTTTCTTTAATAGTTTTCAGCGACGGTAAGTTGGGGAAAATCGTCGACTTGATTTGACGAATGAAAGGATTGGCACGGCAGCGACTATCGGCAGCGACAACAGTGGCTATTTGGGTTTTTGAGATTTTAGGAATTTGGGGACTATTTTAGATTTTTTAAAAAATTTTGAAATTATTTTAAAATAAAAGTTTTTCCTGAAAAATTAGAAAAAAACAAATAAAATTAGTGCCACATGTCAATTATTAATTGGATAACATATTTTTTAAAACGGTCATTAACGACCATACACCTAAAATTATAACAGAGAAAAAAATATGCACATATTTTAGACGCCTAAAGTTAAAAGAAAATATAGTTTGAGCACTTATTTTTTAATTTAATTTTTTAATTAATAAACTATTCACTCAAAAAGCATTTAATATATTCAACATGTTTGTCAATCAGTGAATTATATTAGTTGATTGTAGATTATATTAATTGATCGTATAAAAATCTCTAATAAAATTAACTGATATTTAATAATTATTTACGTATTTAAATTAGTTAAAATGACATATAATAATACAATTATATTTAATACTTATTGAATACTTTATTAGTTTTTAAGATTTGGTACCTTTAATATGTATTAAATTATGAAAATTAATTTTTGAATTAAAAGAAGCCTAGAGAGTTGGGCTAAATGCAGACTACTCGGTTCTCGTGATGCGGCAACAATATCACGGTCGAGAACTTTCATCATCTCAAGAGGAGGAGCGGCATAAGTCATCAATTAGGAATGATATGGTGAAATCAACTAAACATTTTTTAAATGATGTATATATTTAAAATTTTATTTATGAAATTATTTGTTAATGCAATTTTATTAATTATTAAGTTTAAATGGACTTTGAAACATGTGTATTAATTTTATCTCTTTAAGTAAAAGTATAAATGATTTGTTTAAATTTAAGTTATTCGGAGAAATTTTTTTATAATTGTCAACAACAAAAGTATTTTTACAACTTTTATATCTAATTCTCCAAACACAAAGCGTTGCTCCTAGTAGCCTTTTTAATTTGAGAAGATTTATCACAAACCGTTGTTATAATATTTTATTTACTAAATAACCAAACAAACGGATTTAACTGGTCAATCATTTAAAAGTTATCTAATTCTTTAATTTTAACTCAAAATTTTATTCACCAAATATTTATGTCAATTATTTCTCAAAGACTAACGTTGTTCACCCTCTAGATATTTGAGTTTTTTTATATAAAAATCATTGATATATGATTTGTTGTTAGAGAACAGTGTAATTAGTGGTTTAATTTCTGTTATTAGTTTGTTAGCAATTGGGCTAGTTTGTTAAACAACCTGTTATGGCTTTGGGTTATACAAGCCCATCATTTGTATTGAGTAAAACATGGTGATTTTATTGAAGTCTAATGAAATAATTTTCATATACAGTTTTTCTGTAACTTTACCAATGTAGCGATGTCTCTCTCGCTAAAAAATGTGGTTTTTATTTTATTTTACTTTATTTTGAAAATAATATCTTTCGCGTGTAGTTTTATAAAACCGTATTTTATTTAAAAATGGAGTCGCCACCGGCCACTCAAGGTGGATCGGACACCATAAAAAACCAGAGATTTAAAATTGATGGGTTCAGGAGTCGGTTACGAATGGAGAAGGATTAGCACCCCACACCTCCCAAAATTGGTACTTTAATAATTACCGCTTTATTAATATTAAACTTTCTGGATTAAAGTGACGATTAAATTAAAATTTGGTTATAAATGCGAATAGATTTTAAAGGCCCCATTATCCGAGAATAAACGCCCAACCACCATCACTACGCCTGATACTAGCCCCATTTACGCTCGGATAAAAGGGCACCGCATTGACAAAATATATATCCAAAATGCAACTTAAAATATGGCAAACGTAAATAAAATGTGATAAAAATATAAATAAACACTAACATAATAAAATACTAATCTAACGCATAAAAACAAACCCAACATAAATAAAATACTACTTTAAAATATACAAACATAAATATTAATCTAACACATAAAATATGATAATAATAATAATAATAATAATAATGATGATGATGATGATGATGATGATGATACTAATGTTAATATGAATGCTTGGATCATATTAAAATGCATGGAGCAAAATAAAATATATCATGAAACTAGATGCTAATGGCTAAAATGTACTAATACTAAATTACATGGCAAAACTAGCAAAACATATTAGGACTAAAATGCAACAAATATAAAATACAAGAACTGGAAAGTAAACAACTTAAAACTAAAGTGCTGAAAATAAATTTAACATAAAAATAGTGACTGAATTGAATCGAAGCAAAAGTTAAAAGCCACAAAAACATAAATAAAAAGATAATATTAAACACGTATAACACAATAAAGGACTAAACACATGATTATCCCCTGC
Source organism: Hibiscus mutabilis (assembly GCA_019671005.1). NCBI lineage: Eukaryota > Viridiplantae > Streptophyta > Magnoliopsida > Malvales > Malvaceae > Hibiscus > Hibiscus mutabilis. Next base: position 2,040,553 of record CM033711.1, read on the forward strand.
ACAGAACCGAAAACAGCAACAGAAATGAAAGACCTGACGCATAATTATACCCTTTTTTAAAAAATCTCAGATCTTTAGTCTTAAAACTACGTCGTTTTTGGGAGGCCAATTAAAACAAATTGGAACAATTTTTAGAACCATATTGAAACTAAAATAAACCCTCATATTCACTCTTATCCTATCCTTTTCCCCTCTGCCAGAGCAGCGGCGCCGCTCTCACTCAGTTTCTCGGTCGTTCATCGGCACGAAGCCTCACGGCGAACGGCGGCGCAATGGCGGAAGAGTAACGCTCATACTCGCCCGATCAAGGTAAACTTTTCGAACTTGACTCTCTTTTTGATTCAGACTTAAAAAAATCAAAATAAAATGGATTGTGGATGGATTTGATAAAAAAACTCGAAGCTACCTTTTATTTCTTTCAAAAGATCTTCACAGATTTTTTTTGAATCTAAAATCCTTACAACCATTTTTTGAACTAAAAATCCGCCCCCTTACATTCTGATCTCATTTGGATTTTATATCCGAATTTTCACAATAAGATATTAACCATTCCCCCTATATCTATTTGATGCAGATCTGACTGATAACCGGATTTCCTGGGATTGGGTCGAGGTATGGGGCAAGTTAGAGGGGTTCGGTCAAGAGGCAGGGGGCTAAGTTGGTATTAGGTTCGGTTTAGGGGTGGTTTAGGGTTGGTTTAGGGATATTTTTTGGGTTATTTCGGTTCGAAAATGTTACCGGCAAAGGGTGGTGGCAGCCGTAGAAGACGACTGGCGGTGTGACAAGGGTGGTGGCGGATGCTGTTAGATGAGGGTATGCGGTGGCTGGATATTAGATTAGGGTTAGGGTTTTTTTAGAAATTAGGTTTTGGTTTTCGGGTCGGGTCGGGTTTGAATCGGGATCTGATTCGGGTTATGGGTTTAAAGTTTGGTAACCCAAACGAAATGGGTTATTACAATTGTCCCTCTTTGCTCGTTGTTGTGTAACGGCAACGAAGCAAAGACTAAAAATGACCCATTTCATCCAGTTCGACTGAGCTTCTCCTCTTGACGTATATCTTCTTTTTTCAGTAGATCTTCTTTCTCTTTTATGCAGGTCTTCTTTCTTGTCTTGATTGATCCACCTTGTCACTCTTGGGGAAGCAAAACCTTCAAAATGGGGGGTTGTTTGTTGGGGAAGCAAAATGAGTACGGCTTACTATGTTATTGACGACGATAATACCTAAAGAAAATTTGACCCAGCTGCAACACCGACGAAGAGGCAAGGTCTACAAAATTTGATCTAGCTACAACACTGACGAAGAGGCATGATCAATGAATGAAAGTTCTGACGTCTGATCCAGCTACAACTTTGACGAAGAGGCAGGATCATCTCATTTTGATATTTTCTCTTTTTCATCTTTTTTTCTTTCTTTTATTTTTTTATTTTTTATTCTTTTTTATTTTTTCTTCTTTTTTCATTTGTTTTCCTTTTTTTGGCTGCAACTTTAATAAAGGGAATTTGAAAGTCAGTAAATTTGGATATAACCACACCATCAACGGAAGGGTAAGATCGAATTGTAACTTGGATTCTACCTCGCCATCAACGAAGAAGCAGAACATTAATTGGAACCCTACTGCACCATCAGCGGAGAAGCATGATAGCAGCAACTTGGACTTCAGCCACACCATCAGCGGAGGACTGGATCGGATAATGACGACCTGAAACCGGCAACACCATTAGCGGAAAGCAGGATTTGAGGATGATGATAGCTTGGACCTAGCCACTCCATCAGCGGAGGACTGGATCGGATAATGACGTCATGAAAACGGCTACACCATCAGCGGGGAGTAGGATCTAAGGAAGACGACAGGTTGGACCTAGCCACTCTATCAACGGAAGACTGGATCGGATAATGACGACCTGGAACATGCTACACTATCAACGAAGAGCAGGATTTGAGGACGACGATAGCTTGGACCTAGTAACTCAATCAGCAGAGGACTGGATCGGATAATGACGATATAAAATTGGCTATACCATCAGCGGAGAGCAGGATCTGAGGACGACGATAGCTTGTACCTGGCCACTCCATCAGCGGAGGACTGGATCGGATAATGACGACCTAAAACCGGCCACACCATCAGTGAAGAGCAGGATCTGAGGACGACGATAGCTTGGACCTAGCCACTCCATCAGCGGAGGACTGGATCGGATAATGACGACCTGAAACCAGCTACACCATCAGCAAAGAGCATGATCTAAGGACGACGATAGCTTGTACCTAGCCACTTCATCAGCGGAGAGACTGGATCGGATAATGACGACCTGGAATCGACTACACCATCAGCGGAGAGCAGGATCTGAGGACGACGATAGCTTGGACCTGGCCACTCTATCAGCGGAGGTCTAGATTGGATAATGACGACCTGAAACAGGCTACACCATCAGTGGAGAGCATGATCTGAGGACGACGATAGCTTGGACCTAGCCACTCCATCAGCGGAGGAATGGACCTGATAATGACAACCTAAAATCGGCTACACCATCAGCGGAGAGCAGGATCTAAGGACGACGATAGCTTGTACCTAGCCACTTCATCAGCGGAGAGACTAGATCGAGCGATGAAAGTTGTTAAATTTTCTTTTGATTTTTCATTTCATTTTTTCTTCTTTATTTTTACTTATTTGATGATTTTTTTTTATTTTTTCTTCTTTTTTCTTTCTTCTTTGATTTTTTTTCTTTTTTCATTTGATTTTTTTGATTTTTTTTCTTCGTTTTTCTTTTTCTTTGATTTTTTTTCTTTTTTTAGCTACAACATTAATAAAAAAAACTTGAAAATCAGTAAAGTTGGATCTAACCTCACCATCAACGGAGGGGTAAGATCGAATAATAACATTTTGGACCATACTCGCCATCAACGGAGAATCATAACATTAACTGGAACCCTACTACACCATCAACGGAGAAGCATGATAGCAGTAACTTGGACCTAGCCACTCTATTAGCTGAGGGACTGGATCGGATAATGACGACCAATAATCGGTTACACCATCAGCGGAGAGCAAGATTAGAGGACGACAACAGCTTGGACCTAGCCACTTCATCAGCGGAGGACTGGATAGGATAATTACGACCTGGAACCGGCTACACCATCAGCGGAGAGCAGGATCTGAGGACGACGATAGCTTGTACCTGGCCACTCCATCAGCGGATGACTAGATCGAATAATGAAGGCCTATAACCGGCTACACCATAGCGGAGAGCAAGATCTGAAGACGACGATTGTTTGTATCTAGCCACTCCATCAGCGGATAGACTGGATCAGATAAAGGCGGCCTGGAACCGGCTACACCATCAGCGGATAACAGGATCTGAGGACGACGATAGTTTGTACCTAGCCACTCCATCAACAGAGAGACTGGATCGGATAATGGCGGCCTAGAACCGGCTACACCATCAGCGGAGAGTAGGATCTGAGGACGACGATAGCTTGTACCTAGCCACTTCATTAGCGGAGGACTGGATCGGATAATGATGACCTAGAACCGGCTACACCATCAGCGGAGAGCAGGATCTGAGGACGATGATAGCTTGGACCCGGCCACTCCATCAGCAGAGGGTCTAGATCGGGCGATGAAAGTTGATAAATTTTCTTTTGATTTTTTCACTTTTCATTTTTTTTTGTTTTTTTAATTTTTTTCCAATTTTTCTTTGAATTTTTCTCTTTTTTTCAAAAATTTTCAATTTTTTATGATTTTTTTTTCTTGAACTGTACAAAGAAGTAAAACTTGAGAAAAAATTAGGTATGGCTGCACCGTCAGCGGAGAAACAAGACCTGAATAGAAATTTGATTTGCTTGGGGAAATGTTCGAATTTGTTGCACCATCAACAGAGAAACGAGATCTTTAGGATGTCAATACTGCTGCACCATCGACGGTAAAATAAAATCTGGAAATGTTGGCCTATCAACAATGACGAAGGTAAGATATGAAAAAGGCTACTTCTGCTGCTTTACTGGCGGAGAAGTATGACCTAAAAAATGAAAAAAAAACATTAATCAGTAAATGTTCACAAAATTTATCACTGTTACCTTTTATTGATGTTTCAACATCCTCTTTGTGTTTGGCCTCCTCTAAGACTAAGGTTGGCCGTCATGTTGTTGCCCCTATGGCTGAGGCTCTTCGATCCCTTTCGTAGACCTGTTAGGTACAAGCGATAATGTATGAATGCATATAATTTTATGCCTAAATGCATGTGTCTATCCTAAATGTATGATGACTTAAATGTATGCACCTAATCTAAATGTATGATGTATGCAAGAATGATTCAATGCAAGATGAATGCAACTAAATGCATGAATGCGACATGATTTGATTTTTGTTGGCCTTTAAAAGAATGATACTGACTCTCGACTGGTCATGTCGGGATCTTGGTCCTTTGTGTGGCGGTGCCCCAACCTCCTTCGGCTTCGAACATCTTCTTTGGACTAATTTTCCTGTTTGGATGCCCCCAAACTTTTACATATTGTTTTGAGAATGCCTTTGTAGCATGTTTAAACTTTGAGTTGCATTGTTGCCTTTTTGGATGACTTTCAGTGCTATCGTGAACGCGTTGCGTTGTCTCTTAAGTTGGGTTTATGATTTGCCATGTTGGTTCCTGTCCGCTTATCACTTTCGGATTAGGTGGAACGCTGTAGATGGCGATTGGTGTTTAGCATTTGGGATGTGGAGGTATGATTCCAAAAGAATGGTAGTAAAGGTTTGCTCGGCTTTCGATTTTTTTGAATGGCTTTGGGTAGAATGGTAGAGTTGAAGGGCTTGGTTGTCGGGTGATGGTAAGTCGAGAGTTCAAAAGGACTCAAACATAAGGGTTCAGGCAGTGAAATGAGGGGTTCTCTGTTCGAGTATTTTGGTCGATGTGTAGCAATGGTAGTGGGGATGGAAAAAACTTTATTGTGTTTTCGGTTGGAAATGTTGAGTGTTAATGATTTCTGAAGGTTGAAAGGTGGTGGGTTAATTTCGGTGATGGAGAATGAAGGGTGAATGTTGGAATTTGGCACTTGTCGAGAGATGCCCCTAGACTGAGTTCTTGAGGAGGTTTGGTAATGGAGCTGAATTGGCCGACTTTGCCTTCTCTGGTATTAATGACGCGGGACATCCCGATGACCGATTTTAAAATTGATGCATCTGTATTCAAAATGTGTCTTAAATGCAAAATGATTTATGCGAATGCAGTGCAAAATTAAGATTGTGATGATGTTGTGTAGTGATGCAGATGAAATCAATGCGATGAGAATAAAATGAAACAAGTTAGTACCAAATAAAATTATTAAATAAAACAAATGGTAAACAAAATAAAGCAATTAAAACTGTTCATGAACAAGAAATAAGGCACCATAGCCTAAATAGGGTGACCACTAAAGGGTAGAGTACCGACATGGCTCTAAAAGGTTGGCTCATACGGCTTACTATATGCAGTTTTTGTGCTAAGAGGTACCCGAATTGTCATTGTTGTCCTATACTAAGAGTAGCAAGGCCCCCGGTCATCACCCATTATAGGCTCATTTCAACCGGGTTCAATTCACGGGGACCCATTCGCTTATGCCTGCATGAAGGAACGATATCCTTACGAAAGCATAAGGTACTCGAGCCCCGAAGGTACTTGCTAGGCCTACACGGAGGAACGATATCCTCACGAAAGCATTAGCGTTTCCCCCACTTAAAAGGACGAGTTTATATGCCAAATTTTAATTGCGTTAAAATAAACGCGCAATTATAACCAAATTTTAACTTAATCGTCACTTTCATCCGGAACTTCTAATATTACTAAAGCGGTAATTATTTGAAAAAAGCTCGACTCTCTTATTTTTTGAAAAAACAAAAATATCCCCAGCGGAATCGCCATCTGTAACGATGTCCCGCTCGCTAAAAATATAGTTTTTATTTTGTTTTACTTTATTTTGAAAATAATGCCTTCCGCGTGTAGTTTTATAAAACCGTATTTTATTTAAAAATGGAGTCGCCACCGGCCACTCAAGGTGGACCGGACACCGTAAAAACCAAAGATATAAAATTGATGGGTTCGAGAGTCGGTTACGGATGGGGAATGATTAGCACCCCACACCGCCTAAAATTGGTACTTTAATAATTACCATTTTATTAATATTAAACTTTCCGGATTAAAGTGGCGATTAAATTAAAATTTGGTTATAAGTGCGAATAGATTTTAAAGGCCCCATTATTCGAGAATAATCGCCCAACCACCATCACTACGCCTGATACTGACCCCATTTACGCTCGGATAAAAGGGCACCGCATTGACAAAATATATATCCGAAATGCAACTTAAAATATGGCAAACGTAAATAAAATGCGATAAAAATATAAATAAACACTAACATAATAAAATACTAATCTAACGCATAAAAACAAACCCAGCATAAATAAAATACTACTCTAAAACATACAAACATAAATATTAATCTAACACGTAAAATATAATAATAATAATAACGATGATGATGATGATGATGATGATGATGCTGATGCTAATATGAATGCATGGATCATATTAAAATGCATGGAACAATATAAAATATATCATGAAACTAGATGCTAATGGCTAAAATGTACTAATACTAAATTACATGGCAAAACTAGCAAAACATATTAGGACTAAAATACAACAAATAAAAAATACAAGAACTGGAAAGTAAACAACTTAAAACTAAAGTGCTGAAAATAAATTTAACATAAAAATAGTGATTGAATTGAATCAAAGCAGAAGTTAAAAGCCACAAAAACATAAATAAAAAATAATATTAAACACGCATAAAACAATAAAGGACTAAACACATGATTATCCCCTGCACAGAACCGAAAACAGGAACAGAAATGAAGGACCTGGCGCGTAATTATACCCTTATTTAAAAAATCTCAGATCCTTAGTCTTAAAACTACGTCGTTTTTGGGAGGCCAGTTAAAACAAATTGGAACAGTTTTTAGAACCAGATTGAAACTAAAATAAACCCTCATATTCACTCTTATCCTCTCCTTTTCCCCTCTGCCAGAGCAGCAGTGCCGCTCTCACTCAGTTTCTCGGCCGTTCATCGGCACGAAGTCTCACGGCGAACGGCGGCGCAATGGTGGAAGAGTAACGCTCCGACTCGCCCTATCAAGGTAAACTTTCGAACTTAACTCTCTTTTTGATTCAGACTTAAAAAAAATTCAAAATAAAATGGAGTTTGGATGGATTTGATAAAAAAAAACTCTAAACTACCTTTTATTTCTTTCAAAAGTTCTTCACAGATTTTTTGAATCTAAAATCCTTACAACCCTCTTTTGAACTAAAAATATGCCCCCTTATATTCTGATCTCATTTGGATTTTATATCCGAATTTTTACAATAAGATATTAACCACTCCCCCTATATCTATTTGATGCAGATCTGACTGATAGCCGGATTTCCTAGGATTGGGTCGAGGTAGAGGTATGGGGCAAGTTAGAGTGGTTCGGTCAAGTGGCAGAGGGCTAAGTTGGTATTAGGTCCGGATTTAGGGATATTTTTTGGGTTATTTTGGTTCGAAAATGTTACCGACAAAGGGTGGTGGCGGCCGTGGAAGACGACTGACGGTGTGACAAGGGCGGTGGCTGTGGCTGTTAGATGAGGTTATGCGGTGGCTGGATATTAAATTAGGGTTAGGGTTTTTTTAGAAATTAGGTTTTGGTTTCCGGGTCGGGTCAGGTTTGAATCGGGATCCGGTTCGGGTTATGAGTTTAAAGTTTGGGTCGATTTAGTTTGGTAACCTAAATGAAATGGGTTATTACAACCAAAAATACAAACCATCATTCTTCTTTATATCTCCGGCCACCATGGCCCCGTTCTCACATTGTTAGTTAAATAATTTGAATCAAGTCATTTTTAAATATCATAAAAGTTGATAAAAACTCATAACGTGATAGTTTTATAAAGTTGTTCATTTTTTAATATATATTTAATTGTTAAACAAGACATTAAATTTATGAAGTTTAAAATATTTTTCAATAGGTAAAATAATGAATGAATTGAAAATTTCGAGGTCCTAAAATCATTATCAACCGATGGTGGTCGGTGGTGAGCGGGGACCAATAGATAAATTTGGTTGGATTCATGAGTTAATTTGATATGATATTTTATATAAAGTTCGGGGTCAATTTAATATTTTATATAAAGTTTTATGTGCGCTTGGAAAGCTATCCGATAAATAGATTTATGGGTACTTTTCATGTGAGGTGAAAACACAATTTAGTTTAAATTTTTGTAACTTCGACATGCTTTTACAAATCTAATAAATAGATTTATGTTTAATATTTGTGAATAGATTTTATGATTTAAAAATTAGGGTTTATAATTTAGAGGTTAGAATTTAAGGTCTTTAAAGAAAATATGTGGTAGCTTTGAAAGTTCGAAATACATCTTTTTACTGCCAGTCCATCAAATAATTACCAAAATTATATTAAATAAAATATAGTAAGAAAATTATTATTAGTGGAATGATGAATAATTTGTATATAATTTTTTGTGTCAAATATTTTTTTTAAATATAGTTTGATATAACGTATATACAACTAATACTCTTTCTCACCCATAAATTAGAAGATGTTAACCGATTAAATATTCTCGATACTAGTGGCAAATGTAGTGTGGGTTTAGGGTAAACGCCTACCCTAAAAATATGAATTTTTTTTATTTATCCACTACATTAAGTATGCTCAACCTGAAAATTTGAATTTTTTATTAGTTATCTGCTTTATTGAATATGTCCACCTTAAAATTTTATTTTTACCCCATCTATGTACAAAGCAATTATGTTGTTAATATTTAATATATGTGTGCCGACCCTCAATTTTTTTGAATTCACCGCTACACGACCTCACATCATCTTGTTTATAATATTAGCGACATGCCAACTAAACTAAACTCAATTGATAAATTTTAAATTTGATTTCAATGTATTGTTTTTCTTTTATTATATAAAAGTATGAAACTATAAATAAAAACCTTTATAATAACATTAATCATCAATTATAAAAAAAGATTTAATATTCATTATCGATTATAAAAATACCCTTATGTTATAGAATTTGTAAACGCTTATGATAAAACTCATGTTTATATTTTTAATATTTTTTTATATCCAATAAAAGTATCTTTGTATATTATTATTTTATCAAATATTATTTTTTAAAAAAATTAAAAAATTTACCCTATTAAATCTATTTATTTTTCTTTGTTAATAAAAATATGTTTATTTAGTTTATATGAATGGTAGTATTTTCTTAAAAATGTAAGATTTTGGTGGTGTTGATAAAATTGAAATCTTGGAACTTTAATCCACCATATTCAAGTCTCATGATACATTCAGAGGTAAAGTAGGAGTTAACAAGGGCCATGGCCCCTCTAAATGTGAAAATTTCATTTTTAGTCCATTAAAAATTCCAAGTTATACAATTAATGTAGTGGTAGAATTATCTTTTACCTCATAAACGATGGAATTGAGTTTACCCCTACTAAAAATCATATAATTATATACTCAAATAATGATAAAATTATATTATATTGTTCCCAAATTTTATAATTTAATAAAATTATATAAGATTTTAGTCATTTTCCATTGAATGATTCTTTTATTGGTTTTGAACAAAAATAATAATTTAATGGTTATGTGAATGCATAAATACATAAAACATGTCTAATATTATTATGGTTTAAATTTAAAATTATTTCGACTATTGTTCAAAAAAATATTACATAAAGTGGATGATATTCATCCTAATAGATACGAGCTCAAATCGTTTTGTCTACAATATATATAAATATTGTCAAAAAATTAAAAATATTTACGAACAAATACTACTATGCGAAGAATAAAGTTGAAACAAATACTTTAATTTTATTTTTACGATATATATATAAAATAATTGGTGATACTCAAACTTTAATTTGTATTAAAATATTAACGAATATTTAATCAATCAACACAACCGACGAGGATAATCTACTTCAATTTTATTGTAACCCAAAAAAAGTCTATAAAAAAAATAAAGAAATAAGAAAGCAATAGTAGAAAACAAAGATTCAAAGTTTATTCTTTTTAATCATCATCATCCTCTCTTCCAGACGTTACACTAATTCATTTTAACAAAATTAATAAAATTAATTCAATAGTAAGTTTTTCTTAAAAAAATAGCTAGAATCCATAAGTAATTCTAATGAAAAAATAAAATTATTTTTTAAAAATAATTTCAAACTTCAGCAATTTATTTATATAATCAATCAGTCTAATAGGATGGACATTAGATTTTGTAAGATAAGTTAGAGATTAAAATCTTACTGTTGTGAATGGAGAAAATTAAATTTAAAAGATCTTATTATAATGAGTCTCTGCAATATTATATTCATATTAGTTAGCCAATATACTGATAACGATAGTTTTAAAAAAAAGTTAAATTATAAAAAAAATACACATAACCAATATTGAAGTAAAAATATCTCATACACTGGTGGTTAAATTTTTTTGTTTCCACAAGCGGTCATAATTTTAAGGTTTAAGAACTTAGTTTAGGGTTTAAATTTAGGAGTATAAAATTTAGGATTTAGGGTTTAGAGTTAAAATTTAGGGTCCAAATGATATGATTTAAGTTATAGGATAATGTGTTAAGAATTTAGGTTTTAATCTATAAATTCTAAATTCTAACTCTAAATCTTAAATTTAAATCAGTCCCTAAATTTAAAACACGTCAATTTAAACTTTAAATTAATAAACTCTAAACTAAATTAACCTCTTAATTTAAAGTGTTAGTAAAAATAAAATAAAAAATTACCGCTAGCGGATGATATAATTATTTTGTATGACCCCGAGTAAGTGTGAGAGAGACAAAGACAAAAACATAAAATACCGTAAAGGGAAAGGAAGAAGAGCGAAGGAGAAAAGGAAAACTCGGCCCGACAAACACGATTCAGACAGAAACACAGACACAACTCGTTGCTTTCAAACTCACCACCACAACGGAACTGCCATCTCAGACCAAAACGACACGCCTCTTGCAAATCTCCACCGCCGACTCAACTTACTCCGACGACGGCCGGAATGCCGTCGCATAAGTCCTTTCAATTGCTTGTCTCCGGGATTTGAACTCCTTCATAGCTCTGTTTAAGTGAAAAAAGGGGAAAACCGAGAACTTTCCTTTTTTTCTTCTTGGTTTTTGTATTCAAATCTGGAAGAATATATTGTGGTGGTGGTGGTGGTGGCCGTCCGATTCTGTTTCCACAATGGTGATGAAAGCATGGATGGTGGTGGAGAAAGGGAGGAGGATCGTAAGGACGGCGATTTTCATGGTGGCTATGCTGGCGTCGCTTGTAGCATCGTCTCTGCCGTTGCTGGTGGCGGTAGGCGACATCATGGTCCCTTTCCTTCTACTCTTCAGCTTCACGTGCGTCACGTGTTACGGCTTCAACGAACACTTCCGTCATTACGCTTTCAAAACCTCCTTAATCGATATCCCTCTCGTCTCCATTCTCAGATCTATCATCATCACTTGTACGATTTCTCACTTTCCTTTTTCTTCTAATTCGGGAAAAATCGAAAGAAATCAATATAAAAAAAATTCCCATTTTGTTTGTGTTTATAATTTGCAGGTGTATATTTATTATGTGATGGTCCGGCATTGTCCCATGGACCTTACGTAGGAACGGTCACTTTGTGTTCATTCGTTTCGATTCTTGTACTTTCAATTAAAGCCTGTGTTTTTACGGCGAATTCTGGAATAGAAGCGGAGGCATCGTCGGCAAGCCAAAGGCTTCATTGGAAGAAACCATGGGGAATGCCTGTTTTGTTCCTTTCGTCGGTGGTTTTCGCACTTGGTCACACTGTAATTGCTTATAGAACAAGTTGCAGAGCAAGGAGAAAGCTTTTGTTTCACCGAGTTGACCCTGAAGCTGTAAGCTTTTCTTCATTCAATTTCAATTTTGGGCTTTTCATTGTAAAAGGCAACAATTTGTCCCCCCTCCCCTTCTGCTACTTTATCAGTCTTGTTTCACATAGCAAATATTTTTTCTGAAAACTAAAGTCTTGGTTTTACTTGTTTTCTTCATTTGTTTCCATGAGTTTTGCTTTCTGAATAAAAAAAGTAACTTCTGAAGAAATGAAATGATTGTGTTAGAACTGGTTCTGCATTTCAGTTGTGTTTGTTTTTCTAACAATAATTTAGGCTAAAAAATTAAGCCACGAGATGAAATAAAATCAATACCAAGTGTTTGTTGCATGCAAGATTCTCCGATTTTTACAGGCGATTTGTTTTGTCTGATTTTTTTTCTAATTGCAAAAGGAACCGAAATTCAGTCATTTTAGGTTTCTTTGCATCAGATCTAAGTCAGTGGTTTACACTATTTCATGTTATTGCAGGTTCTTTCGTGCAAAAATGTTTTTTCTGGCTTCCAGAAGGTTCCACGATCTCCCACTCCCTCTGCAGGAAAAGCCCCAAAAAGCGATAGTGAAGCAAGGCGAAAGCCTTTAGGACAATCTCTTGATGAAGGGGAACTCCCTGCTAGATTACTTGCTGACATTGATAGCTTATTCATTACATTGCAAGGGCTTACCATTCATTACAAGCTTTCCTTTCCCGGTTCACCCCCTCGGTGTTTGTCATCTACTACCTTTCTGGAACCTAAAGTTAGTTTCACACCAGAAGTAGCTCCCGGAAGGCTAAAGCTTGATAGGAAAGTACTATGCTTGTCGTCAAGAACGCAATCTCACCATCTTCAGAGGAGCCATAGCAATAAATTTCACAGCTCTTCACTTTATGCTCCACTGTTGGATGGTGGTCCCCCAACTTCTCCTGTGCTTTCTGAAGATATTCCTGTTTTCAGGCTTGATGATTCAGATGCACAGGTTGAGACGATTCATTTGAACCCTGGGACTCTAGAACCAGATATAGAGGCAAATAGTGAGTTTGGTATTGTTTTAGTGCATGGGTTTGGAGGGGGAGTCTTCTCTTGGAGGCATGTGATGGAAGTGCTTGCTCGCCAGGTTGGTTGTTCGGTTGCTGCTTTTGATCGGCCTGGTTGGGGATTGACCTCTAGGCCAAGCCGGACGGACTGGAAGGGAAAAGAGTTGCCCAATCCTTACAAGCTTGAAACTCAGGTTAGGTTTTACACTCTTTTGGATGTTATTTGCTTATTTAGAAGTGATGTGCTTTTGTGGCAGGAAGGAGATATTACCAAATTAAATGCTTAAAAGTGTTATACATGTAATTGTAATGTTTTTTCATATGAAGCTCATAAGTATTTCTTGATATTTTCAGGTTGACTTGCTTCTTTCATTTTGCTCCGAGATGGGGTTTTCTTCAGTTGTGCTTGTTGGCCATGATGATGGAGGTCTGCTTGCTTTGAAGGCTGCACAAAAAGTCCAAACCTCAATGAATTCGTTCAATGTGAGTAAGCTCCCATGATTTTTTCTGTACCAATTTGGATGTTTTTGACAACAAAAGTATATTGGCTTGTGTTTTACTGACACATCTACTTTATTGTCACTTTTTGCTGTTGTATAGCCACTTGAAGTGGTGAAACAAGAAAATATCAGGGCTGGCTATATAATACTAGTATGTTTTTGTACCACAGTAGATTGGTAAATAAACAAGAGGTGACTGGTTTTATTTTTAGCATTTCCGGGGAATCTCACTTTTTCTCCATAAACTTTACTGCAAGGGTCATTTTGTGAATTTGACCTTTGTCAACTTTATATTGAGCAGATAACATCATATATGTGACTGTTCCTCTCTTAATGTTTACTTAAGAAATCCATATAAAAGTTATCATCGGTATCTTAAAATGAAGAGAAGCTTGTCTCTGAAAGTAAATGACATTTTACTTGGAGAATAAGTAGAACTAAAGAATTATAATATGAAGAAATGGTGTGTATTTCTTTGTGTCAGCTTTTCCCATTTTCATTGACATTTATAATGTCTGAAGAATTCTAGTTGTGGATTTAACTTATTGGAATTTAGCACAATTGAAGTCCTTTTAAGCTGTGGATTTTACTAATAGAATAAGGCATATGTGGATTTCACTATCTTGTAGCTGTAAACTGGAGTATAGTTCTAGTTGAGATTTCAAATTATCGGATTGGATGATGTTTAAATCTCTGTTACTGCAAATTGCGTAATACCTTTAAGCCCGGTTCTTACTTCTATCGTTTGTTTTGTGGTTTACTCAGATTACTATCAAAGCAGTGGTTTTGCTAAATGTTAGCTTGTCAAGAGAAGTTGTTCCTGCATTTGCAAGGATACTCTTGCGCACTTCACTTGGGAAGAAGCACTTAGTCCGTCCGCTTCTGCGGACAGAAATTACACAAGTGGTGAATAGACGTGCATGGTATGATGCAACTAAGTTAACAACAGAAGTTTTGAGCTTCTACAAGGTAAATTTTCTGCAAGATTAAAACATAGAATAGAAACCGTTACTAGTTTGTCTTACAGTATGATTTGCTGAACTGATCTTCCTTTGATCAGGCCCCACTATGTGTAGAAGGTTGGGACGAAGCACTTCATGAGATAGGCAGGTTGTCACATGAAACAATACTTTCACCGCAAAATGCAACATCGCTGTTAAAAGCTATTGAGGAGATGCCAGTATTGGTCATTGCTGGTGCTGAAGATGCCCATATTCCGCTTAAATCTTCGCAGGCCATGGCTTCAAAACTTGTAAATTCTGTAAGTATTCGGCAACAATTGGTCTCCTCTGCTCTCAAATTGAATGAATGTTTACCATTTCCAGGTTTACTTGTGATACAACAAACCAGACCTGTTGAGTACTTAGTTTACAAACAACTACTGTCCTGTTTCCTGATGTCGCTATATTTATTTTGCCATGCAGAGATTGGTTGCAATATCCAGCTGCGGCCATCTTCCGCACGAGGAATGCCCCAAGGCATTACTTGCAGCCATTTCACCTTTCATAAGCGGATTGCTACTCAAACCAGAATAGCATAGTTAGTAGGACGCCTCTTTTTATCTCTTGTTTCTTTGTTTTAGTTTTTTCTCCCCTCCCCCTTTTCGTCTCAAGCAATCTTTCCCCGGAAGAACGAGGTGAACTAGACCGCTTCTTTCGGGTAAATTTTGATGTGTTCTGAGCCTTATCCTAACCCTAATTCTCCGGGGTGTTTGTAGAGCTCTCACCTGTATTTTTTTTGTTAAGGTTTGAATTACTGATGTTTATTGACAGTTCTATCTATTTGTCATTCAAAGGAGTGGCAAAATGGCATATATTTGTACATTTATTGAAATTGGTTATGAATGCATTTGAGCATTGTTTCGGAGATAGTTTGGACCCTTTTTTTCATAAAGGAGCCCCTTGGATTTACCCGATTTCGAATTTCAGGTTTCAAATTTGTTGAATGTTATATCTAGTTAAAAGAAATAGCACATACAGTGCTAAGACACCTCAGCCTTTCACATAAAACACTGGGATATTTCCATAGAATTGCAAATTGAAGCCACCTTTCTAATCCAAATACTGAAATCACCATAATTGGCTACCGAAAAAGACAAGCCTCAACATTTTTTTTCTAGGTTTCTTGGTACAAATCAATTCGATCACTGACAAAGATCAATTACATAAACTACTCCTTTGAAGATTTGTTGATAAGTGATTTGTGAATGTGTGGGATGACACCGCCGCCTGCAATGGTTCCCTTGATCAAGGTGTCGAGTTCTTCATCTCCCCGGATGGCAAGCTGCAGATGCCTAGGTGTAATACGCTTAACCTTCAGATCCTTGCTCGCATTGCCGGCTAGTTCTAGCACTTCTGCAGTCAGGTACTCCAGTATGGCAGCTGTGTACACAGCAGCTGTTGCTCCAACCCTTCCATTTGCTTGAGCCCTTGTCTTCAACAATCGGTGGACCCGACCCACAGGGAACTATAGGGAGTATATGTAAAACAGTTAGAGGCAACTCGAAATGATTTTGAAGAATTAATTGTCTTTCTCCTAGAGCGCAAAGTAGAATAAAATATTGAATCTATCAAGTATAGCACGTAACAGATGATGACATGCCAATGTGTCTTGACCACGTTTCGAAAACTCAATTTCTCATAGAACAGCTCAGGGTGCAGAATACTTTCTTCATTCGAACATGGAAAAAGATGTTGATTTGGAAGATTCCAGAATCTACTAATTATAACAAACACAGGAAGAAAAAACAAGTACAGAAAACTTGCTAGCACTATTTGGCCTATTCAAACTGTTTTTGAAGTATACGTTATAACCAATTCAACCAGCGTACCTACCTACAACTATCTAACCAAAAAAGTCCATGGTTTTAGGTGGCCTAGACGACGATATGTAAAATACATAGAAGTTATCATAATTCACAACTGATAAAACCTCGACAGACAACCACATCGTGCTCATGAGCAACTTGCAAGCGATAAAACCTCGACAGAATAACGAAGCAGGTAGCATGATGATAAATATCAGTTCAAATGTTCGGGTTTACCAAAAGTTATGAATTAAAATGATATGACTTATAGTTTAAACATTCATACAGAAGATTCAGAACTGCTTAGCTCCATCGAAATCACCATTCCAAGCATGAATTCTTCAATTTTATTTTAATATTATTCCTAACACCTGACATTTACAATAGTTATACTTATGTTTCCAGTTCAATAAGCCTCGATGGAAGCACTCAAAAAAGTTAACTCAGGATCCGAATTCCGAAATGCAGTCACACTTTTTGCCTACTTTCCAAGTGCTACTACAAACAATAAAGAAATGAGTATTCTATTTCCCTGTTATAATAGTTTCACCCTTGAATTGAAATTCACACATGCTTTTAGTAATGCAACAGGTTATTTCTTATATGTATAGTGTACCTTTTAAGCTCATTGAGTCAAGGAAATGAGAGAAAACCAAACATCATTTTTCTTATAAATCAAAAATTTCTCCAGCTCAATGGAATAAGGAAATTACATGCAAATTTCAGGCACTATACACAACACTATAAGAAAGAAAGTAGCCATCTGAAACAATGAAACGACTTTATACCTATGTTGCACTGATAAGGGTACGGAAAACTATAATTTCTAAAATTACATGAACAAATAGGAACATATAGGACAAAGGTACTGCAAATATAAAATAAATTTTAAGTTTTAAAAAATGTAAAAAATAAAAAGTCACGTGAGCATGGTATCACAAGTACTTGTATGCTTATAGTTGAATCAAATGAGCAACAGAAAGTCGGAAAAAAAAAACAAAAAAAGTGAGAAAAAGAAAAAAAAACGAGAGAAGAAACAATTGCAGGTATACAAGCTGTAGCCAATATATATCCAATACGGGACATATGGGGGTACAGCTTTAGACCGAAGTACCCGTGCTTCATAGCTTTCTAAGTTCAGACTCATTTTGTAAGTAACAATTTAAAAGATCAAACTCTGTACCATAATTGAACATAAGAGTCCCTCAGCAACAACTAACGCCAATCTTTTGAAAAATAGGAGAGTAAAATCAACAAAGAAAATCTTAATTTCTTGATCTGAAACTAAAATTTTGCCCACAATTACAGAATGATTCGAACAATCAAATCCAGGAAAATATATATTTATATCTAATTCACCGAAACCATCAAATGAGAAGCTAATTCGAGCAGAAAATTAAGAGAGAAGAGGGAGGACCTGGAGACCAGCGCGAGAAGAACGAGAGATTGGTTTCTTCTTGTTCTTGTCCTTATCCTTGGTGGATTTGGCAGCCGTAATCAACCCTTTCGCTCCTTTACCCGACATTTTCCCGCCAAATTACCTGGCCTGAAAATAAAAACCAATGCTTTGAAGAGGATGACGTCGAAGAGAAAAAGATACTTGGGGAGAACGAAGAAGGCCTTTTTTTTGGGAAATGAGAAAGAATCAGACTTTCTCAAGATCTTGACTTTTTTGTGTCCCACTTTCACCATATTACCCTCTTTACCTCTTTCAATTTACTATTTTGAAAAGGAATAAACTAATATTTAGTCCCTTAACTTGATTACTACTCCAATTTGATCCTTATATTTTGGGTCATATTAATCTTGAGATTTGAAATTTTTATACTCAATTTGGTTCAACTATTTGGATTTTTAATCGTCTGATGATATAACACTTTGAAATTGTGCCCACCTAACTATGAGAGTGGTTCCGCATAGAAAGGGTTAGAAATCTAAATTTATAGACAAAATTAAAAAATACTACATTTAAGATTAGTTAGGGTGAACTACATAAATGACAATTTAACTATAGATGTGGTTTTAATTTGACTACCATACTATTGATTCTGCCAATAAAACTACTTAATTACTTAAGTGATATCAATTAAGTCACTTGTCGTTAAAATATAACAGAATATGTAACGTGACAGTTAATTAAAATTTTTATAATTACACAGTTGGTCTTTACTATTTACATATAATTAATAAATTTAGTTATCCAAACAGATGATGGCACATGTGGTGACATGTATCACCATCTAATTGGTTGATTTTACTATTATTTTTTTATTAATTTAATAATAAAATCAACCAATCAAATGGTGACAAGTGTCATGACACATGTCATCATTTGATTAGAGGATTAAATTTATTAAATTAAATTAATATTATGATTAAATTGATATAATACGTAAAAATATAGACCAAATGTATAATTATACATTTTTATTAACTATCACGTTACCCTTTTCGTTAAATTTTAACGACAAGTGGCTTGATTGATATCACTTAAATAATTAACCCTTTTCGTTAAATTTTAACGATAAGTGGCTTGATTGATGTCACTTAAATAATTAAGTAACCTTATTGACAAAATTAAACTATAATGGTCAAATTGAAATTACTCTCATAATTAGGTGGCCATTCATGTAGTTTACACTATAATTTAAAATGAAATGCATTTGACTTGGCAGTTTTGTTAACGAAATGGGGGTGAATTAACATAATCAAAAAATAGAAATATTTCTTTTTTTTGGTTGAATATTTTACATAAAAAATAGAAATATTTCTTTGCAAAAGTAACAAAATGCCAAAATTTCACAATACTATATTAATGGAGGTCTCCTTCCATATCCTTTCTTTCTCTCTTTTTTTGATCCATTCCTTCCATGTTCTTTCATTCTCTCAAATGGCCTACTATTTATATCCTTTCTATATATAAAATATATATATTTTCATTTGATTTTTCATCATATTTAGCAATAAAAAATAGGAAAAAGTTGGGTTTTTAATGAAAATAAAAGAAAATTTGTTTAATATTTCCAACATCAAAAAGAAAATTGCAATCCCTACTTTGCATCCCTTCTTAAATTTCTGACAGGAATTGTTGTGCTTCAGTTTTAGCTATGTAATTAACATTGACCCATTTTTTCTAACATAAAGAAAATAAATCCCTTTTTCCTTTTCCAAAGAATTTGATCAAATTAGGGATTTTTTGTTGTTTTTCTTTTTCTCAAATTTTTTTGTATTGTTGTTAATTTGGAGAAATGGAGAAGAAAAAGGTCGCTGTACCATTAGTTTGCCATGGGCATTCAAGGCCGGTTGTTGATTTGTTCTACAGCTCCATTACCCCTGATGGCTTTTTTCTTATCAGTGCCAGTAAAGGTGCGATTTTTTTGTTGATTAATTTCTGGGGTTTCTTTTGGAATTATGTTTTACTGAATCTTTCGGTATAATCAGCAATGTAAATAAATTTAGATACAGGAGTGTTGAATTGGGTTTGGGCTTTCCGATTGATTTAGCTTGTTCTGGATCGTATTGATTTTCAGCTTTGAATTTATTTCTTTTTACTGTTTTGAACTGCCTTTTTTCTTCATGCATTAATCATTTTAGGTAGATGAATTGCAAATTCTTAATTAGTTTCGAGTTACATGTATCTAAATATTATTGCAAATTCTTAATGATTAAACTATCACTGTTATGTAACTTGGAATGGAATGATTATTTTGAAAGCAGGAAATCTAGTTATGGTTGATCAGGCTGTTTATGGGATTTTTTTTAATGTTCTTGTTGATAATTTCTTCTGCCATAATCCATTTTTATAGGTTATTATAGTATCAGAGTTCGGTAATTTCTATTTTTCTGATAAGTCGTAGCAGATTACAGTGATTATGCTTGCATACGGTGATGTTGGTTGACTGTATTTAGCTTCTTGTTTATCAACTCTCTTTCTAATGATGCATTGGAAATTCAGACACCACTCCGATGTTAAGAAATGGGGAGACTGGCGATTGGATTGGCACATTTGAAGGGCATAAAGGTGCAGTATGGAGCTCCTGTCTAGATGCCAAAGCATTACGTGCTGCATCTGCCTCGGCTGATTTTTCTGCGTACGTATTTGTTGTTCAGCTGTAAAATAACATTTTTGCGAAGACATTTTCAGTGTGAAAAGGGATACCGAGTTCCACCTTTGCAATCCGTTCTCTTTTGCTACTTCATTTATTTCTATTAATAGATCTCCATAAAGTAAAGGGACCTCATCCTTGTGGGCTACCACACTCTGTGTCCCATATTAACTAGTTGTTAGAAGTATGGTGAGGCTTCAAAGATGCTTCTTTCGAAATATAGAAAATGGGGAATTGCATGTGTATGAACTACCAAAAGCTGATATTGATTTTCTTCTTGTAGTTGTTCTAAAACCTCTTTCTCTCTCATATATATTATATATTTTATATATATACACACACTATGCATTTTATGTGAGGATGGTTGTTTAAAAACTGGAATTTATCATTTTTCTCCAATATTTCCAGGAAATTATGGGATGCGTTGACTGGAGATGAATTGCACTCATTTGAGCACAAGCATATTGTTCGAGCATGTGCCTTTTCAGAGGTAGAGCTTAATTGTTTTTCATAAGAATATTTTTCCCTAATTATAAACATGCGTCATTTAATGCTTATGCCCATTGCAATGCCATTTCTGATAGGGATGGCCTGAATAGCAAGTGCCAAGTGCTGTATCAGATTTGTTTCTCATGAGCAATTTTATTTTGTGATGATACATAAGCCCAACTTCTTTCTATTTAGATATTATTGCACGGACATTGTATTTCTTGTGATGCCTGTTGGTAAAGTTTTTTTCTAGGTTGTGTGTGTTGACCAAATATAAGAATGCTTCAAAAGTAACTGACTTTGAAAGAACTGCATTGATTCAATGGTTTGAATTCTTATTTTGAAACTTTGTAGGTTTCTTCTACCCTTGAAAATATTTTGCATACGTTTATATGCTCATTCTTCTTTTTCTATGTTTTATTTCTCATGTGTGACTTCATCACTTGAATCATTTGCAAGGTCTAATTGCATATCCTTTTTGTTTGGTGGACTGAAATTGCAAAGTCATTAAGTGGGCTTCAGAGGATGCTTTTTCATTTTTCATGAGACCTTCACACATTTTAAAAAATTGTTTGCACTTAATACATAATGTTTTTAGATTGCAATTAACTTCTTGAGCGCTTGCACTTTCATTCCTGGTTCATTAATATGCTCTTCAGCTGAAGATAAATTTATCTATCTTTGCTTTTCCCTTTTATCATCTGTTTGCAGCATCTGAGTAAATTGTCATTTGTACAGGATACACACCATCTTCTCACGGGTGGAGTTGAGAAAATCCTTCGAATATTTGATTTGAATCGTCTAGATGCAGCACCAAGAGAAGTGGATAATTCTCCTGGTTCAATTAGAACTGTTGCATGGCTCCAGGGCGACCAGACCATTTTAAGTTCTTGTACTGATGCTAATGGTGTTAGGTACGAATGTAATATGTTCATATCACCTTTTCATTTTCTTCTGTGGTTTCTGTAATTTCTTTTGCGAGTTTAGGTTATTGATAAATGTTCGTGTATATATACACGTGCGCGCGCAGACACTCACATAATACTGAAAAACCATGTCTTCCATATTTGATTGTTTGGTGTATTAGAATAAATTACTGATGTGTAGGAAGACATCCATTGTGTGTCTTCATTTTTACTGAAGCATTGATTTTCACAAAATTATATGCTTGTCTAAAAATGATTTCCTGAACCATGTACCTCTATAGGTTGTGGGATCTCAGAAGTGGCAAAATTGTTCAAACTCTTGAAACAAAATCACCTGTCACAAGTGCTGAAGTGAGTCATGATGGTCGCTATATAACCACAGCTGATGGATCTACTGTTAAGTTCTGGGATTCAAATCAGTAAGTTCTAAACTAGATTGACTGTGCAAAACTTTATTCTTTTGCCACCATGGCTGCTGACATTTGTATTTGCTCTTATTAGTTTTGGGTTGGTGAAAAGCTACAACATGCCGTGCAATGTAGAATCAGCTTCATTGGAACCAAAGAATGGCAATAAGTTCATTGCGGGGGGAGAAGACATGTGGGTGCGCGTGTTTGATTTCCATACCGGGGAAGAACTTGGTATGTGCCTCTCGAGTTTGTGAGATGATCTGAAATATCAATTCAGACTATATGTCTGGGGCTTTGATATTAGCTAATGCCGAAATTGGGCCATTTTGGGAGTCTTTGAATGCCTCACAAGGGTGCATTACGACGTGTTTCCCAGTATACCCTGAAATAAAAACTCAATAGAATGATAAATCTGCTGCTAGTAATATATATATATATAAATCCAGGAAATGTACAGGGTGGATCCCCTTCGAGCAGACGAGCTGTGTTATGTAGTGTGTAGAACTGATCGTATGTTCTTCGTTATTGGCGTTTGTCAGATTGTTATGAGTTCAAATTCAAATTGTGCTTTTATCACTGTAGGTTGCAACAAGGGTCACCACGGTCCTGTCCACTGCGTACGTTTTGCACCGTCAGGGGAATCCTATGCCTCCGGATCTGAAGATGGTACCATTAGAATATGGCAGACAAGTCCAGTGATCCGTGAAGAAAGTGATCCAGTACCCGGAAATGCACCAAACCCGAAAGTGAAGGCTGTGGCTGATGAGGTTAACCGTAAGCTCCAGACACTTCAGATCGGCAAGGAAGGGAACACCCCATAGAGGGGAGAAGGAACCAGATGCACGAGATAGTATTAATTTTGTTAAGGGCATTCAACAAGTGTTTTGTTTTCAGCTTTTGCTTGCCAGGTTGTAGGATTTTGGGTGTGCGTTTTTTGCTCCTTTCTCTACGGAAATAAAATGAACTCTCCTTTCAAGTTTCCTTGTATATTCCTATCAAGTTCGGTTTTCAATCTTTAGAAACCTGTTACTCTTTGGTTTTCATCAAGGCGGTAGATCGATCGACGCTGTTAAAACTCCAGGTCATAAACAGGAAAATGTGTCCGAAAGTTATTCGGGTTCGGTTTGAAAAGAAGTTGAGTTCAGTTTGGTAATTGTCAGTCTAGTTTGAGCTTAAAACCTTTATCGATTGAGCAAGTTGAATTTCAGTATTCTATAATCGAGTTTGAAGGCAAGTACGGGAGTGGGATTTATTTTTTTTACCGAGTAACAGGGGTGTAATTGAAACTGATCAAGCTTTAACTTTGATCTTGAAATATCAAAGTTTAAAAGTGAAATTTGATTAAGTTAGAATCGAACTTGAATTCGAGTTTTCATCAAGGCAATGCGTGGGGAACAAGAAAGTATATTTGACTTTTCAATTAAATAATCTTCCTTCACAGGTTACAGTTAGGGTTTTTCCTTTGACTTCCTGTTTGGTATTGGCTAGGCCATTCTCATTTTTCTGCAAAACAACCATCTTTCTAGTCCACACCTATGCCCCCTTTTCCCACCGATCTTATTCCCGATGTACTTTGTCGGCTTCCGGTGAAGACACTACTCCGCTTCAGATGCATGTCCAAGCCATGGGGTTCCCTCATAGACGGCTCACATTTCGCCATACTCCATCTCCATCAGTCCTTGAAAACCAACACCAACGTCAAGCTCTTCCTGGACAATTGTTCTGAAAACGACGATCATGCCTATTCGGTGGACTTCGACTCCCTTGGCAACTTGGTGCAGTTTCCTCGGCCATTTACAGCTGAAATCACCAAGTACTGCTCCAGAGTTATCGGTTCTTGCAATGGATTGCTTGCCGTATACCATCGTGTAGCAGGCATTGCTATATGGAATCCATCGACCAGAAAATGTCATTATCTGCCACCAATGGATGAAGATATAACCACGGATCATGATACCATCCCTGGATACGAATACGACGACGACACCGTACTTGGATTCGGGTACGATGGCATCACTGATGACTATAAGGTGGTGATAATGCTGAGATCCAAGACCCAAATCATGTTCAAAGTAATGATTTACAGTCTGAAATCCAACTCTTGGAGGAGGATCAAGGATTGCCCTTACGAGATCCCTACGAATGACAACGACGGTGCATACATAAACAATTCCATACATTGGGTAGGGGATGAAATAACCTCAGACAGAAATGTGATATTTGGACTTGATCTTAGCACCGAGGAGTACTTCGAAGTTCCCGAAGGTGAGCCGAGCTCCGAAGACAAGAGATGCGGCGCTTATTATTGCACGAGCTTTCGTTACATGAATGCGGGGGTGTTGGGAGGTTGTTTATGTGTTTCCCGTGACTTCTCGATGTGTCCGATCGAAGACCATGTGAATTTATGGGTGATGAAAGAGTATGGAGTGAAGGATTCATGGACCGAATTGCTGTTGCTGTGGAGAAATCAATGGCTGACGAATATATTTCACACCAGAGCCATGACATATTCCAGGAATGGTGATAGAGTGTTGCTGGATGAAGGTGGAGGTCATCAGCCTGCTTGGTTCAATCTAGAGGACGAAACAGGGCAGGTTCTTAGTATTCCAGGCGCACCCCAACTTGTTTCTACTATGATTTATGTTGAAAGCCTTGTTTCCGTCCATTAGTACTCCCATCGATTCATGCATTGGATTTGGTTTTGCAATCATCCATGTCAAAGATCAGATCTTAACAGTCTGCATTTTTTTTTCAATGTTTAAGGAAGTTTGTCTTCTTAAAAAAAACGACCTTATAAAGTCGGTTTAACCGACCGTTATCGGTATGGAATCGTTTTTATTTTTAATTATTGTATGCAGGGGTAGATCCATTAATTTAAGTTTGGTAGTGCACTAATTTATTTTATTTAGAGGTGTAAGGCTTTGAATCTTTCTAGACAATTAATTTGACTACAACCGACTAAATAAGCATAAAAATACACTTTGTTAAAGAAAGCTCCATACTTAAAAAAATTAAAAAGTAATAACAATCATTGATTGATAGAAGTAACATGAAAGTTGAATTGATAAAGTGATGAGTAGAGAAATTCGGGATCAAAGGTTTATTGTTTGTTTTATTTAGAGGTGTAAGACTTCGAATCTCTCCGAACAATTAATTTGACCACAACCGACTAAACAAACATCAAATAAATACACTTTGTTAAAAAAATCTCCTTACTTGAAAAAAGAATTAAAAAAATACTAACAATCCTCAATTGATAGAAGTGACATGAAAGTTGAATCGATAGAGGGATGATTACAAAAATTCGGGACCAGACATTTTTTCTTGTTAAATAAAACGTTTAAAAAGATAAGTGTAATATCGTGAAAGTTCTTTCGAGATTTAATGACAAAAGTTATCAAAAGTTTGAACATTAGAGGATTGAACTGAATGTAATTTTTGTAGCAATAATTCTTTTAAGTAAGAAGGGTGATCCAAATATAACCTAACCTATTATTGAGCAGTCCAAATGTAACTATACCCATATTTAAGCGACTCAAATGTAATTTTACCCATATTTAAGTGACTTAAATATAATTTTAAAAATTGAGTGATTTAAATATAACTTTATCTAAAATTGAGTGACCTAAAAATTAAATGACTCAAATATAACTTTAATGGTGTCACGTAACTCATAAGGTATCTTAATAGATTCGCCAATGATTGCAAGTGCGAACAATTATATTCACTATTACATTACCATTTCCTCGTTAATACCAGGGTCTAGACTGAAAACGACTCTTTTTAGTAGTATTAAATTGCAGCTACATGTTCATGGAAATGAATATTTGTTTTTGCTTGTTTTTCTGTTTTTCATGGTTTTGCCTTAAAAAATTCTAATCGACTTACGTTGTACATATAATTCTATGGGTAAGTCTTTCAACAAATTTTTTTTGTATATATAAGATCTCAAACTCAAGATCTGCTTAAGCAATACTAACCTGTTTACCACTTCGACCAATCCAATAATCTCAGATATTAACTCAAATCATGTAAATGAAGTGTTTGGTTTTAATGCTGAAGTAAGGGCACATATTCTTCTAGAATTTATTTGTTTTCTACTGATGATCTGATCTACTCTCCGACTGTCAGAGTAGGAACTTGCAGCCATAAAAGAATGGTGAATTTGGACGCAGATCTCACCATATGTTTACTTTGTTATTCAAGCAATCAGTCAGGGGTGGGGGACCAAGATTATCCCCACCGATTAATCTCTTTAATATGATGTTACAAATTCTGCATTCAACAATAAAATGAAGTTCCGAACCCAATAAGTGGTTTTAGTGGAAAAACAGATATGTTCATCTTAAAAGATTAAAGTTCAAATCATTTTATCTATAGGAACAGATACTACCTTGGAATCACATTTAGACTATTAAAAATAATAATGAAATGAAGTTCCAGATTTCCAGGAAATCTATAAAATTTTCTTCTTGAAACCCAGATTTTCCGGGTAAAATTGTTAAGCTATAAACATACACAACAAATGCAATCTTCCTCCCAAATTCCGAAGTCTGAGTCTGATGCATTTCAAGACTGCACATGCCAACAATAATAGAGTTTGAAACAATTGCCGACCAACAAAGGAAAGAAGCAAAAGGAAAGCATTAAACAAATAAAATGAGGCCAAACTCAATCAAAATTCTCACTTGCAATTGCACATGCCTTGCCTGCATAGGATAGCTTTAAGATCTGAATGCCGCATTATATATTTTTGGGTAAATAACATGTTTGGTCATACAGCTATTACCGAGTTTTTGTTTTGGTTATTGGAATTTTTATTGACTAAGGGTAAAACTTTAATACACAAGCTGTGTAAAATTAATTTTACACAAGTCTGTGTATTTATACTATAAAAACTCAAATCCTAAATTCTTAACTCTAACCCTAAAAAACTAAACTCTAAACCTTAAACTCTATACACTAAATTCTAAACACTAACCTTAAATTCTAAACCCTACAACCTAAACCCCTAAACCCCTAAACCCTAAACTAAAACCTAACCCCTAAAATTAAAAGGTTTTTTTGTTGTAAAAATAACATATTTTTGTTTGTCCGGTAGCATGTTCATTTTTTGTGTTGAATTTATTGTCACCTCTTTAGACAATTATTTGATAGGTATAATAACAATTGTAATATATTGTAGTATTTTAATATTATATTAATATTGATGGTCTTTAAATATGAGATATATTTAAATTTTAAAGCAAGTATATTTAGTCGGTTTTTCAAGTTACTTATATTTATTCTTTCATATTCTCTTAGGTCATGAGCTCTAGACCTACTAGGAGCAATTCCTTCTTCCCCTCAAGTCCTTCTTTCTTCCGGATAGAATTAAAATTAAGACTTGTCAAAAAAATATGAGATATATTTAATAATTTATATATAAGTGGTGACTACAAGGTAATATCTGTTCATATATATTCTTAACCCTTTGACAATGTGCATATACCTTGTAAATAAAGCAATTTGAACTTATGTTTCTTAAGATGAATATTATCTACTTTTTATTAGGACACTTGTTAAATTTATTAATTATGAATTTTTAACTATTTATTTTAGAGATCGTTGATATTTTTTCTTTCATTTGTTTTAAAAGTATAATGTTCAAAGAAATAATCAGATTTTTTTTCTATAATTCGAAGGAATAATTAGACTTGAACCTTATATATTGAAAAATTATTTGGAAATAACAAAAATTAATTAACCCTTAACCGACAATGCAACAATTTGTCAATTAATTCACGTGGTGTCGGAATAGGGAGGAAATCTTATCTCAACATAAAGGAAATAATAATAAGTGCAAAGGTAATTAATGTGACATTATTTTGCTTTAATAATACGAAAAGATTAGAATATATTTTATGATTAATCATTTATTTTTTTTCTATAAAAATATTTGTTATTAGGAAATTGATTATAATTATTTGCGGCGGATATATTAACTCAAATTAAAATTAAAATAAAATAGAAAAGTAATACCTTATTTATCGGGAATGATTTTTGATAGGAATGGACAGATGCTAAGGACAATCATATTTTTGAAAATTTAAAAGCTAAAATTATTTATATATTTTATATTTTCTAAGTATGTTGAGATATAATTTTTTGTATTCTGAAATTTTTAAATTTTCATAAAGTTTTATGAAATATAAAAGTTGGGTAAAACTTTGATAGTAAAATTAATTTTACAGAAGCCTGTGTATTTATACTATAAAATCTTAAATATTAAATTCCTAACCCTAACCCTAAAAACCAAACCATAAACCTTAAACCCTATGCACTAAATTTTAACCACTCACCTTAAATTCTAAACCATACAACCTAAACCCCTAAACCCCTAAACCCTAAACTAAAACCCTAACCTCTAAAATTAAAAGCACGTGTAAACTCAAAGTTTTTCTCATAAAAGTTTGTATTTTTTAATATAAAATTTTGTGTTCGTCTCTAGTTTTCAACATGTGCAATAGAAACATCCACATGTGGTAAAAAAAAGCTCAAAATGGGTTAAGGTAAATATTTACAAAAAATATATTTGATGCAATTACACCAGTAGATTTATTTTAGGGATTTAAGTTTGTATTTTGAATTTATAATTTAAAGTTTAGAATTTAGAGATTAAAATTTTGTATGTAGGTATTTAATATTTGAGATTTATATTTTAAGTTTTAAAGTTTAAATATGCAAACTTGTGAAAAAATTTCAGTGTTTGTACATCAAATATTAACATATTACAAGGGGAAAAAATAGCTATGTACTAGTGATAAAGCACATAATAAAAAGAAATAATGTTATATTTCATGAGTTTTAAGTTATATTAGACTCGTTTTTATTTAAAAGTCAATTTATTATATACACGATAGATAAAATATATTTAATTTTTAATTAAAAATTTTATTTTAGTATATTGTACAAAACCTTTTGGATGTTTGACCCATGTGCTGTCGAGTAAAACTTCTAGAGCCGAGAAACAAGATAGAAAATTGACACATGTCTTTTAATCCAAATAGAAAGCAAATAGTTCATGTAGTGGCAGTGATGTAGTTTCAGTAAACAGTAATGGCTTTGTTCAGAACAAAGCACATAAAATCCCACACTGGCAGTCTTGATTTCCATCCAAATTCATTTTTCTCTGGTTTTCCATTCCAACACAGACAACACAATGGAGAAGATTGTTGTGTTCTTATTCCTACTTTGCTCCACTTCTCAATTAGCTTCATCTCTCCAAGATGGTAAGCTAAACCTCTCACAAATCTCTCAATTACTCAATTTCTACATTTCTTTTTTATAATATGCACTCGTCTTACTGTCTATATTCGAGATGCGAGACTGCCCTTCACAACAATATTGCCTTATAGGTTTAAAGTTATAGCACTTAAGCCTACTTACTTCATGCATGCCAACATTTACAGAAAGCTCTAAATTAAGCAAAAACACCATTTTTCATGCAAACTATCTCTCATTTTCTGCAATTTACAAAGTTTGGGTTTCATTAATATCAGTCCACATAATGAATGAATGTCTGTAACCTAAAAGCATGTATATGGTACTCGAAAACAAATAATTAAACTGTCTTAAGTTTAGTATCAACTCTTTAGTTAGAAATCTCATTGCCTTAAATGCTTCTAGATCTTAGCCAAATAATTCAATGATATTTTCCCAAATTCCATATTCACAGACCCCACATGAGTTATGGTTCCAATAGTCTGTAAATATCCAGCTTCATATAAATATTTGTACGCTTGCCTGTCTGATATTTTGCTGGTATGAGTTATTAATAGGAGGCAGCTGAGCTGCTGCTACTTCTGCCCCCACTGTATTTAATAATCCAAAGTTTGCTGAATTGTGCTGGTGAATAATAAATTGCAGACATATAAATGCGAACGAATGAATTATTGTATAAAGAAAAGAATTCTTTAATCTGCATGCGCTGTATATGCCAGCCTTCAGCCATGTGAAACCAGATCGCTCTGCACATTTCCCAATACCATGCATGTTGTCACGGATAAACTATTATTTTCTTTCTAAAAAATTTTATTCGATGTGAGATTAATGTTCACATTTCTCTCAGATGTGGCATTTTTTTCACTCAATTTCGTCATTGTCACAAGTTATCCGTCCTCGTAATATGTTATTACCCTTTTCTCAAAAAACATGCATGATAGTATGTGCAGCGTCATGACATTCATATCCCAAAACTCACCCTTCTTCTTTTTCACGTGGGATTAATGTCCACCTTCTCTCCATTGTGACCATGTGCATGTGCATGTATATATGAAGCACCGAGACAGCATGCCCTTGAAGCAAAGCATCCATCATATTCATGGCTAACATGTCAGTTTTGTCATATAGGTTTACTGCCAAATGGGAATTTCGAGTATGGGCCAAAGCCATCAGAACTGAAAGGAACAAAAGTGGTGAGCGCCAAGGCCATTCCCAACTGGGAAATTTCAGGCTATGTTGAGTACATAAAATCAGGTCAGAAACAAGGTGACATGTTGCTGATAGTACCCGAAGGTGCTTTTGCAGTTAGGTTAGGCAATGAGGCCCTGATTAAGCAGAAGGTTAAGGTGATCAAGGGCATGTTTTACTCTCTAACCTTCAGCGCTGCTCGAACATGTGCGCAAGAGGAAAGATTGAACGTATCGACCTCGCCGAACCACGAGAAGAACGACTTCGGTTTGTTTCCGATTCAAACAATGTATAGCAGTAATGGATGGGATTCGTATGCTTGGGCTTTCCAAGCCGATGAGTCCGAAATCGAGATTTCGATTCATAATCCAGGTGTGGAGGAAGATGCAGCTTGTGGCCCTCTTATCGATTCCGTCGCATTGAAGACCTTGTACCCTCCGAAACGTACCCGAGGTACATCAAACCGATTGATCTATATTAGTTCACATTGATGTCTGAAATTGAAGTTCATGATTCAGTTCACTAATTGATTGTAATTTGATTCCACAATTTGCAGCCAATCTACTAAAGAATGGAAATTTCGAAGAAGGTCCTTATATCTTCCCGAAACCGACATCCGAAGGAGTTATCATTCCACCCCAAATCGAAGATGAACACAGTCCTCTACCCGGCTGGATAATTGAATCCCTGAAAGCCATTAAGTACATCGACAGAGAACATTACTCTGTACCCGAGGGCAAACGGGCCATCGAACTGATAGGCGGAAAAGAAAGCGCGGTTGTGCAGATCGTTAAGACTACAATAGGGAGAACCTATGCTCTCACATTTGCCGTCGGTGACGCTAGCAACGGATGCGAAGGTCCGATGATGGTAGAAGCATTTGCAGGCAAGAACACCGTGAAGGTGTCGTATGACTCCAAGGGCAAAGGAGGATTCAAACCGGGTGTACTTAAATTCAGGGCTGAGTCGACACGGACTAGGATTATGTTCTATAGCACATATTACACCATGAGAAGTGACAACTCGGGGTCTCTTTGTGGACCGGTTTTGGATGATGTGAAGCTGCTTAGTGTCCGAAAAGTGCATGTCCTGTAATTAAAAGTGTTTGAGAAATCATTGTTCCATTGCTTAGGCAACAAATCAATGTGCTTCCACCATTTAGGAGTAACAAAAACCGTGAGGGTTTAATTTCAAGTTTATATATCTTTCTTCTTTAATTAAATTAAATTAAATGGCAGCTTCGCTTGCTGGTTTCTTCACTTCACAATGTCAATCAACAGTTTTTTATAAATTGAGCTTATTCGAGATGTTTCGGGAATTCTAGCAAGCCATGGGCGAAGCAAAAAAAATCTCAGGCAAAATAGTATTAAAATTTCATTTTATTCGAATTTCTTTGAATCGTTTGGGATTTAAATTTATTTATTTTTTGAACAGAATAATTGAGCTTTATTCGAAATAATGGAAGTAAACAACGCACCCTGAAGCATAATATAATGAGAAATTTGAGATATGTCTACCGAAAATTCATACGGATGAAATAAAAAAACATAAAATTTAAAGGTACGAAGAATATCGAAACATTCCTTTGGAGCTCGGCAACCGTTATAAAATATCGGCAACCGTTATAAAATAATGTAGGAATTGTGAGCAAAACAAGCAATTTTATAGGCTGCATCGCTATACAATTCTAATTATATCAACAAATAAGATTAACTTATTTGTGGCCACCAACAATCTCAAATAAGAAGTTAGCGTCTTGAGAATTTTCGTACGAGTACAAAACTATTACAGAAATAGACATAAAACATATCATGAATACAAAGATAGCATGTCACAAACACGAAAAAACACCACAAAATATGTAAAGAATAAAAATAATTTTTATTAAAATTAAAAAATAATAATAAAATTTTAAAAAAATGAGTCGTCAACCGTCAACGATCAACATTAAAATTTATATCTTCATCAATAAAAAAAACCAAGGACAATCGACCAAAAAAAATGACATGCGATTATGTCGACAGAAGGAGAAAGATTTAAATTTAAGTTAGTATTAATATTTATTTAATTGTTCATGATAAAAATAGGTGTAATTATTAGAGGTGGTAAACAGGTCGTTAAGATTAAATCCAGTTCGAGTCATTTTAATTTGAATTAAGTTTAATTTTACTATATTCAGTTTCGGTTCGGTTCAATTCGGGTCAGATTTAGTATCGTTCGATTTTAATTCGAGTCTATAGTGATTCGGATCAAGTCAATTAATAATGGATTGGGTAATGGTCAGTTCAATAGAAGATCAATATATTTCAGTCAAGTTTTCAGGTCCAATCAGTTTTTTACACCCATATATAGTTTTATAAAGTTAATATATTTGAGTTTTGGTAAGTTGTGCGACAATTCACATTATATCTTTCATTATTTCTTTTAATAACTTATTTTTATTTCGGATTGCCTTCGATTCAAATTACTTTCAATTAAGATAAAATTAATTCAAGTCTATATTCGGTTCACTTGAAAATCAATTTTGGTCTATTCCATTCAATTAAAAATCAAGTTAGGCCCATATTAGTTCAACTAAAAAACAGGCCAGTTTCAATTCGATTCAATTTATTTCGGGTTTCGAATTAAGTTCAAATCATCATGTTCGAGACAATATCGAATTTCGAATCGGGTAAAACCAATTCGAGTCTCATATCAATTTGCCACATCTAAGTAATTACCCACAAAATTATATATATATATTTATTTTTGTAATTACAATCTATACTACCAAACATAACATAGAGATTTAAAATATAATTACCATCAATCTCACACACAACATAAAAGAAATAAGGGTAGATCAAAAATGCTATAAACAAGAAATCATAACCTTGATTCAGTCCAAGTCATTTGTATTTTACAACAGATTTCAAGATGACAAGTACCATAGCCATTATATGCTCAACAGATTTACATGATTGACAACAGAAAGCTAAATATATTGACATGATTGAAGCTCAATGAACAATATTTCACCAGTGCACTCGAAACAACTCTAGCAAGAGCCTTATCATACCCAACTCGACAGTTGTCTTCTTCAGATGCCCTAATAGAGTCGAGTCAATTAGATTGCTCTTGAAAAATACAAATCCAACTTTCCTTGGTAGAAACAACAGTTAAGAAAGAATCCTCTATCAAGCAAGTTTCTGCCTCATGATCTGTTTCACATGTGACAATAAACATGGAGGAATCTAAATCAAAGGCCAATTAGCGACGGTATGTTATGATTATGAGTACAAACAAGCTCTTAGATAACATACCTTAGTCAAAGCATTCACATTTCTCAAATACGTAGTTAACTGGTAACCACCCAAAGTCTCAAAAGAAAAAAAAAGGTAAAGGTGGAACAAGTGTAAATAGCAAATACTAGCAAACAGAACTTACTAATAGGAGGAAACCTACAATAGTACCGAAAGGTATGAATTGAAGGACTTGAAGTCCATACTGCAGGCAACAACAATAAACAGGAATCCAATATCTGAATTTCTAACACTCTTCTACTCAGACATCAATCTAAAAAGACTCACAAACCTTTAACATCTGATCAACAGAAGGGAAAAGAATATGTTACCTGCATGATGGATTCTCATGCACTGTGCATAATAAGGGAAAACCAACATGTTAACCACAACATGGATATTTTGTCATGCAGAATCCATGGAAAAGAAAATATATAATATTACATAATACATGAATTTCTCTTACAGAACATAACTCTCATGGACAGGCAATGACTTTCAAACTGGGAGTTTCTTCGAAGGGGATCAGAGGTACCCATCTAGCAATATCAAACAACCACTTGCGAAGTTAAAAACACCATTTGATCATTGGAAGCAAACGTCGATTTCAACTTGTCCAATATCATCAGTATGTACAAATTTGTTCATGCAATTAGAATGCAGCTTAAGGCCACAAAACATACTTGTCTGGTTCGGAGGTGATAGGATATTCTAGTCTACTCAAGTAGTTAAAACAAGTTCTTCCACACACAGTGAGAGAAGAGAGAGAGTAGGGGAGGTTCAGAGCAATTTATCAATTATGCAGCCTAAAAAGTTCATTTATTGGATATGATCATCCAGAAATACAAAAAAATATGGTTATTACAACTTGATTTAGCTGCAGTTGTAACCTATCGATTTATATATTAAAACTGAAGGGTGTTTTTTAAGATTATCTTGATTTATCTGGCAGCGACAACAGATAAAATGACTTATACAGGCATTTCGAAAGATAAATCAAAATTCGAGAAGATTTATAAAAATATCCGTACCAAAAGCAGGGTTTAAGGGATCCATTGGGGAATAAACCATGGATGTTGCCCACTGGTCAACTGCAAGAGGTGCCAAACTTAAACCCAATCACGGCTTTTGAAGCTATGCATGGATGCCTCCAACAGTGACAATGAGATACTCTGAGAAAGCATCAAGACATTCCCCAACATAAATTTCATATACTGTTGAAATAAAGGAAGTACAATATTTATACCCCACCATCAAATGATGATGCAATAACAAATATAAAACTGCATATATATACAATTCCAGGGAGAATCCATAAACCAGTCAGCACCACATCACAAATTTCCAGTGCCAAATTGATGACCATGGACAAGAACAAAGATAAATTCAGAGACAAAAAATGTAGAAATCCAGGCTCTACTAGATGAAATTTTCTGAAACCCGGGGACGTATACAGTGGAATTCATCATAGAGTATCCTTCCCAATAACTAATATGTACTTAAAACTTCTTTTCCCAATAACAGTTAACACTTAACATTATCACTTAAAGGAAGTAGCCTTCTACTCAGTTGATTTAATATTGACACAGTAACCAAATAGTACAACGCAACAACAAAATCGGCAAGGCTGGAAAAATAAAGAATGAAAACTCCGCACACAAAGATGGGAGATAAAAACAAATCATTTTATCTTTACATATCTGCAGCACTGAGTAAAACATAACACTATTGCATAATTAGATATAATTATTTCATTAAATCTAGTAACAACAGAATGGAAGCCTATTATCATCATGTCTCAACTTTCTTAGCTCCCTTAGATGTTCATCATTCGAAATATTAAGAGTACCACGTAGATTTGTCACCTTTGCTTCTTCTTCCCATGTCAAAGGCCCAGAAACATACAATGCCTCAAGGGCTTGCTGATAGGCATGTAGCTCCGACCTGTGCAAATCCATTCCCAATCCTTCACTAGTGAAACCATAACTACATTCTTCATTTTTCCTTCCGCAATAAGAGTCAGCATCGCTACAATAATCCTCTAAGTTCGCACAGTCGTTTGTTACATAAGTAGGAGACAAGTTATTCCCTAAATCACTACAGCTACCAACAGACGATGCACAACTCAAGGTATCACTGGTATCATCAATTCTATAAAAGGAAGGAGGCGTACATCTTTCACCCATTATATTATTTGGGGACACAAAGGCATCTACCTTTTTAGAAGCTTGAGAAGGAAGCCGAACTATTATCCTTTTACCATCAAAACTACCCTTTTCAATAGCCCTCTTCTTCTGCCCACCAGCATCCGGGAATCCAATTGAAGATCTTTTCCTCTTAGGTGAGGAATTTGACGAACCCTGTTATCAAAATAACGATTAGGGTAAGAATCAATAACGTTTAATAGATGAAAAAAAATGAAGAAATAGATTAAAAAATATGGTGGAAAAAACATACCTTTCCAACAAGGAACCACTTGCCACCTTCCCAAGATTGGCGAACACGCAGTCGAGATCGATGTACTTCCAGTTCCCTATTCGATCCAAGAATCCTCACGGAGAAGTTGTTTCCACCGAAAACACTAACGATCACGGCCGGTTTCCAGCACAGCTCGTCGAACACCTCTAGGATGTCGTCAGGAACCCAATCATCGGTCCCGTTTGTAGGCGGAGGGCAAGGCCTAATCGCTTTTCTAGGGACTCTCTCCAACGTCCCCGCCTCGGCAGTGACAGGAAACCAACCGTACCTGACGCTGTAAGTGTGGCCGTTGCCGGAGATAATCTCGGCCCAACGCCAGGCACCTGTTGGCACCTCTTTCTTAGTAAGGACCTCGACTTTGCTACCTTTCTTAAATCTCATGATCGGCGGATTTGATTAAAATCGGTGAAATTAGGGTTATAAAAATAGAAGATAAAATCGCAGGAATCGGTGAACTCAAAGAAACAGAGACTGAGCAATCTGGGGAAGGAGAGTTAAAATGGAGATTATATAGGGATCAGGGTTTTATTAGTTAAATCAGAAGAGATTGAGATGATCGGACGGTTGATAAAGGAGGGATCACCCAATGTATCTGACGGTCAGGACTAGGGTTAAGCCGTTCCTTGCCAACTGAAAACTCGCAGGTGGAGTTAGTTTATAGTCTATTATCTATATTTATAAATTATATATATAACTTATAATTTATTCGTACTTAATTATAAAATAAATATTTAAATTATATTTTTAAGTGTTTATTTTTTTTATCAAAATATGTATTTAATGTTTTATTTTATTATTATTTTTAAGTCATCGTTAAAAAATGACCTATGAGTATGTGACATGTGGTGTATGTTTACCTTCTTTTTTATCCTTTAATTTTCTAGGGAAACAAATAGAAAATAAAGAAAATTTTCAAAAATTAGTTTTTTTTTAAAGTCGAATAATCTTAAGTCTCAAACGTTTTAATTTTAAGAATTCATCTATTTCTGATCCATCAATTTCGATATATGTTTCTTCATTCTATTTTTTACGAAATTAAAAATTTAAAGTTTTAAAAATTTGTCCAAAAACACTTTAATTAAAAAATCATCCACATGAAAGTGAAATCAAGACCTCAAACTCTTAAAAATTAATCCTAAAATACTTCGATTTCGCTATGTAATGACGAGTTGATAAAAAAAGTTATAGGCCTTGAAGAACTAATCAATAGAGGATAATGGTTTTTAACAGACGGCCTAAAAATATTTATAGATTAAAACATTAAACATCTATTTTGACTAAAAAAAAGTTACAGCCCTGTTTAGTGAATAATTTTTTGAATTAAAATTAAACGTTTGAAGTATTTTTAGATACCAATCAAATCACGTAATTTGAATATTTAATAAATAGAGGATTGTAATAGCGGATTAAGATGAAACATATCATTTTGAAAAAACTCCTAAAAAGAGTTTTTTGAATTAGAGGTTTTGATAAAAGATTTGTAAAGACTATTTTGTCCTTAATAACTATAAATTTTTTTTCTAAATAACATAAATTTGATTAACTAATAAAATTTTAAAAAATAATTTTATAAATAAGAAATTAATATATAAATTAATAAAGGCAAAATGAAAAAAGTTGCCTCTAACGTTTTGCATGTTTTGTCATTTGGCCCTCTATTTTTTTTAGAGCAAGCAACGCCTCAACGTTTTAATTTGGTCCAAATATGCCGCTGTTAGATGGAAACTGTCAGTCAACTGACGGTCAACAGCTATTTTTAACTGGACTTGCCATGCATTAAGATCGGCTGACGTGGCATACGCCACGTCAAATTTTTCAAAAAAAAAATTGTTATACCATTTTTATGGTGACGCGCGGTTGACTGTCATGTTGATTTTTTAAAAAATATTTTGTCAAACATGACCACCTAAATAAAAAGTAATAATTTAAACATTTATTTTATACTTAATCTATTTGTCTATGATATTTTTTTTATTGTCTACTTAGTTTTGAGTTAGTTAACAACATTGTTATTATAATAACTTGTGAGTTTGAACATGTTTAAGCACAAAATTATATTTAATTTAAAAGATTGGAGGGTCATTAATAATGTGAAAATATTTATTTTATTTAAATTTTAGACTGAATTTTAGTGTGGATATCATCATTGTTATTGCAAAATGATAGTTTTGGGTCTACATTATAACATAGGATCAGTCGATTTCAGTTGAGTTTTTAGGTCGGGTCAATTTTTTATACCTTTATATATAATTTTATAAAGTCAACTTATTTAACTTTTTGGTGAGTTGTACAATAAGTCACATCTCATCTGTTTTATTTCTTTTAATATTTTTTTTATATTTCGAGTTGCTTTCAGTTTTGGTGAAATCGATTCGGGCCCATTCGGTTCATTGAAAATCGGTTTAAGTCTATTTTAGTTTAACTAAAATTCAAGTCAATTTCAATTCGGCTTATTTAAAATTTCGAATCATCATATTCAAATCGATATCATATCTTGAATCAGATAAATTCTTAAATCTCAAGTTAAATTTATCAAGTCTATCTTGAACTGATAAATTCCCAGTATAGTTGTAACACGTTTCTTGTATCAATTTTACAGCTCCTTATATAATAAAACAAACAAATTATCAAAACGATTTGAATATGTATCTTTTTAAATAGTCTTAAAAGGTGATTTACAAAATAGTTATGTTTCTACAATATAGGCATACACTTTTGAGCAAAACGATTTGAATAATATTTTTCGTCTGTTTTTTCACTGAGACACTTGTTGGGTTCAAAAGAAAATTTATGCTAAATGCATCGAATGGTTCAGGATTATTTTTTATTATAAAAAACAATTTATATAAATTCTGGTTTTGGAAATTTCTTTATTAATTGATGTGCAATATATGTATTTGACAACAAATATTTGTCATGAATACAAGATGTCCATCAACAAACACCATAACTTCAAAACCTACCCAGACCAAACAAGGAGTTAAAAAGTGAATATGGAATGCCTATAGTTAATAGTGAATATGAAGTTACTCGAACATCCGAATAAAAAATATAGGCATCTTAAAATATATGATGGCAACATATTCTCGTCACTGCTCGAGCATTTAGGTTTAGAAGTATTTGCTCAAAAGAAGAAAAGAGTGAGATGTACATTTATTAATCATCCTAGCAACACTATTCCACTATCGAATACGTTCATTCTAGTGATACATAACCTTTCCACTACGGGATATAACTAAAATTCTCATGGGGGGGTGGGGGGGATAGTGCACCAGCAACCTATCAATTTACATGCTAACTGTAGGAATGCAATGACCTATACCAGCATTTCCATAGATAAATCAAAATGTTGAAATATTTTTATAAATAATTCATACCAAAACCGGGGCTTAAGGCTTCCTTTAGGAATAAACCATGGATGTTCTCCCCTGGTCAACTGTAAAGAGATGACATACTCAATCCATCATGGCTTTAGAAGCAAAGTATTGATGCCTCCAACATTGGCCATGAGATTTTCTGAGAAAGCATCAACATATTTCTCAACATTAATTCCATATGATGCTGAAACAAAGAAAGTATAAAAATTGTACATCATCATGATATGATGTAGAACGGCTTCACATACATAAAACTGGAAATGTATGAAGCACCAGGTAGAATCAATAAACCAGCCAGCATTACATCACAATTTCCAAAATCCCAGCTACTTAACTACAAAAGGGCCATTCTCGTTTCTAGGGTAAAGAGCATGAACAAGGTCAATGTAATCTTTGAGGACAAAATTGTATGTATGTGCTGATAAAGACTGAACATACAATTCATGTTACTGTTTCTGGAACTTGAATTTGTATATGCTTAAATTCAATTTAGGAAATCTGTTCAAGAAATTAAGAATGTAATTCACCTCTTTGTATTCAATGTAACTCAACAATTTCACAACGGATAACAAAATTTACCGTGCTGAAATATCCGCCAAACAATATGCAACATTTACAAAGTTCAAAAGCAAAAACGAAAAGGAAATGGAAAAAAGGATACTTATATATATGAAAGCCTAAATCCAAACTAAAAGAATTACATAAAGAACAAAAGCCTTTCTTCGTGGAGACAAGAGAGGAAACTAATGAAGCAATTACAAAATTGAAACTTTCAAGTATCTTTACAAATTCATTAAACCTAGCAACAACTACCAAAAAACCTATCATCATCATGTCTCAACTTTCTTAGCTCCCTCAAATGTTCATCATTCGAAATATTAAGAGAATGACGTAGGTTGGTCACCTTTTCTTCTTTTTCCCAAGTCAAAGGCCCAGAAGCATGCAATGCCCCTAGAGCTTTCTGATAGGCATGCAGCTCCGACCTATGGAAATCTGTTCCCAATTCCACACTAGTGGAAACATAATTCCCTTCTTCTCCACAACTCCTTTCAGAATACGAATCGGCATCACTACAATAATCCTCTAAGTTTTCACAACCTTTTGTTACATAACTAGGAGACAAGTTAAGACCATTATTCCCTAAGCCACTACAACTACCAACAGATGATGCACAACTCATGATATCATTAGTATCATCAATTCTACGAAATGAATAAGGCATACATCTTTCACCCAGTATATTTTTTGGGGAAACAAATGCATCTACCTTTTCAGAAGCTGGACAAGGAAGCCGCACTATTAGTCTTTGACCACCAATACTACCTTTTTCAATCACCTTTGTCTTCTTTCCACCAGCATCCGAGAAGCCAAGCGAAGATCTTTTCCTCTTCGACGGTCCAGACGAATTCGACGAGCCCTGTTATCGTAAGAATCAGTAACGGTTCAGCAAAGAAATTAAAGAAATATATTAAAATCTATAGTTTAAAGAAACGTTAGAGAGAATTACCTTTCCAACAAGGAACCATTTGCCATCTTCCCAAGATTGTCGTACACGCAATCGAGATTGATGTGCTCTGAGTACGCTATTCAATCCAATAATCCTAACCGAAAAGTTGTTTCCACCGAAAGCTCTAACGATCACCGCCGGTATCCAGCACAACTCGTCGAACACCTCCACGAGGTCGCCCGGAACCCAATCATCGGTCCCGTTTATAGGAGGAGGGCAAGGCCTAATCGCTTTCCTGGGTACTCTCTCCACCGACGCCGCCTCGCCGCAGGTGGTCGGAAACCAACCGTACTTCACGCTGTAAGTGTGACCGTTGCCGGAGACAATCTCGGCCACGCGCCATGCGCCGGTTGGAACCTCGTTCCTGGTTAACACCTCGACTTTGCTACCTTTCCTGAATCTCATGATCGGTCAATTTGATTTTCAGTAAAAAAAAATCAAATGTTGAATTGAATTTTTAGGAAGAAAACACAAAAGGAATCCTAGGAACGGTCGCAGATGATATAATTATATAGGTGCCAGGGATTCATTACATAGAAGGAGTTGATGAGATCGGAATGAGGGATTCGTTATATAGGTGCCAAAATTAGGGTTTATACCTATACTTAAATTTGCTGTAATTTGATCAACTATTTTAATATAATAGTTGCACTACGTCCCAATTGAAAAATAAAACCATTAAATTATATTAAAATAATAAAATAAACTAGATCTCAAATTTAAACAAGATTGAAATTATAATTTAGCAATACTTTATTATTTTATATTATTTCTTATTTGCACATAAACATAATAATTATTATATTAAAATTAAGCAAAAAGTTTGAATACATAAATTACAATAAAATAGTGAATTAAACTTTATATTCAACCTGAATTATAATTCATTATAATTTAAAATATTATTATTATATTATAAATTAAATATAGAGTTTGAATAGATAAAGTTGGATAAATATTAATTTACACCTTATTTTTAAATTACAATTTTATTATAATTTAAACTATTTAAATTCATAACAGTTAACGATTTATTATTTTAAATTATTTTTTACTTAAACATAGGCCATGTTTGGTAATTGGTAGATAGCGAATTATTTAGCTGATAGTATTAACTGATTTGACTAACGGATTACATTAGCTGATTGTATAAAAGTGTTTGGTAAAATTAACCGATAGCTGATAGCTATTTGATTATTTGAACAAACAAAATGATATATAAGGACATAA
Source organism: Hibiscus mutabilis (assembly GCA_019671005.1). Lineage (NCBI taxonomy): Eukaryota > Viridiplantae > Streptophyta > Magnoliopsida > Malvales > Malvaceae > Hibiscus > Hibiscus mutabilis. Next base: position 2,083,082 of record CM033711.1, read on the forward strand.
TTATATTTGATACTTGTTTGAATAATTCATTAGCTATTAACATTTTGTACCTATTAATGTTAATTAGATTATGAAAATTAACTTTTTTAATATCATTACTAAAAGTATATGAGGATTTACATATTAATTTTTTTTTGGTGAAATTATATTCTTAATATAATCTTAATAATTATTAAATTTAGATGTATATATTAATTTCGTATCTATAAAATTATATTTTGAATATAATTTTATGAATTATTAAATTTATTTGTATTTATTAATTTATATATTAATTTATTATTTATGAAATTATTTTTTAAAATATTATTAGTTAATCAAATTTATGTTATTTAGAGAAATTTTTTATAATTATCAAAGATAAAATAATATTTACAAGTCTTTTATCAAAACCTCTAACTCAAAAAGCTCTTAAAATAAGCTTTTTCAAAAGGCTTAAATATACATTTAGTACATGAATTAGGCATCTTCTCCCAAGTTGGTACCTAAAGAATTTTTACTTCAAAGTTGATACTTAAATTAGGCACATTCTCCTAAGTTAGAACCTAAAGAATTTTTGTTCTCAATTTGGTACCCGAACTTTAGTTTCATTCACTATTTTAGTACTTTTATTAACATTTTAGTCCCAAAATTTATACATTCTATCAATTTAATCCTAATCCAAAACAATTCAATAAATTTAACCCTTCATATTTAAAAACTACATCAATTTAGTTAGTCTTTACGATACTCTCAAACCAAGCGAGCCTACCGGATTAAAACGACAGTTAGATAATTGCTTTTTATGGTAAAATAACAAGTTATTGTTAAAAAAATTATACCAAGAAAGTAATATAACATTTATGGGGAGAAGAACAAACGATTTAGGAGACTAACAAAGAGTAAATTGAAAGGATTTTTAAATGTAGAGGATTAAATTTATTGATTTGTTTCGAATTATGACAAAATTGATAAAATGCATAAATTTTTGTATCAATTTGGGAGAAGGTGTGTAGTTCAAGTACTAACTTGAGAACAAAAATTCTTTAGGTATCGACTTGGGAGAGGGTGCCTAGTTCATGTACCAATTGGGGAGCAAAAATTCTCTAAGTACCAACTTGAGAGAAAATGCCTAGTTTTTAAGTACCAGATGTATATTTAAGCCTTTTCAAAATAAGAAGTTTCATCTCCGTTATTACAATTATTTATTTACCAAACATCTAAATTAACAGATTTGACTAGTTAAATCTCTAAAATTGCTTAAAACTTTTAATTTTAGCTCAAAAAATTGTTTGCTAAACAAAACCATAATAAAATATTTTTTGGTCATCATATTAACTAAAAGTTTTAATAGATAAATTTTGATGAAAATTGAATTATATTTATTTTAGAATTTGAAATTAATTTTGAAGATATAACAACAAATTTCTTGCTCTCGGTGAGGAGAAGGAACATCTGATGCACAAGCACAAAAGTAGTTCTGAATATGTACAAAACAAGTTAAGTTAAATATTTGCATAAAAAATAAAAATTATTTATGAATTAATAATAAAACATATGAAAAATATAAAATTAGATCAATTTCATAAATTTTGAATTATAATATATTTATTATTACTTAAAAATTAGTCTATCGTACATTATAATAAATCAACAATTATTTAAATATTTTAATTTTAATATCTCATGTTAATAAATTACACAAAATTCTAACATTAAAATTTGTATATAATTTGCTAAAATAGTTGTGGACTTATCTTAAATATATATTTAAAAATTTAGTCGTGGAATCGGGCAACACTTAACGTTCCAAACTTGACCAGAGCTTGAACCCGAAAATCTTCCCCAAAGCACACACGTGTAACAAAATTAGCACGGGCCAAATAACCCAGAAGAAACTCCACCCCCTTTCTTTTGAAATCCCATTTTCCCCAAAATATTTCCTTATTTTCCACTGAAAATTACAACAAATAGTGAAAATTTGCAATCGCTTGTTTTGATCGTCGTCAAGGGGGACACCTGAGATCATCACAAAGCTGAACAAAATTCCTCTGAATTCCCAAATATGTGGAGAAGGCTACTCACTTCACAGTTCAAATCTCTAGCCGCACTTCCATGCCGATCCGCTCCTAAAACGGCCCCGCTTCCATTCAAATCTCACATTTCTCCTTCCGCTTCTGCTTCTCTCCTCGTTCGCCATTTCTCCACCGAGTCAGGTAATCCTAGTTTCATTAGATCCTCATCGGTGATTCAATTTTTTTAATATCTTTCAGGCTTTGCTTCCTTTAGATAGTCGTTCAGATAGTTATTTGTTTTTGTGTATGAATATTTTAGATCATTTATTATTGTGCTTCGAAATTAGAAGAAGAGTTAAACTTAGTCTTAGTTTATACTGGAAAACACTGTTGTTGACTGTTTGTTGATTTGTCCGATATTGTTTTCGTGGTTTTTTATTTCGATTGGTTTGGTTTGTGTAGCGGATACTGCTGTGAAGAAGAGAGTTTGAGGATGTAATGCCTATCGCTACTGGTCATGAGCGTGAGGAGCTTGAGGCCGAGCTCCAGGTTATTTTTCCTCATCTGTTCTCTCTCTTTGAAATCGTGAATTCTTCTGGTGTTACTTTTCTATGATTGAAGATTCGAATTGTCTATGTTGTTTTTTCATTCTGATTTTCTTTGTTGTGTCATCTTGTTTAGGGACAGAAAATCCTTGAAGATGTGAACAATCCTGTAGGTCCCTTTGGCACAAAGGTTAGTATGTGATTCCATGTTTCCCTCAGTTTATTATAATTGAGGAACACTGATTGATTTGATCATTTCTGTGTCATCTTATATGGAATGGAACCGATGGCTGATGGTGTTGAAATACTGATGATCATTCCCTCTTTTTTGCTATGAATTACTAGTACTACTATATTTTACTTTCATTTATAGTACTTGGAAACTGTGCCCTTATATTTAAATGGGTTTACTGTTTAACTGTTGTTGATGTATATGGAAACTATTTTTTATCCTCGAATATTTGTTTATATGTTTCACACTTTCATGATGTAAGTGCATGTTTGCAAAAATGATGTTACCAGTTGCATTATTTTGGTACTTTGGCAACTTACTTTTTCAATGTTATTAACTAGTAGGAATTTCCAATGACTCATTCCAGTATTTGTTACTTGTTTGCTATTGTGTAATCTTTTGGTTTTTAATTCATTTTTGGACTTGATGAATATTAGCAACTTTTGGTATAACTTGTATGATTCCTTAAACTTAGGATATCTCAAGTTTCTTTTTGGTCCTATCTCCAAACCTGGGTTGCTAATATTTTCTTTTCAGCAACATTAATATGGCATGGTTTAATTTGCTCTCTAGATAGTCTTTCCACTTCTTGGGAAACTAGAATTATAGATTATCATAGAAAGTGGAGGAGGAAAATTTGATTTTAAAACAATATTTTTTTCTGCATATTGATGTACTGCAGTGTTTTATCCATTTGTGTCGAATCATGGCTAAGAAATGATCTTCTTTGTAAAGTTTATCATTTTTTTAGTTTGAATCTTTATTTACAGTTATACTTTTTCTTCTGCTATAAACTGGAAACTTTGACCTTTTACTGAAATCTTAAGATTGATGTCATGACATGATTTTTGATGGTAGAAGTTGTTTTATCTGCCTTTAGGAAGCTCCTGCTGTTGTGAAGTCCTACTATGACAAGAGAATAGTTGGATGCCCAGGAGGTGAAGGCGGTATGTTCCCTTCATCAATTCTCTGTTTCTGCTCTTTTAGGTTCTTGTATGCTTCTCTTAGATTTGTACAGAATTGAGCCATTCTTCTTAACTAATAGCAATAATTGTGTTCATTTGATTTGCTTTCTTAAAAATTGCAGAGGATGAGCATGATGTGGTCTGGTTCTGGCTGGAGAAAGGCAAGCCACATGAGTGCCCAGTTTGCTCACAGTATTTTGTGGTAAGTGAATATCATGAACCAGAGAATATTCATTCCTTATGTCGTTAATCTTGTGGTGATGTATTTGAGTTACATATAAATGCCAATGTCCTTGCATTCATTGGATCTACATCCATTTAGGTATTTCTGTCAGCACATGGATGGATTAAGCCAAAACTATGAACATTTGAATTAAATTGCTAATGATCTTGAGCATTGTGAAACACATAAATAGTATCAGTCTATTCTCAAGCAACCCTCATTTGCTCTAGTTTACTAACCAGTTTGTGCAGTAAATAGCTTATTTATATGGAAGTTATCTTAACTTCATTCTGTTTATTTCATCTTTAACTGTGCATATATTACCAGTGGAATTAACAACCATATATTTGATTGAGTTGCAACTGTTTGAGCTATGAGGTTTTTTCTAGATGATTCTCGAAAGACATCTAAAGTACAATTACATGGATATATATGTTGACTTTTACTACCTGATGGCCAAAGTCTTATTTTGGGTAAAAAAAATTGGTTTAAGGTTGAGGCCATAATGCTATGACAAAAGTGAGAACTCTAGGCTTTAAGGTTGGCCGATAGTTCATTTGGGTCTTTATTACCCTGTAATGCAATAAGACAATCCAGCCTTTTTTAACGGGCGGAGAGATAGGACTTGTTCAGTTTTTTGTTTCCAGTACTGTAGGATATCTCTCATAATTTCTATTTTTGTCTTGCAGCTGGAAGTTGTGGGACCTGGAGGACCTCCAGATGGACATGGCGACGATGATCATCACTGATTCCAGCTTTCAGTTTTTTAACCAGCACAATTCGTACCAACTATTGCTTCGGTTTGTAAGTTTTTTGCTGGAAAATAAAGGTAATATAGTAATTTCTACCTGAGTCGGGCGACACAAAAGTCTTAATACATATATAAGATATATGTATACTTTTGTTTAATATTTTATGCATATGCAGTGAATTTTATTCTCTCAAAGAATGCTTTTTATAAGTTTTAAAATTTAAATCTCTAACTCTAAACTTTAAACCTTAAATTCAAAACTAAATTCTTTTTCCTTAAATAGAAAAAAAATTCACTACTGGTGTAGAATATTTTTTATTGGAAATAGAAGCCGGAAAGGACAGACGGCAAAGGAAACATCAAGAAAGCTGTGATATGTGTATATATTCTTGGAGCCAAAAAAAAAAAAGAGACTGATCTGTTCTCTTGATTATGGTGTATATATATTCTTTACGATTTTTGACACTTTCTTTTAACCACTTTCGAATTTGGATATTCTATATTGAATGTTCATTTATATTGGGACAACTTGTTGAAAACATTATGTGAAAAATATATTTCATCACAATATTGATTGAGCATTGTATATGTTTTTTTTTGACAAATTTTAATCTTACTTAGAGAGGAGAGAAAAAAAAAGTATTTTTAGTGGGTTTAGAATTCATGACTTTAAGAGAAATAAGAGAATAAAAATGAGTAGCTTAGCCAATCGGCCAAATGTACTTATTCCATATTGTATATATATTTTTGAGATAAATTTATTTATTTTATATGTATAAAAGATTACCCAACTAAATAATTGGGACATCTTTATTTCATTCTCACCTGCATTCCCTTCAATTCTATTTCAACAACCAAACGAACCATAAGGGTTGCAAAGAGACAGAATAGATTAAAAAAATCCAATAATAATTAAAAGGGAAAACTGGAAAAAAGAGATGGGAACCTCGTTCCTCATTTTCCCCATACCCAATAACAAGGAATATACACAGTTTTAATGAACGTGCCAAAATAAACGAAAATAAAATCTCCCATCAATCTTTATCTGTCCATATTCCATTCTTTTTATGGGGTTCTTCCACACGGCAATTTAACTGACGCAAAATTTTATATTAAAAATATAAATTTATAAAATTTTAAAGAATAAAGAAAATTTTGATAAAAAATATATAAATTTTAAATTTTTAAAGAGCCTGTTAGTTCATTATGTGCATTGTTTCAACTTTCACGAAAAATAAGTAAAAGATGTCTTTTTACAAGTTTCTAGGAGCCTAGGAAATTGGAATCCACGAGAAAAGCTACATGCAAACTAGAATAGCAGCCTTTCGAATCTCCAAACGGTATTACAATTAGTAAAAATACAAATAATTATAACATATATTCTTAATTTATTTTAGTTTTGTAATTTGTAAATTTTTTGGCCAAAAATAATTAAAATGTTATGTTGGTTGCAACAATATTTTATAATAATTAAAATAAATTAAATATTTGAATTGTATCCATAGTTATGGTAAATAACAGTAGGGTTGTATTTTGATACACAAGCCGTGTAAAAAATTTTATAGAATCATTCTATAAAATTTAAAATTTAAATCTCAAACTCTAGCGCCCTAAAACTTAAAATTTAAATCTTAAATTTAAATTCTAACAATAAACATTAAATTCTACACCATACACACTAAACTCCTAAACCCCAACCTAAAACCCTAAAAACTTGTGTATTAAAGTATTTTCCATAATATTATAACATCTTTATGTAATGCAAATTATTTTTATTTAAATGGTTATATTTTGATACACGAGCTGTATAAAAAAATCACACAAGATTTCTATAAAATTTAAAACCTAAATCCCAAATCTTAACCCCTAAAACCTAAACCTTAAACCCTAAACTCTAAATCCTAACCATAAACCTTAAATTTTACACCCTACAAACTAAACCCCTAAACCCTAACCTAAAACCATAAACCTTAAAATTAATTTACACAAACTTGTGTATCAAAGTATTTTCTTTATTTAAATGTATACAAATTTATTTGGTTTTTAAAAATATTTTACGTTTTTATTTAAATAAAAACATGTCTGATAAATAGAAATGATATTTTGTTTCAATTATAAAAAAAAAACATGTTTGATACACATTTTCCTATAACAGAAATACGAGAAACATGTTTTATATCACATTTTCGTATAATAAAAATCTTCCACATTTTCAAATTATGTTTCTATCTTTTTTCCGAGTAATGTCTGATATAATTGTCAAATGTTCTATTTCGAGTACGATAACATTCATTTGACACCAAAAATTGGCATCGTTGTCTATAGATAAAATAAAAGCTAAAGACTTATTTTGTTATCGAGTTCGACTTAAATAAATATTTGATTTTTTTTAGAAAAAAGCAGTTAATTAGGTCTTATAGTTTGTGATAATATATATATATATATTTATCAAAGTATGATTTTATTACGTAGAAGTCATACAAGAAATATATTATCATGTGACTCATTAAAAAATTCTCTAAACATATGATGAAAGAAAAAAAACACACTATCATAATATGAAGATGACAAAACAGCACGCCAAATAGCAAAGAACGAAACATCAAGGTAAGAAAATACCCACTAAACTACTAACCACTCACTCAGCATAGACCATTAGTGACCACACAAAACAACTCAAACCAAGCACTCACACCTTATCATTCGTCCATTGTTATCACCGGAACCAGGTACGAAATAAAACAATGAATCAACATTTATCGAATCTCACACTAGTCCTCCACTCATCTCACGCTTATACAATCACCTAAAAACATGACATTCTGTCTACGCTTTCTTTCGTCAAATAATATGGCATGTAATATCACCTAAAAAGCGCTCAACCATTACATATTTAGAGGTCTCAAAAATGCAAATCATTCGAACACTAAACTTTCTGTCTTGTTCATGCATGAGATGAGAGGACCAGCTTCTTTTTTAACCACTAGATAACATTATGCTAATGTGCTGCATAATTAAAAAAAATTTGACATTAAAATCGAGATATGACTTTTCAAATACATGAATTCTTTTTATGAAAATTGAATCGAATACAAAACTAAATGCTATACTCATATTTGAATCCGAATAATATAAAGTGTTATTATTTTTACTTATTTTATTCTTCAACTAGGTATTGAACTAATGCTAGCCTCCACCCTAAGTGAGATTCATTTAAATGTCTAAGTCTTTACCTAACAAAATTCGTTTGTCCCTTTTCTATGCTTCTTTATATGTCTCACTAATTATTTTATGTCACGTATATTATCAATAAAATAGAAACAACCAATAAAATAATAAAAAATCATTTATATACTGACATAAAATTATTGGTAAAATATATAAAAGGTACAAAAAAAAGTACGGACAGATTTTATTCGTCTTTACCATCAAAGTAACAAGAAAAGACGAGACAAGACAAGCATCACCACTTGATTTATTTGTTCTTCTTTTATATCAGTTAATTATGAAATGTACCTTCATCTTTAACCCACACTCACTCATTAGTTTATTTTTAACCGAAAACGAATTAATATTAGTAGTAATAAATTAGACTACATTGAGGGTGGTGCCAACAGCATATGTTGTTTTCCAGTTACAAGATGCCAAGAATCAATTAACCATATATAAACTCAAAATATTATCATCCCATTATCTTAATTAATATATACTTATTGGTTGATTCTTGCCCCAAATGAGTGTATGGTAGGGTAAAGATGAGTGTATGGTAGGGTAAAGGTGGAGTTTTTTTTTTTTATCATAAAGGTGAAGGAGGAGTTGACAATGGAAAAGTTGGCACAATGTTTTCTCCCAAAAAGGATGGAAGAGGCAGAATAGATTACCCTACCATACACTCATTTGGATGTTGCATATAAACAACGGGTAGTTCTACGGTACGGCAGATTACCATGCGACACAAACTGAAAATGTTATAAGATTTAAAATATAGAATTGAAAATGTTACACTGTTTGATAACATTTTCGGTACTTACAAAAACTTAAAATGTTATCAGAAGCGATGAAATTTTCGATACTTACCACTAACTGAAAATGTTATCAAACAGTGTAACATTTTCAGTTTCATATTTTAAATCTTATAATATTTTCAGTTGATGACGCACTATAACCACACCGTAACCGGCTATATGTTAAACACGCCCTATAAACAACTGCATAATTCTATATGTACAAAGTGATGAAATAATATTTGTTCAGAGACACTGAACTTAGTGAACATGAAACTATTGAAAATGCTGGTCTACTACAACTCAGCAAATCAATGGTAGCAGTGCTAATTCACCTTTAAATATAAAGGAAAACTTTATATGATGTATATATAATAATAATAATTCTGATAAAATGACCTTGAGAAGTTGAAGTTTACAGAAAAAGGGAAAATTTATTTAAGGTTGCATGAAAGTTCAAAACTTGTAAGCTTTCTGTTTAATGGGTATCAATCAAATCACCAAAAGAAATGATAAATAAATAATTGAGAAAAGATACTGCTCTCTCTGTTCTACTAATAGTGTCATATGTTGACTTTTTACAAATTTAAAAAAAAGTTGTATGATGTAAAATAATTTAAATAACAAATTTGTTCTTAAAAATTAACTTTTATTTTTGTTGGAAAACTAAAAAGAATAAAAAAATTAATTTGTGTTAAAAAAGTTAATTAAATTTTTTAAATTAATAATTTGACTGATACAATTTTAAAATAGAAAAATGACACAATTATGGAGTATTTTCTTTCAAATTTAGGCTATTCTTTTCTTGTATACAGTAATATTCTGTTGAGTTGTTGCTGGAGGGGTTTGCTTTATTTTTTGGCCACTGTCAACAAGCATAGATTCTCTCTGTGCTATTCAAAAGATTTATTGCTTTTTTCATTGTTTTTGCCCCTTCCTTTTCAATGATGCTCCTTTTCTTTGAGCTTTCTAGCCAATTTTCAGGCTCTATGTCTGTTTTATTCCATTTCCACACTGCCCATTTGGTTATAAATAGACACTTCCCTTCTGGTTTTTCTTCATTGTATCACCTTTTCTCAGATTTTGCCATAAGTGGACTGTTCAGTGTAATTTCTCAAGTGAACATAAAATGAGCTATTCACATAATACCATGGGATCAGGTTTGTTCCTTTATTATTTTACTCTATTTCTCGTTTCAAATTGTTGCACTTCATCAATTGCTGATGATAGTTGTACTTCATCAATGCTCGTTTTTAGGTAGTAGAACTGCTAGAAGGACATTCGAGTTCGGAAGGACACATGTGGTTCGACCAAAAGGGAAACACCAGGCTACCATAGTATGGCTTCATGGCCTGGGGGACAATGGCTCAACGTATTGCTCTTTTTTCCCTTTGCTTTTCTGTTGCTATAGACCCTTTTGATCATCAAATTCAAACCCTTGTTCGGATTCGTAAACTCTTGCGTCGATCACTTTATTACTAACAGTGCATTTAAGTTACAAATCCTGTATCAGTAGAATGGACTTGGAGAATCACTAAAGAAGAAAATGAAAGCTGCTTGAGAATGTCAACACCTTTGCATGTTTAATAGTGTAGGAGGTCCATGGCATGCTGTTATTTCCACTGTTAATTCTTTTGTCCTCATTGTATTATTCTTCCTTTTTTGTCTCATCTGGTTTTTAGCTTAATTTGGGAAGCCTCAAATGTTTTAAAAAAGTACTATATTCCATGCTCACAGAGAAGGGACCACAAATTAAACTTTCTTCTCATGCCAAATTAACAGCACATTAATTACCTTTAGATAAAGGATATTCATTCTTTATTTTAATCCCAAAGAAGTAAAGCATAAGTTTTGGATTCAAAGTAAAACTGGTTTTACTATTTACCTTTTCACCTAATCACTTTCCATGGACAAGTGTGGCAAAGTTGCAGGTTTTGGCTTTGGGATTCTTGGCTGAACTCATTTGATTCCTATAATCACCTCATCTTTAAGAATAAAAAAATTATACAACTTCAAATGAAATTACAGAAAGCTGCAATTCTCATATTTATGTAGGGAAAATAGAGTTAATTAAAAAGAAGCATTTCTAGTCCTTATATTATTCCTGTTCTGTTGCAGCTGGTCCCAGCTCTTGGAAAGTCTTCCTCTTCCTAATGTAAGGGTGCTTATATTGATTCTATATACAGACTGCTTTGTCTTCCAATACTTCAAATGATTCTCATATGCGCGCGCGCGCATGTGTATCTTGATTCGATGTTTCAGATAAAATGGATTTGCCCAACTGCTCCTACTCGTCCCGTGGCTTTACTTGGGGGATTTCCTTACACTGCATGTAAGAAAAAAATTGTTCTATCATCTGGTTTATGACATAAACAGTATGTTATATAGAGTTGTGTATGTGTATCCTGTAAGTAAAGTGATTCTATGACACTTGATGCTGATATGATATAAATTTCTTGCATCAGGGTTTGATGTTGGTGAACTGTCAGCAGATGGTCCAGATGATTGGGAGGGTTTAGATGCCTCGGTGGCTCATACTGCAAACTTGTTGTCAACAGAACCATCTGATGGTATTTTCAAGAGCTTTATCATCTTTAAATAAATAATCCTGAATTAATTGTCTGTCTCCATGAATTTAAATGAAAAAACTTACTGTCTTATCAGTTTCCTTTCGACAGTTAAGGTCGGAATCGGAGGCTTTAGTATAGGTGCTGCAATGGCCCTTTACTCTGCAACTGCTTTTGCTCTGGGAAGGTATGGAAATGGCAATCCGTACAGCATCAACCTAAGAGCAATTGTTGGACTAAGTGGATGGCTTCCAGGTTCGAGGTATGGCATCTACATTTTCAAAGTTAATTTCGAAAAAAATGGTCGAGAACCTTTAATGAAGCCTTAAGTTTTGAAAAAAAAAATTATTCATGTACTTGCTCATCAAAGTTGTTACCTAGCAGGTGCTTAAGGAACAAAATAGAAGTATCACATGAAACCGCAAGGCGCGCCGCATCGTTGCCGGTTATGCTTGGCCATGGAACTTGTATGTATCTTTGTCTCTTTTAAGCAAATATTGCAACTTATCCATCAAATATATCTATTAAACTCGAAAGGTTGATCTTTGATAATCAAAGGTTTCACTATTAACTTTCCAAATTCTTGTTTTGTCCACCAAACTGATCCTTCAATCCTCTTATTGCAGGTGATGATGTTGTCCCCTACAAATATGGAGAAATATCTGCCCATTCCTTGAGTGTAGCCGGATTCCGGAACCTCACTTTTAAAAGTTATGAAGGGTAACTATTTAGGCTCTTATAATAACAGTAATAAACTCATTGTTAATTCACAAAACCAGACAACATTTTAAGTTTTGATCTGGTTGAGCAGGATTGGTCATTACACTATCCCTAAAGAGATGAATGAGGTCTGCAATTGGCTTACAGCAAGGCTGGGGCTTGAGGGGCCATGCTAAATATAGAAAAGACTCGGTTTTTACGTTGAACTAGCTGAGTAAGGAAGAACATGGAAGCAATAATGGTGAAAAGAGAGAAAAACTGCATATGTACAAGTAGGTAGTAAACAAAATGGTATTTAAGGGTTTATGGTATAGTTGAGTAGCCTTCTTAAATCTCCTTTAGGATTTTTTACCTATACATAAAATAAAGTTTTGGATGCGTTTTTTTACGGATGTAGGGTGTAGATCGTAATAACCTATCCTGCTGTACTTTCAGAGCATTTTGGTAGTAGTTAAATGTGATATACTGATATTTGAAACTAGTTGCATTTGGCTTCTGTCTTCATTTTGTTTTCCTTTCTAGCCTATCAGCATCCTGCACTCATGGAAGCTCTGCGTAGCAGTTATAAAATCCGGTTCTGGTGATGTCGATGTCGAGTAATTTATTACAGTCAAGGCTTCTTCATGTTTTAAGGACCAATGTGACAATAGGAACTAAGTTGCATGACAGGACATAAGATGAGCATCTGTCTGATCTACAACATCGAAAATTAAAGTCTCTGGTGCACACTTCTGATCAAGTTGGTGGAGAACACAGAGAAAGATGGTGTTAGTTCGATAAATTTTGCTAAGAAAGCCGGAAAGAAAAATTAGCTATCATTCTGAAAAGACCAATCAGAGTAAAATCCCTTTCTCAAGATTACTAGACATTGATGGATCCAGTCCTGAAAAAGTACTTGAAACCTGTAAATCTTTCTGCAATGAGTAATTACATGCATTATGTCATCAAACATTTACATGCAATTATAAAAAAATTGACTAAGGCAACCATAAAAGGCCAGTACGGTCGCCTCGGTGCTCTTATTGCAATATAAAGGTTATGCTTACCTGCAAATTTAAGCAGTTTCTTGTTAGCTCTCTCAGAGAAACCTATAAATCTGCCAATTACTTGCAAGCCAATCTAATTAACAGAATAATGACTTAATCCTACTATGTGCATTCATGTCATGGCATGCTAACTCGACGATCATTATGATTGTCAAAAATACAGTATAGTGTAAGAAGAGGGAAGGAAAGCACAGCAACCAAAATAATTTTATGGGCACTTTGCCGACTTGGTGTAGAGTTTGAACCTAACCTATATGGAAGCTATGGAGGAGACACTTTTTATTTGGGGAGCCAGATTTTACTGTGTTGGTGGGTTTGGAATTCTCTAAGAGGATGTCCGGAGAATCCTCTTCTACCATGTTATGGAGGGCACTAATAGAATCCGATTCAGGTGGCCCGTTGCTTGTATATGCTAGGGTAGGACTCAAAGCAGAAGAGAACCAAAGAAGATAATTACCAGGTGATAACTAGAGGCCATTTCCCTCTTGTAACTGAGCCCGTCAGATGTCAAAGAAGGCACTGCTCTTGAGTGTGGATGTGACAACAGAGAAAGATGGCTTATACCGACAGGTTCTTCCCGTAATGGCTAGAACCGATTTGTAGTCCCACCTCTTGATGCAATCAAACATAACCTCTTCCATATTCGGTTTCTCAGGAGATTCTTTCGTTTATTCTGTCCGGAATACTGATTCTGTAGTTCCAGCATTGCGGAGCAAGTAAATTTGCAAAGGGCATATAATACATGTATGCAAACATGGTACTAAAAGTGTCAACTCCTCGCATAATTGACATCAATTGAACAATATAAGGTATAATTCCACCGGTTATAACCTACATGTTCACTGTGTTGGTTGGGAATGAAGAATTCACCTGGAAAGCTTATTGGAAAGAGCTCAGAGGCAATATTTCTCCATCTCAATACACAGATTCTGATATGATTTAAGCTTGCTATGTGTCATCAACCAATATGGGTTCATGAAAACTAATTCATTGCTTGAATGCAATCTTTAACAGAAAATATAGACTTCTTTCAGCTCCATGATACATCGAACTATCAAGATGATATGAAGGGTAATAGAGTTGATATGGCGTTTACTATTGCTCGTGATGGTTTCATTTTCAGTTGGGATTATACTGGCAATGATGGTAAAGAAAATGGTCTTGCTGAAGGTGAGTGGTGGCAAATGAGAATTGGTGAGGAAAGATTGTTTTATGCAGGCTCCAGCAGAAGTGACCGCTTGTGATTAACAAAGGGGACTAAATCTTGTTGTGGTTGGAAACTTGAATGGGGTTTTCGGATCATATCAAATGCCGTATTTCGTGTGCGACCGTGCATTCATTTGGTGTTGATATTCAAGGAAAAGATAACAACAGCTGTGTTAAATGACCTTGGGAACTGGTTGACATTTGGTTGGGCAGTTGTTGGTGTGGGAGTGCCGGTTGGAGAGTTCTATATTGAAGCAGCAGGGACATTACTTTGATGTTAATACTGTCTTATTCACCAGAATCGCAACTCTTGGCCACCGGAGCTTTAACTATACCTACTGATTTATGAAGTGTTTATTTAGGCAATATTACCTTCGTCATCTTGGGACAAAACTACTCGGTTGAATATATGCTTCAATATTTATGCTCTGTTACCTCTGTTAGCAACAAGAAATAACCCAAACCTACTGTCAACTGCTTGAAACTCGATCGAAAATCATTTGGCAGACATAACTGCCATTCGTTCTGATGTAACGCAAACCCCTGATAGCATTAATCAGCTTGGTGATATGTCCAGATCCCATGTTTACAGCAACAATCCAGGGTGGTTAGCTATCATCCATGAAGATGATTGGGCTGGTTTCGTGCAAAATATGACCAATCCATTCAAGAGTATCAACATTTTGTTATTGCTTCATTGCAAGTATCAATCAGTTTTGTACCAATAGAAAATGGGATGTTAATCCATATACATCTATATGTATATATGAAATATATTATAAAAAAAAAACTTTCTATTTTCTAAATTTGATCGTATCAATTCAGTTCTTTCAACAATGTTATGGAGTGATCACTCATACAATCTGTTCTCAAGAAGCAAAGTACGGCACAAGGGCAAAAAATAAATAAATACAGGTGAACAAATGTGCTAATTATTTAAAAGCCTTTTAACAAGTCAAGGTCGTCATACATGATAACGTATGAAACCTTTTATTTTTATCATCTTTCAGAGTCAAGAAGAGGAGCAAACAAAAGGACTTTTAAATAAGCAAAAAAACCTACTACAATCCTGAGATTCAGCAGTGACTTATTCGGGTTTCAGACTGCCAGAGATATCCTTGAGCTTTTCTTTCAGTTCTCCACTCTACACAAGTACATATACAAATGAATCAGCTTTTGGCAATGTTATCTGGAGTCGGATACAGATTTGTTAAATATTTAAAAGGCTATTTCATATATTTATTCTCGTATCCATGTCTGACCATATGTTGAATATATTGTCCGACACAAATACCCTAAGAAAAATTAAGAGTTCAGTGAAAATAGGCCATAAAGGTTCCTGTACAAGTTATGCAAAGGGCAGGAAAACACAATAAGACTTAACCTGGTGCATGTTGAGAATTATATCCGAACCCCCGACGAACTCTCCCTTTATAAATATCTGCGGAAATGTGGGCCAGTGGCTGTAATAAAAAAGAAAAGAGATGAAAGGAAATGACCACATTGTATAAAAATGAGAGAACCTTAGACTGAAAAGGAGAGTTTGAGTGTCCAGTGTCCACTCGTTTTTATCAAAACCACAATTAGGTTAGCCTTCAAAGTTACCTGAAGGCTTTGACAGCACTTTTCAGCTCAGGATCTTCCAAGATATTTCTTGCACTTAAAGGAATATCTGCATCAACCAGAAATTTGATAAGAATAAAAACCGGCTAAATGCACTTGTTAACAGAACCAAAAAAATTACATCAAGATAAACAAACATGCATGGAGCAGTCAGCAAAGACAAATCCTTTTGGTCATGTAACTTATAAGTTAACACTTTTTGTAATTTTCTTCTGAAGAAACAAACCTCAAAAAGAATGAGTCGTATCCAGAGAGACGCATAAGCAAAGCAAAACAAATGCAGAATTATCCATGAACAGTTTAATTACAAATCCAAAGCTGAATAGAGAATTAAGGAAAACATTATTGCCATGCAATTAACACTTACTGTAGTGTTTTAACACTCTAACTGCCAATGAGCTGAACCCGCATTGAGGAAAATCAGGTACCCCTTTCATGTAAATCATCACAGGGTTTTCCTTGACATCCTAGAATAACGGTTAATCACAGTCATCAATACCATAGCTTATGCAATAAAGAAAATTTCCGAGTTACAGAGGAGAAGAAAGTTTGAATATGCTTGTCCATATAACATGTAACATATCAAAGGGCATACCTACCTGTTCGACAATATCCTTAAAAGAAACAGCAGCAGAATCCTGAACCTTATTCGTCCGTCTAAAATCTTCATGTGTATCAGGGTCACTGGGAACAGTTGAGTATTTCAACCCATTCTGGTAGAAAGATCCAATCACCTAGTAACAGCAGAAGCAAAACATAAGGCCTTTTGAAATTAAAACAAGAAAATAGTTTCTAAAAGTTCTTATCCTGATTTCTAACAGAGCACAAAGAATCTTGAGACAATTACCAGCAATTTAGAACAATAAGAAGAAAGCTATTTGTGTTTAGACAATTATCTAAAACCCTAAACCCCAAAACCAAAACTAAACATAAATTGATTTCACTACATCATGGAATCAATGAATAATAATGATAATAAAAATGAAAAATTTGAACATACGTTTCTATTAGAACGAGCAGCTGGGAGAGTGGCGATGGCCTTCAACAAAGCGTTTGATGATAATAATAATCTAGCCATTGCCTCCCAAATTTCTGATTATTCAAAATATCTGCACAAATTTCAATAAATAAAATCAATCAATTGCAGTTGAAAGATGAACAAAAAGAAATGGAAATCAAATTTGTTTACCTTCGGAAAATAAAATAAAAACCCAAATGGGGAAAGAAGCTTAAAGCTTAGGGCTTTGCAAAGACAGGAGGGAGAGTGATTGCGTGAAAGTGTTAATTTCAGAATAGTGTGAAGAAAAAAGAGAATCGGATTCAAGTCCCTAAAGTTTGACTTAATTTTGTTTTTTACTTCAAACGTTTTTAGTAAATTAATCTAGTTCTTAAAGTTTATAATTTTTATCAATTAAATCCTTTCATTTGGAAATTGTGTGTCCATGGATGTAATTGTAATTTGACAATTGTCCAAGAAGTCAGACCAGGCCAAATCACTGATGACTGTTTGTTTGTTTGATTTTATGTTTTTATTTTTCTTCGGGGATGAGTGTATTATTTTTGTTCTAAATTAATTAGGGGCTAGCAACTCGAAAAAATTGAATTTTTTGACTCGAATCGAGGCAAAAAAATTTGACTCAAAATTTCATAAACTTGACTTGATTCAAAAAAATTCACATAAAGTTTGTGTCATAAAATAGAAATTCGAATGATTCGAAATTTTTAGTAATTAGTAGATTTACTTTTAAGTTCGAGTTGAGTCCCACAATTTTTTCTGATATATATATATATATAATTTAGAGAAATATATGCCACATATGAACAAAATATGAAGAATATATATGGATATCTTATATGATTAGATAAAGTCGTTTAAATTTGAATCAAATTATATTATAACATGATAAATAATTACAGTTAAATTTGTACAGGAACTATAAAACTCAACTTGAATAAAAAATTTCAAATAAGTTTGAGTTGTAAAATATGATGTGTCAACTCGACTCACTCAAAATTTTTTGACTCGACATGATCGAATGCTCACCCCTAATATCAACACGAATTTAGTAGAACCACAAAGACAGTAGAACTTAATGTTTGAGTTGGCCATTATATATGCATTGTTCCCAGGGACGGACGCAGGATTCGATGTAAAGAGGTGTGAACTATCAGGAAACTATATTAGAAATGTAGGGTGCAATATTACAAGAATGTAGGGGGTGCAGAATTAGATTATTAACAGAAAATATAAAAGAAATATATAAAATATAAGGGTACTTAAAATTTTTAAGGGGTACGACTGCCCTTCAGCACTCCCTGTGTCCGTCCCTGATTGTCTCTACTTGTGGCAACTTTTACTTTAGTGTATACTTTCTCATTTTCAAAGGGAAAAAAAGAAGACATACATGTATAACCATCTTCTATAGTATACATGTTTGGCACTAGTTTAATGAGAACTCTATGGTATGGAGTTTACAACAATAGTCCTTATCTTTTTCTATGCTTAAACATATTTAATTTGCAATTTGTATTGATGCATATAAAAACACTGAAATTAGGTATGAGATTTTATTTTATAACCACCGGTATTTGATTCATTGACCGATAAATTTAAATTGGGTTTTGTAGAAGCTTATTATGGAGGGACCTGTCTATCTAATTTTGTTCATTCACAACGTCAAGATTCTGTTTAAAAAAACTTAGCGTTTGATCCTGCTAGACCAACTGGTTGTTGAATGAGATACGATAGGTGTAACACCCCCTTTCAGGTCTGATAGAGAACCGGGTCGGAAAGTGTTACTGAAAGCTTATTTGGAGGTCAGAAGTTTTTCCCGAGTTCAAAATCTTATTCAAAATTTCTTATTAAACTCTTTTAAGGCTTATCGAACTGACTTATTAATAGCTTGTTTAGTTTGAGGTCAATTTTAAACTTTTTCGAACTTAGAGACTAATTTGTAAATTTTACAAATTGAGGGGGTTAATTTACGAATCTTCAATTAAACTTACCGATTATTAGCTTGTAAAATTTTATTATTAACAGATGTCGTTTACCTATCCAATTAGACTGTTTAAAGACTAGTGACCAATTTGTAAACTATTCAAAACTGTAGTCTAAGCCTTTTAACGAAATTAACTGACACCGTACCGATACATTGAAGATCGTATCGGTATGATAAGTTGAATTTCATAATTTCAGGACTAAGGGTGACAAGCCCGTATCGATACATCCAAACTTGTATCGATACGCGTTGACCAAGGTTGACTCGTTTCCGTACACTTCAAGGCCGTACCGATGCAATTAATTTCTTAGACCCTACTGCCCGAATCCGTATCGATACACCCCTAGTGTATCGATACACCTTGTTTTACCAAGTCCAAATATGCATGCGGTATCGATACAGCTTGACCCGTATCGATACGCCTGCCCTGTAATGATAGATTTTATCTGATGTTTAGCAAATTTAACTTGTTGAACGATGTCCAAATACCATGAAATTTTACCAGCAATTTATTAATCTATAATTCTAATAGCATACAAAATTTTAGCTCATTTCGAACCCGTTTACTAAGGTTTCACCATTTAGCACTTTTAAGCTCATTTTAATTCCAAGACATACCAACTTTCACGTTTAACACTTAGGCACTATTAAGATATTACACACATATCAAAATGGGCAAATACAACTTACCTAAACCATATGCCACCTTACTAGGAGTTCAAAGCAAAGATTAAGCATACATATGATGGGTGGAAGTGACTTGCAACCGCAACTACACGATCGAGGCTCAGATTGCTTCAGGGTCCTGAAATGCATGAGACACACACATGTTAGGCTTACATAACCTAGTGAGGTAGTTATAACAAATACACAATAATTTGTCAAATACATGAATGACATATAGACATGCTTGGATGACAATTTACATAGCAACATTCACATAGCAGCATGTTCAAAGCCATTAGTCATGATTTCATTTAGCAATTACAAATCATTTAAACATATCATTCCCCTTGGACATAGTAACCAATGGGTACACAGATTCTCCTATACACCAAATCATATCGAAAATAGGTCGTAGCCTTGAGCTGTAGCTCCGAAAAATATATCCCTTACACAAACCAACCTTATATCACCACATATAGACCATAGCCCCGGATCGTAGTCCAATCCCTTACTTAGTGAGCTCAAATAACTCTATGACATGCCAATTGTATCCAAAATCCACTAGTGCCCAAGGTCACGTATTTCATCATACCTACCTTTGTGCTCATAAGCCATATCATATCGGATTACAAATTGAGCCTTAGCTCTACATATCATATCATGGCATATTCATATCAAATTCACATATAGCATAATTCAAGCATCGTATATGAGCTTACACATGACAACCACACCGAAAACTTACCATGCTTACCATTAGCATCCACACAAGCTTGCTCTACTTGAGCCCTTAAACAAAACACAAATTATAACACAAAACGGATGCAACGGGATGACACCTTGTCTATCCCTCGACGCAACAACACTCACCTTGACTCCAAAGCTTTCATGGTTCCCGGATTATGACTCATTGATGCCTAGCTTTCGTTGGAGATGACCAGGAGTCCTTCACTTCTTGAGCTAGTACAAAATTAGAGGTTGCATTAAAATCAAACACAACGATTTACAAACGTCTTTCAAGCTTACCGAAGCTTGTAGACAACATCAAAATAATGGAATTAGCTTCCTAATCCACAGGCTTCCATTGAACATTCAAAAATTAATCTAAAAATTAAACCTTGAGGAATGACAGGATCTTCAAATTAACTTGGGGCTTTTACTTACTGAGTCGCGAGCTTTCAAACAACATATTGAAATCGAACAAAGGATGAAGATTGTATCGAGGTGCTTGCTCAGCTTGAGGTTGAAGACAACAATGGTGGTGCTAGCTTAGTTTCCTTTGATTTTTTGCTTTCGGGAAGTTCAAATGAGATAGAGAGCTTTTTTCCAATTCATTTTAAGAGACTAAATCCCTTAATTATCGTTCCACCTCACCCCTAGACAATAGAAAGGTTTCCTTTGGCCAAGGGTTTACTTAACCCCATTAATTACTTTCCTTACATTTCTTTCAGTTTGACAATTTGATGACTATTAGTCATCTTTTCTGAGATAATTCGCCTGGGGAAGGCTAGCAAGTAGGCGACTCAACACCTTATCTCTATATCTTTTCAATTTAGTCACCAAAGTAGATTCCTGCAGAGACCTGTATTGATACGGCTAAGCCAAAACATGTAAGTTAGTTACGGACAGTTAGGCTGTATCGATATTGGTCTTACCATATCGATACGCTTGACTCATATTTCACATTTTCAACTTCGAATTTCTTACAAAAGGGATTCAATTGTTTAAATCAAGTCCACTTAGCTTTATTACTAACAAAAGAGATACAAGGATTGATTATTTACATCATTTGGGCACACCGAATTCAGAATTTCCGATCGTGGAAACTTAATTTCAACTAGGCCAATTTTCGGGACGTGACAACAGGAGAAAAGGGTTGATGATAAAAGCTGAGTCTATGGTTAAATTTGGCCATCTTGGATAAAATTTACTAGATTTACCACTGGTGACATTGCCTGGCCTTGCACCTATAAATAGACCTCTTATTTCACTATCTCTTCACACCACAAATGGCTATCTCAAGTAACTTGCTTCTTTTTTCAGCTTCTCTCTTGTTCTTCATAGTCTCTCCTTCTATCCAAGCTTCCTTTAGGCCTAAAGCACTAGTCCTTCCTGTCTAAAGATGATTCAACCAACCAATATATCACTCAAATCAAGCAAAGAACCCCTTTAGAGCCTGTCAAGTTGACACTTGATCTTGGTGCCGAATCGCTCTGGGTCGATTGTGACCAAGCCTATGTCTCATCCACCTACAAGCCTGCCCGTTGTAACTCGGCTTAATGCAACTTGGCTCGGTCTAAGTCCTGCGGTAGTTGCTTCGATGGCCGCAAGCCAGGCTGCAACAACAATACATGCAGTCTCTCCCTGCCAACAACTTTAACAATGCTGCCACCTCTGGCGAGGTTGCGCAAGATGTTGTGTCGGTCCAATCTACTGATGGAAAGAGTTCCGGTGAAGTAGTTTCGACGCCCAAGTTTCAAAGATTTCAATGCCTTCTCAATCCTCTGCTGCTTTTAGTTTTCCTAGAAAATTTGCAGTTTGTTTAGGATCATCCAATGGTGTTGTATTCTTTGGTGACGGGCCTTACAGTTTCCTTCCTTTTAACATCGACATCTCGAAATCTCTCGTCTACACTCCGCTCATTCTCAATCCGGTCAGCACCGCACTGGCTTCCTTCGAAGGCGACCCTTCTTCGGACTACTCTATCGGAGTGACCGGCATCCCTGTTAATGAAAAACCAGTGGCGTTCAACAAAACTCTGCTTTCCATTAACAAAGAAGGCCATGGGGGAACAAAGATCAGCACCGTTGCTCCCTACACCGTGATGCAAACATCAATCTACAAAGCGGTAGTTAGGGCCTTTCGGGGCATGCTTCGATCCTAAATCAATCAGCAGCACCCGCCTCGGCCCGGGAGTACCAAACATTGATCTCGTGCTACCAAACAATGTGGTGTGGAGCATAATTGGATTTAACTCAGTGGTTCAAGTTAGTAACGACATATTGTGTTTAGGGTTCGTGGACGGAGGATCGGAACCGACAACGTCGATAGTGATTGGAGGACATCAAATAGAGAACAATCTTGTGCAGTTTGATCTAGCGGCGTCCAGGGTCGGGTTCAGTTCTTCCCTCATGTTCCAACGAACAACATGTTCCTACTTCAACTTCACATCGGCTGCTCATGTTGAATATTCTTCGATCTGATTGTACCGATGTTTGTGTCTGAGTTTTGTTTCTGTGTTTTTGGAGTTTGGTGAATAAAAATTTATGGTTTCCTAAGAAAAATATGTGCTTTGTGCTTGCCAATGGCCTCGTCTTATATACTTTAGAATGCAAGTTGGATAGAATTATGGTTTATATTTTTATCAAAGATGGATCAGGGTAGGTGAATAATTTCATTGCACGTGCAGTTTGGTTCTGTCTTGATGGAGTTCAAAATTTTAAATTAAATATTGTCTTGAGAATATATGCTTGAATTAAATAATAATCATCATCGTCTTTATTAACGTTGTGAGATTTTTTATTTCATGAAACTAAATTATTATTTTTTATTTTGTAAATTAAAGATGTTTAAACAGTGAGTTAGAAGTCCTTCGGAAAGTTTTGTAACTTCAGGTAAATTTGTGAAGAAAAATCATCTGATAATCCCGATATCTCCCGACGAACTATTTCCAATTCTCTTTATTATTGTTTAAGTATCTTTAGTTCATGAAAAAAAAAACATTTACCCTATTTCATAAAATAAAAAAGTTCCTTATCTTGAGAATATTATCACATGGCAGAATGGGACACTTGACTTGATCTTAGGTAGGATGGCAAAATAACTCGTTCTTGTCGGATATCGATCTGACTTGACCCGACTTGATAGGAGTGGATTTTTTAATTAAAAAATCGAGTTCGAAATGAGCGGATTATTGATAAAATAAAGTCAGGGTGGGGCGGGTTTGGGTTTAGGGTGAAAATTCCCCAACCCGACCTGATATATTTATTTATTTTTATATATTATATTTAATATTTTTATTACTTTTTTCGGGACGGATCATATTTAGTAGAATTTTTTATTAAAATAACGGGATCATGTCAAAGTCAAGTTATGTTTTTTATTATGTCGGGGCGGGTCAAAGCGAAGATATAATATATTAAAATCGAGGTGGGGCGAATGGTTTAAATTTCAGGTCATGGCGGCCAAAAACCCGCCCTATTGCCATCCATAATCTTAGGCTTTGAGTAATGGACGTCAATGTCATTGGATTTCTCATTGGGCGTAAACAAATCTTTGTTGGAATCAGGACACATGGTTTATAAAGTACTTGTGGATTGATTGCATATTCTTTTGTTTATTAAATGAATAAATGTAAAAAAAAATTATTTATTAAATGTACACGTTTAAATAGAATTTGTTAAATTTACGGAGTAATTCTAGTGGTAAAAGGTAGATTGTTTTTTAGGTGATTCACACTTGAACGATGTAATTTGCAAGTGTACTTGAGTTTATCATTATATGAAATTAAAATATTATACTATTTTGTAATCAATTATAATATTACAAATTGAATTGTGTTCGGTTAGTTTATGTTTTCCATTTTATAATTATTTATACATCAATTAACGACTCACATATGTCATACCACTCCCCAAAACTTGTTATAATTAAATATGGGCATGGGTCGGGTCGGGTCGGGTCGGGTTTTTGGCCTACCCAAACCCGAACAAAAAATAAATATCTTAAACCCGAGCCCGACTCGACTTGAAAATATTTTTTAAATAACTCAATCCAACCCGAAAATAAATACACTAAACCTGACCCTGACCCGACTCGATTTATAGAAAAAATTAATTTTAGAAACTTAATTGTAAAAAATATAATTTTAAGGACTAAATTATAAATAAAAATTCAATTTTAAGGACCTAAATATAAAAAATATATAAAGAGGGGTATTATTATAAATATTCCTAAAGATTTTAAAAAAAATTACATAATTAGTCTCGGGTCGGGTCATATATTTTCCACCTTAAACCCGACCTGACTTCACCCTTAGTAAAAACCCGACCCGACCCTAATTTGTTCATTAAAAAATCTGACCTTGTTGGACCGGTTCGAGTTGAAACCCGACCGGATCAGATAAAATGCCCATCTCTAATTATAATATTAGTTCATATACGACTTTACAACAAATGCCATGATCAAGAAAAATTTAATATTTTGTATATATATTTACACATACTACTAACATGCATATCACAAAATCATGCTTTATCTCATTTCAAAATTCTACAATTAAAATCGTGCTCAATGAATGAGGCGTCATAGAACACTAATCAAACTAACCTAATAAAATAATTAATCATATAATTTACACACAAATAATAACAATTTATATTCTTTGATTACACTAATCAAACACGATCTCTACTACTATTACCGAGTGTGGATGTGATTTGCGTCGAAGGGAAATTTACGGCTGGACGCCGGTAAAACCAGCCCGACGGTTTATGAATAACGGAGCCAGAAGTTGTTCTTCGGAGACGTGTGATTTCCGGGGGACTTACAGGGAACTCAGGAAGCACGCTAGATCCGATCATCCTAATGTTCGGCCAACAGAAGTGGATCCAGAACGACAGCAGAATTGGATTAGGTTTGAGCTTGAAAGGGATCATGAGGACATGCTTAGTTCAATCGAACAGCTTGATTGAACTGAGTTTGAGCTTGAAATCAGGGACGGAGCCAAGATTTAGGGGTGAAGAACAAAACATAAGTTTTGAAAGGGAGAATAAATTCACAATTATACTATTTTTTAAGAAAAATATAAAGAACCAAAGAGTAAAAAAAATTCCTCCAGTCGGGCTTGAAACGGATTATGATTACATGTTTTAGTTCAATCCAACAGCTTAATTGGACTAGTTTTGAGCTTGAAATGGATTGTGAGTTAATTAGAGGTGTAGATAAATTAATGGTTTTGATTATTGGGTCACATATTCCCATTTTTTATGATAGTTTTCTTTAACTCAGTTTTAAATAAGGTTATTGTATACCATTATTAATCGGAATGAATTCTATTATTTGATTTATGCGTAATATTTTATCAATCAAATTTTATTTGAAATTTTTTTTATTCGAATTAAGTTGAGTCGAGTTTTTGAGTTCCTAGACAAATTTAATTGTAATTATTTATCATGTTATGGCACAATTTGATTCTTATTTAAATAATTTTCTCTAATTATAAAATATATGCATATATATATATATTTCATCATATTTTTCATATGTGGCATATATTTATTCATATATTTTTATATTGATATGTATGTTGGGAAAAATTGAGGGACTCGACTCGAACATAAAAATCAATCAACTAATTATTAAAAAATTTAATTTATTTGAATTTTTATTTTATAACTCAAATTTTATTTAAAAAATTTGAGTCAAATCAAGACAAGTGAAATTGAAAATTTTGAATTTTTTGAGTCAAAGTTTTGGTAGCCTTTAATTCACAAAATGAACAAGAATCTAACACTCTCAAATATGCTTAAACACTCAATCGAATATGAGTTTGACATTTTCAATTTTACTCAAATAATTCCGATTTGATTTTTTGAGTCAGCAATTTGATTAAATTTGATGATATAATATAATATTATTTTCCACATAATGAAAAACTTAGCCCTTAATATTTACCTTATTTTATCATTTTGGCTCTATTTTATAAGGGTAAAACTTTAATACACAGGTTGTATAAAATTAATTTTACACAAGCCTGTGTATTTACACTATAAAAACTCAAATACTAAATTCTTAACCCTAACTCTAAAAACCTAAACCTTAAACTCTATACACTAAATTCTAATACTAACTTTAAATTCTAAACCCTACAACCTAAATCCCTAAACCTTAAACCCTAAACTAAAACCCTAACCCCTAAAACTAAAAGGCACGTATAAACTCAAATTTACACGGCCTGTGTATCAAAGTTTTTTCCATTTTATAATATTTTAAGCCTTAACCTTTAAAATTTAGTCACATTACTATTATTTTATGAAAAAGTAGGTTTGTCTGTTAAAATTTTAACAACATTGGCACAATTGCTTGTGCAGTAGTCCACTAATACATTATTACTGGATTGGGTATTTTACTTTTGAAATTTAAGACTTTTTAATAAGATTATGTATTTTTAATTTATTTTTTGAAGTACATGTGAATTAATACAAGGTTATTACGTTATTAGTTTTTTTGATAAATCTTAAATCTAATCTTAACCCTCTACTTAGAAGGAAGGAGAATGAGACTTTAGGGGAAGAAAGCGAGTGTTCTTAATAAGTTTAAAACTCATAACCTAAAAGAATACAAAAGAACAAAGATAAACAGCTTGACCAACTGACCAAATATGTTTGTTCATCATGTCCCCTCTATCAGAGAAATTTGTGGAATATTGCACCTCATATTTTTATTTTTTTTAAGGATTACACTTCCTTAATTATTTTCAGATCTATTTGTTGTTTCGATAGTAAATTTGAACTCGTATTACTTACAATCTGAGTATGAACAGTAATTTATTTTTTGAATTAAAAAATTGAAACTCATGAAAAGCAAACCAACTATGAACAGGAACATTCATTTGTTAAAGGTTGAAGAATATAAGCACTGTTCATATTCGAGGTATTTTTCATGGGTTTTTAATGTTTTTAATTAAAAAAATTAAATCACTATTCATACTTAGATCGTAAGTTTCGACTTCTAAAATACAGTAAAAAGTATAATAAATTCAAAAATAATTGAGAAAGTACAATACTTTGAAAAATAAAAATCCGAGGTACAATATTCTACAAATTTCTCCAGGTTAAGGGTCAAATTATGTTTCGTTTATCAATAAAACTTTAAAAAAAAAATCTCATTTTTTTGATGTTTTAATTCGATTTTAAAGGTGGAGGGGGTTAAAGAAATTTAAGAAAAAGAGAGTTAAGGTCAAAATGGTAAAAATGACAAAAGCTAACTCAAGAAAACCTTCCTCTTGATAATGAGTATGGAAGGGGAGGAGATGGTGAAAGGGAAGCATTTCTAGGGAGACTTGTCCTGAAATTGATTTAATACGAAAATAACACAAAATACATGTAGCGACACAACAAAATACAAGTACAAGACACGGTTACATGAATCGTCTGTCTTATTATTATGTTTATAGTACCAAATAGTTTAACCCAATGCCACAGTGCTTGGCACAGGGAAACCATAAAGAACTTGCCAAATCCTCGCTCCCCACCAGCTTAAGCAGTGTCTTCAAGGAATGGGTAATCAGTGTAGCCAACAACAGGATCCTGTAAGCAATAGGTGTTCCGGTTGTGCTTAGTGAGAGGCGCATTGAGCTCGAATCTTTTCGGCAAATCAGGATTCGATAAAAACAAACGACCAAACGCGACAAGATCGGTTCGGTTTTCCAACAATGCTTTGTTCCCATCTTCTTTATCATATCCTCCAGCTACAATGAAAGTGCCCTTAAAAGCCTTCCTCATAGGAAGCAAACTTTCGGTCGTTTCGAAACTTTCTTCCGCAAGTTTCATCCTAGGCTCAACCATATGACAGTAAAGAATTCCGTATTTGTTCAACGACTCGGCCATGTAAACGCCCAACGCTGTTGGATCGGAGTCCCCTGAATCCAAGTAGTCTGCATATGGAGATAGCCTGAGTCCGACTCTGTCCGCTCCGATCTCATTAGCAACAGCTTCGACTACTTCTAACGCGAACCTGCATCGGTTCTCTAGGGACCCGCCGTATTGATCGGTTCGATCATTTATATGATCTTTCATGAACTGGTCAAGTAGATATCCATGTGCCCCATGTATCTCAACTCCATCGAAACCTGTGAATCAAAAAGGCATCATTTTATATAACAAGTCTTTCATAAGCTATAAAACACTGTAGGCTAAGCACTTAAAATACTTGCCAGCTTCCATAGCATTCCTTGCAGCAAGTCTATACTGGTTGACAATTTGAGGGATCTCATCTGTCCTTAATCTCCTCGGCGGCGAGAATTTTGCCGGCTCTTCCGCATTTGCTTGAAGTTGGGGTTTCAATACATTGCTGGTGGAGGAGATAGGGGCTTGTCCATTTGGCTGATACTCTGTTTATTCAGGTATACATCATACATGTGATTAGATTACCAACAAAAGTCATGATATAAATAGGCATAGACACATAGTAACAGATACCAAACTCACCATAAGTGGAAGCCCTTCCGACATGCCAAATCTGGCAAAAAATGAAGCCACCTTTTGCATGAACAGCATCCACAATAGGTTTCCAGGCCTCTACTTGCTCTTTTGACCATATACCAGGTGTATCTTGGTACCTTTTTATTAGTAACACAGGAACCAAACATTTTAATTAAATGCTATATATACAAGTGATACAAAAAAAGCTCATATTCATATCCGACACAACAAGACTAGATTGAATCCGGAAAGTTAAATTACCCTCGACCGGCTTCGGAAATGACAGTTGCTTCAGTTATAATAAGACCACCCTTGGTGGCTCTCTGGGAATAGTATAGGGCGGCATGGGGCTGAGGAATATTGTTCCATGACCTCTGTCTAGTCATGGGTGGCATTACCAGTCTGAGAGGCAAAAACAAAAATGATGAAACTACATCAACCAAACTCTGTTAAATTCGATAAGTTCTAACACTCGAATCGGAGGGAAGGAAAGAGCAAAATACCTGTGAGAAAGGTTGAAATTTCCCATTTTGTAGGGAGTGAGAAGAGGCATAGTTTCATGCTGTTGAGCATCAACACTCTCACCCATTTCTTAGTTTCTGCAATAACTAAAAAACAAAATCCTGCTTTAGTTTGGCTAATGGAACTTGACCTCTGCAATGGCATAACATAATGGGGTTTAGAGTTAGACCATTTTTTATAGTGCCATGAACAGAGCAACCGGTCAAGCAGTCCGCATATCATACTTCATTTCTTGTTGTTGAATTCTATTATTCAAACACCTGGTGGGCGAATATTTTATTTTATTTTTGTCTGTCTTCGTTTTTTCTTTACTCTCGCATATAAAATTAACCTATGACTTTTCAAAGCATACTTTAAGCCTAATCACGCTATGGGACAATACACAGAATAGAATTATAGAAATCCTGCTCTTTGTTTATGTCACCCACTAAAATTTAGGTTTAAAGAATTTAAAATGTGGTATAATTTTTAAAGAGTAGGAGTAGGGTTTAAAATTTAAATTTTTAAGGTTTAAAATTTAAACTTTTAGTGTTTCTTAATGTTGAAACATAGAAAGAAACACGAAAAATGTGAAGTATTTTTCCCAATACACAAGCCATCATCTTTGTTATTTTAATTTTCAGGTGAAGCAGCCCCTTGACTGTGAAAATATGATTATTTTGATTATTAATTTTTTTAAAAAACTGTAAAATAAGTATTAATTTTATAAAATTATTATAAAATCGTCATTAAATAAATTGAATTGTTATATTCATGTGACTACTTTACAACAATATGATAAATTTAACAACCATTTATAACTTTTGAAAGATAGATGATTAAAAATATTATTTTCATAGTTTAGTAACAATTGGTTTACTTTTTACTCTTAATTTCCCCTCTTAATTTATATATATATATATAGTACAGTATTTATCAATAAATTATATAAAAATATTCATTTTAATAATTTAACTTTCAAATATTATAAAATGAACATTAAACTTTAAATTTGTTATAAAATGTATATTGCATCGTTATCATTATTAAGGGGTGACATAAAATGTTAAATTATAGAAAATATTTCATTTGGCCCTTATTTGTATCTAACATTTCATTTTATTATTCTTTTAATATTTTTAAGAAATAATACAAAATAAAAAACAGAAACAATTTAAAAATATTTTTTTAAAATAAAAAAATAAATTAAATTAAAATTTCATGAATTTGTTAAACAATAAAAAACACATAATTTTTTTTGTTAAAAAATATTTCACGCCTTACCTGACTAAATTAATAGTCAATCGATCCGTAACATCACTGAATCAAACACTTAAAACATACTATAAATAATGCAATAAATGTTGTTTCTTTGTAAATTTGATTTTTTTCAGTTTTTGAGTGAAATTATAAAAACAATTTTTTTTTTCAAAAATATAAATCAAATTAGACTTGAAATCATTCATCGACCATGAATTAAGTCTTTACGGTGATATTAATTGAATTTTTAATTTAGCAAATTAATGTATTAAATTAAGAGTAGAATTTTGATACACAAGTTATCTAAAATTAATTTTAGACAAGCATTTTATTTTTATTATAAAACTCAAATCTTAAAATTTTAACACTAGCTCTAAAAAACTAAACCATAAACCTGAAACCTTAAATTCTAAATACTAATTTTAAATTCTAAACCCTACAACTTAAACCTCAAACCTTAAACTAAAATTCTAACCCTTAAAATTAAAAAAATACGTATAAACTAAAGCTTATAGGACTGGTGTCAAATTTTTTTCCCTTAAATTAAAATGCAAAACTTGTTGAATTAATTCTATACATATCAGTTGATGTTTTCCCTTTATATTCTATTTGTTTTTTTAAGGTATGGTACATCTTTTGTCTTTGTGTTAATTGTTTTAAAATTTTATATCATAGACGGAATGGAAGACGGAGTTCAACCATAATATTTAAAATCATAAGTATATTTTTAACGGGTTGGTCCAAGTGATAATTAATTTAGTATCATTTAATTATATCTTGAATTCGTGACCATGTATATGCAGAAAATTTTTGCGAGAGATTCACTCACTAAAATTAAGTGTGCGATACGGGCCGGTCTGAATTAGTCAGGACAAAACCCTGAAAAACTGGTAGGACAACAAAAAAAACATATTTTTAATTATGGTTCATAAAATAATTCTTCAAAATGTTACTTATTTTATGATTGTATCTTTTGGAATTTTGACCAATTCACTCGGTCAAGGCTGGCGGCTTCACTATATTCTCTTAAAAAGATAATAAAAACATGTATTATACTTGTTAATTGTTATTATTGATACAAAATTTGTGTTTGCAGAAATTTCTTTACTGATATCTGGGGTTAGTGTTCATTGGGTTTAAACACTGATCTGAAAGTATGATCACAATTTTAGGTTATTTTATTAGTGTTTTATTCGATTTTTTGTGTGATTTCTTTATAAAATTGCATTATATATGACAATATTTTTCGAAAGTATCTTGAAAACATGAAAGCTAAAAAATTTGTTGCACCCAAAAGTATTCTTATTTACTTGGGAAATTTTTGATGGATTAAAATATCAGAACTTAAAAATAATATCTTGGAGATTTTTCCAACCTTAATGATGATAATTATAGACACAAGTAGATCACACTCTACATAACGTTAAGACGCAAACTATTTATAATTTTTTTATCTGCGTAATAGTAAAAGTTCTTATCAATTGTCTATTGTTTTTTCCGTTTGAGTTTTCCATATAAATCTTAGTGTCATTTATTTTCTTACTTTCTTTGTGATCATCATCTTTGTTGTTTGTTGTTAACTTTCGTCATTAATATATCTCTAGTATATAGGAAGGAAGGACGTTTAGAGGTTTTATACTCATCTAAAACGACATCATTTCGATGTGTGTTATGGAATACATGTGGACTTAATTTTTTGACTTTACGTTTGATTAATTGAGTGATCAATTTGTAACATTTTATAATTGAGTAACCTAACTAAAAATAGAACATAGTCAACGACTGTTTGAGTAGTTTACCCCATTATAAATAAATTAAAATCCAATAATGCAGAAAGATGTGTTAAATATTATATAAAACTCACCACTTGTAATATTCAATAAAAAATTCACCACTTGTAAATGATTTTTGAATGTGACTAAATAATTAATATCAGAATAAAATATAACGAGTCAAATTATTCATATATTTTTTATTTGATTAATATTTGTATTTAATAACCTCTCAATTTTTAATAAAATTAAAAAAAAACCATCGATAATGTATTTGCAACAATTAAAAAGTATAATACATATTTGTTTATTAATTTTTAAGAGTATAATATAAATTGCTGAACCGCCATTTATGGCTGATTTTGGTCAATTCCAAAAGACACAATCATAAACGTAAACTAAACGCTTAATTTGAACATTTTCTTATAACTATTTAAACAAAAATTAGCCACTTAAGATTATATAAGAATCATACAATAAAAAGATAAAAAAAATTCAACCAAAAGACTTGAACAAAAGATAGAAACGAACAATATTAATGATCGGCGATGAAGGATAGAACTATCAATACTAAACATTAAAAATGGATATAACCCTTATGACACGTTGACAAAACGATCATTACCATCATTACCACAACTCAATCACTAACAAGAAACAGTGATTGTGAACATGTATCCAAATTCAACATGATAGTCTAAAGCAGAGAAAATTAATTTGAAAACAAATAAGCATCATCTTATCAGTTGTAGCGTCGCCAAATTCTCCTATTGAGAAAACATAAAATAAAAAGAACAATCAAACGACCAAAAAGAAAGACACGTGTGTTAAAAGACAGAAAAAATATGTCTCAAAAACAAAATTATTCATGTTAAAAAACTCAAAAAAAGAAAACAAATAACAAATATAAGATATAATAAAGCAAGCAAAAAAAAATATATTGACGGCCGACGATCGATAGTAAATTTAGTGCCGCCGCCGGTAAAATAAAAATAAAAAATTGTGTGTTTAGGTTAAAAAAGGTTATGAGCAGTTGGGGTTTATATTTAACAAAAGTCACAAATTAAACATTATTTATTTAAGTAGCTCATTTTATTTTATGTTTGAAATTCGTATTTTTTTAATAATGTTTCCAAGAAAACATGGTTTACTTTTTAATTTATTATGAATACAGTTTTTGCTAAGCTAATATCTAACGACCTTAACTATACATGATTTACTTTTAAAATTTAATACATTAATTTTACTTAAGTCATGGCTAGTGAAAGGTTTCAAGAAGATTTTGATTAATGATAATAAATAATGTGTAAAACTTTGATACACATGCGGTGTAAAATTAATTTTACACAAGCATGTGTATTTACACTATAAAAATTTAAATTCTAAATTCTTAACTTAACCCAAAAAACTAAACCCTAAACCCTACATCATACACCCTAAATTCTAAACACTAACCTTAAATTCTAAACCCTACAACCTAAACACATAAACTTTAAACCTTAAACTAAAACCCTAACCCCTAAAATTAAAAGAAAAAAACCCTAACCCTGCAGGTGGCGTTCTTCCTCTGTTTAATATAAAAAAAAGCGTCACCTACAAGTGACGTTGTCCCCGTGTGTATTGTAGAAAATGGTTTATATCCTCGAATATCCTCTAACATCCCTATATTCTAAATATTAACTTTCATTTGCCTTAAAAATCCAACGGAGCCGGATTCTAATCTTAAATATTATTTAATAATATATAAAAAGACTTTTTTATTTTTTTTCAAAATTGAATTAATTTGTTATTGATTAACTCGTACACTACCATATAAAAGATAGTGACGTATTTTGTTATAAAAAGGAGAATGACGTTGGATTGTTCCATTGCTTGATTAGGGCATAAGGTGTGCCTTGAAAAGTCATAAACGGAGGTGTCATGGCTAATTTTATATGAAGAGTGTAGAAAAAAACGAACACAGACAAAAAGAAATGACTGGTTGCTCCGTTTATGGCACTATAAAACCATCCAAAACCCCATCATCCCATTGCAGCAGTCAAGCTCCATTAGCCAAACTAAAGCAGGAGTTTTGTTTTTAGTTGTTGCAGAAACAAAAAAAATGGGAGAGAGTGATGATGCTCAACAACAAGAAACTATGCCTCTTCTCACTCCCTACAAAATGGGAAATTTTAACCTTTCTCATAGGTATTTTGCTCTTTCCTTCCCTTCGATTCGAGTATTACAACTTATCGAATTTAACAGAGGTCGGTTAATGTAGTTTCATCATTTTTGTTTTTGCCTCTCAGACTGGTAATGCCACCCATGACTAGACAGAGGTCATGGAACAATATTCCTCAGCCCCATGCCGCCCTATACTATTCCCAGAGAGCCACCAAGGGTGGTCTTATTATAACTGAAGCAACTGTCATTTCCGAAGCCGGTCGAGGGTAATTTAACTTTCCGGATTCGATCTAGTCTTGTTGTGTCGGATATGAATATGCGCTTTTTTTGTATCACTTGTATTTATAGCATTTAATTAAAAAGTTTGGTTCCTGTCTTACTAATAAAAGGTACCAAGATACACCTGGTATATGGTCAAAAGAGCAAGTAGAGGCCTGGAAACCTATTGTGGATGCTGTTCATGCAAAAGGTGGCTTCATCTTTTGCCAGATTTGGCATGTTGGGAGGGCTTCCACTTATGGTGAGTTTGGTATCTGTTACTATGTGTCTATGCCGATTTATATCATGACTTTTGTTGGTAATCTAATCACGTGTATGATGTATACCTGAATAAACAGAGTATCAGCCAAATGGACAAGCCCCTATCTCCTCCACCATTAATGTATTGAAGCCCCAACTTCAAGCGAATGCGGAAGAGCCGGCAAAATTCTCGCCGCCGAGGAGATTAAGGACAGATGAGATCCCTCAAATTGTCAACCAGTATAGACTTGGTGCAAGGAATGCTATGGAAGCTGGCAAGTATTTTAAGTGCTTAGCCTACAGTGTTTTATAGCTTATGAAAGACTTGTTATATGAAATGATGCCTTTTTGATTCACAGGTTTCGATGGAGTTGAGATACATGGGGCACATGGATATCTACTTGACCAGTTCATGAAAGATCATATAAATGATCGAACTGATCAATACGGCGGGTCTCTAGAGAACCGATGCAGGTTCGCGTTAGAAGTAGTCGAAGCCGTTGCTAATGAGATCGGAGCGGACAGAGTCGGACTCAGGCTATCTCCATATGCAGACTACTTGGATTCAGGGGACTCCGATCCAACAGCGTTGGGCGTTTACATGGCCGAGTCGTTGAACAAATACGGAATTCTTTACTGTCATATGGTTGAGCCTAGGATGAAACTTGCGGAAGAAAGTTTCGAAACGACCGAAAGTTTGCTTCCTATGAGGAAGGCTTTTAAGGGCACTTTCATTGTAGCCGGAGGATATGATAAAGAAGATGGGAACAAAGCATTGTTGGAAAACCGAACCGATCTTGTTGCGTTTGGTCGTTTGTTTTTATCGAATCCGGATTTGCCGAAAAGATTTGAGCTCAATGCGCCTCTCACTAAGCACAACCGGAACACATATTGCTTACCAGATCCTGTTGTTGGCTACACTGATTACCCATTCCTTGAAGACACTGCTTAAGCTGGAGGGGAGCGAGGATTTGGCAAGTTCTTTATGATTTCCCTGTGCAGGCGCAGCATTACGGAGTTGGGGTAAACACTGTGGTACTCTAATCATAATGATATAATAAGACAGACTATTTATGTAGCCGTATCGTGTTCGTGTATTTTGTTGTGTCGCTATCCAATTTAAAATATTTAATATTGTATTTAAATATGTTTAACCTGTGGATAAAATCACTGGAATTGAGTTTGAGATTCAAGATTGGAAAGATGTATTTGATAATGATGCAGAGTCACATGGTCAAATTTGAGCACTAGTCCTTGTCTCAAAAGATCCTTCAACTCTCCACTATGTCACTCAAATCAAGCAAAGAACTCCCTTTTGATAGTTGACCCTCGATTAAATATTCTGACGTGATTAAATGTTAATATTATTTTTTATTTTTAGCTTTTTAAAAAAATATTAATATTATATAAATTATTTTATTCGAATTCGAATCACTTAAAAGAAACATCATTATTTTTTATTATTGAAACCGTTTAATGGTTTCAGTTATTGCATATTATCTTGACTCTATAAGAAAGGAAACAATATCATGGACTTATGGAAATGTTTGGTATTCTCGTAGCTGAATTTATTACATTGCCATGTTTAAATCAAGAAGAAAATGTAACAAATGTCAACTTTTTAATTTTTTGTTTGGATTTTCTAAAAATTTAATTAAATACATTTGATTGAATCATTAAATTTTATCAATTCAATAGATTGATCTGACTTCAACATTATTAGAACTACCAAAAATAAATCGATTTTTAGAATTGATTAAATTGAACTAAATCACCCGTTACATTGATTTATTGCAAGAGATGTTACACTAGAAAAGGTCCACTGGTTAAAAAAAAAACTTTTAAGAAATTAGCTTTTTCATGACATCGCATTAGTTGCAATAATTATGAGAAAGTTGCAATAAAATTTTGACATGATTTTAAATTTAATTTAAATTTTCACATCACAACCGATTGGTCTAATATAATGCGACGTTAGGTTTTTTAATCAATCAGAGTTTGAATATTGACTTTGTGAACAGAAAAAATTAAATTTAGAGGGTCACCCTCGTAAAGAACCTTTGTAAAACTTGATCCAAATTAATCGACCACTAAATCGGATGTTGGAGGTTAAATAAAAATAATAATCTAAATCCTGAGTTTTTATTAGATTGATTTAAATTTAAACTTAACTTGATTTTATTATATACAGTTAATAATCTAAACTTAAAAATAATTCGAAAGTAAAAAAAATCAGAATTTAAAATAGTTCAATCTTTTAATACGTTTTTAGATAAATAATTGATTTGATAGTGGTGAACTCAACACTATTTATTGAGAAGACTATTTAAAAATTTAACTAATAATTTTTAGGGGTAATTTAAATTTTAGATCGTCGAACTTAACATTCATTTTTCATTTACATCACAAATCTTTAATTTAATAAAATTGCATTCAACTTCTATTATTTATAAATTAATTCACTTGTATTGAAACCATTAGATAATTCTAATGAAAAAAAACTGAAATTGACACTTTTACTTAACATAATTTTTTAAATATCATCATGAAATAATGGTTAATTGATAATTTTAGAGCCCCTTTACCATTATGTATAAATAGGCTTTTTACACTTCATTTGAATAAATCAAAGAAAAATAACTAAATTTCTAATAAATCATAACAAAAAAATTTAAATTATTAATTAAACGTTATTTATTGATGGTATTTGTAAATATGTTAAATAAAAGTGCTAATTTCAGTTTTTTTCATTACAATTATTTAATGATTTCAATATAAGTGACTTAATTTATAAATAATAAAAGTTGAATGATGTAATTTGATTAAATTAAAGGTTTGTGATGTAAATGAAAGTGAATGTTAAGTTCAATGATTTAAATTGCACATTACTCTAATTTCTAGAACAAATGGTTGAATCAATTGATATCTTTTCCTCTTTCATAGATTGCGAGTTCAAAACCCAATAATAGCAAATATTTTTTTTTGTCATGTTTAATAAACAACTTTTTGAGACAAAATTAGATGTTTGAAGCATTTTTAGAGGTTTTACTAGTCAAAATTACTAACTTAAATGTTCGATAAATAGATAATTATAATAGCGAATTGGGTTAAATCTCTCTTTTTGAAAGAAAAAATTATCTCACGATCGATGAGCTTCGATGAGCATCACTAACGAAGAGCACCGATGAGTACCATTAATTTAATTTATAAAGATTAAAAATGTAAATAGCTCAACTTATAATTATAAATTATTTAAAAATTAAAAGGTAAATTAATTAAAGGACATTATTTTATTTTTAATTTTATTTTAAACATAAATTAAAATATCTACCTTACCCCTAAATTACAAAACCCTAATTTTTAATCATTTAAAATTTAAACCGCGGCTGCCACCGCCACTGTCGTTGATCAAATCACACCCCTGAAAAACAAGTAACTAGAATTTTTGGATTTACTTCATCCTTAGAAGTTAGAATGTCGTGGTACATTGAACCATTCTATGAATTGCAAAACGCAAATGGTTCATTTGTATTTGTCGTATTAAAAAAACATGTTCCAGTTGGAGAACAGTCGTGAGTCTAGCTCACCGCTGATCAACGGCCGGGACAGGGCGATGAAGAAAATGTAGCTAGCGACAGGTTGCTAATCGCGGCGGCAGTGGCGGCGACTTGAATTTTAAATGAACAAAAATTAAACTTTTTAATTTAGAGATAGAGTAGATATTTTCATCTATGTTTAAAAGAAAATTAAAAATAAAATAATGTATTTTAATTAACACCCTTTTAGTTTTTAAATAATTTATAATCATACGATAAGTCCTTTAGATTTTTAATCTTTATAAATTAAATTAATGGTGTTCATTGGTGCTCATCGTTAGTGGTGCTCATATTGAGCGTGGCAAACTCATCCTTTTGAAAAAGTCAATTTTAGAAGCTTTTTGAGTTAGCAGTTTGGACAAGAGACTTGTAAAGATTTTTTTGCCTTTGGTAATTATAATTTTTTGAAATAACATAAAATTAAATAACTAATAAAATTAAAATATAATTTCATAAATAATAAATTAATATTTACATATAAATTTAATAATTAATAAAATTATATTCAAAATATAATTTTATAAATAAGAAATTAATATATAGATTTAAATTTAATAATTATTAAATATTAAAAGATAATTTTACAAATAAAAAATAATATAATTAATATTAATTGATACAAAAAAATTTCATAATATAATTAATATTAATTAATACAAAATAATATAATTTTTATATATATTTAGTAATGATATTAAAAAAATAATTTTCATAATATAATTAATATTAATTGATACAAAATAATAATAACTAATAAATTATTCAAATAATTGAATACAATCGTGTCTTTATATATCATTTTGTATGTTTAAATAATAAAAAAACTATAATTTAATTTTACTAAATACTTTTATACAATTAGTTAATACAATCTGCTAATCAAATCAGTTAATGCTATCAGCTAATTACCAAATATAAACTTTATTTTTTTCTTATAATATTAAATAAAAATAATGATAAAATGATATTTCGATTCCCTACTAATCCGCATTGTCCTATTGGCAGCGGGAATAAATGCAATTAAATTATTTAGTTAAACCTTAAAATCGTCATCATTTATAAGTAGAAAAAAAAGTTTTGTTGAGATGCATTAATTGATTAATGGTTAATGATTTTTATTTTTAAATTTTAATATTTGTCTTGAAAATTCAATATCCTTTAAAAACATCGAAATAGACCGGACTAAAAGGATAGTAAATAAAGAAAATATTAATTAACATTTCTATAATAAATTCCATTAACTTAAGAAATTCTCTCTCTATCTTTAATAATTATTTCTTTTAAATGCCAACAACTTATTTCATTTTATAGAAAATTATCATTCATAAAATTTTAAAATTTTCATGAGTTAAAGTGTAACACCCCTAAAACCGGGTTAACTATATATTGCTATGAACCAATTGGTGAAAATTCTCATATGTGCTATAAAAATTAGTGTGATCAATTTCTTAAAGGACTAAAATGAATAAAGTTGAAGTTGGTGAGCTAATAAAGTGACTAAATCGATGAAAGATTAAAGATTTTAGTATGCATGTGTAATAAACCCCCCATGCATGTAACTAGCCATGTGGCCGGTTC
This sequence comes from Hibiscus mutabilis, assembly GCA_019671005.1. Lineage (NCBI taxonomy): Eukaryota > Viridiplantae > Streptophyta > Magnoliopsida > Malvales > Malvaceae > Hibiscus > Hibiscus mutabilis. Next base: position 2,123,215 of record CM033711.1, read on the forward strand.
TTTTAGCTCAAAGGTGATTATTCACCATAATAATAATAAAAAAATAAATGGAATTAAATTTATGAAGGGGGAGGGTATTACGGGCTGAAGAAGAAAAAAACAAAGCAAAACATCATCTTCCTCCCCCATCTCCTTAGCACTTCATCGAAAAGAATTACCCAGTTATGAAGGGTTCAGGATGATGGTTGAAAGTAGAATTCTTGTCGTGAAAATTGATCTGTAAGCTTAGAATTTGCACTTGAAGGTATTGAAATTTATTTGCTGTAGCATGGTTTTGAATAGGTAAATGTAGAAGAGACCGATTATAAGGTAGCTTTGAGAAATTTGTTTTTTTTTGTGAATGATAGTGATATAGTTGTTAGCACTGCAATGGGATATGCTAGAAACTGAAATCTTTGGGTGGTTGAATTATAACTCCGTTTGATTTAGTGAAAGCTTCTTATTGACTGTAAAATAGTTACAGATGAATACATGTGGTAATCGAAGCAATATCTATGAGGCTGCCAATGTTTGTATATGTATGTTAGCTGTTAGCAGCTTTGCTGTTTAATTTAAATGTTAGATATGATCCTTGATACGAGGCTTGAATAAACAATATGTTTGTAATGCAGGATTTCTAATGTGTGCAACTCATTTTCATGTAGAATTTGGATCAATTCCCCTAATTCTGAATTTGGATTATTACAGTGCTGCTGGAATTTAGTAATCTTATTAAAAATCAATATTGTGCAGTCTTGAATGCAGTAAATAAATATAGTTTGTTGTTAACTGAAAAACCAGTTTAGATTGCAGTTTGGTAACACTGCAGAATGCAGTTTTGAATTAATATATGTAGTATGCAGTTTTTTTTTTTTAAATAAAAATAATACAATTTGAAGAACGAAACATAGTGCGGAATTTAGTTTAAATACATTGCAATATGTAAAATTTTTAAGTATAGTGCAGTGCAGTAAAGTTTTATGAGAAAATGCTGGGTTGAAGCTTAAAATAACAGCAAAATATATGTGATCTAAACTGTGCAGTAAGTATGATGTCTTATAGTGCTATAGATACAATTTTGAGTGATTGATATATGCAACTTGTGAAGTTGAAATGTGTTTCAAATAGTTAGTGATTGAAGTTTGAAGTTATTGGATCCATTGACGTGAACATGTATATGATAATGATGTATTTGGTATTCAAATCTGATTCCCGGCTTTTACAAATGTGTTCTTGAAATGTATGAGTATGGTGCTAGTCATGATTTTATATGGTTAGGAGAGAGTAAAAGTCAAGCTAGATTGGTAAATTCCTATTGTTTAATGATAGGACATGTGTTGTGTGGATTGGGAATGTTAGAATATGTTTTAATGTTTTGGTTATACTTTGTTGGACACCTAGATCAAAAGGGTAATGCTGATCAAGGTCCCGGAAAGGAAAGAAGGGGTAAGACAAGATAAATTGTGGGTTCAGATATCCCGTAACTTCGGGATAACAGGTGAGTGTAGTTGTCTTGGTCTCGGGTGACACGGAATCATTCCGACTATTGTTCTTTTGTTTGAAGCATTCATTGTTGTGGATGGATCACATTGGACGTTCTCATTTTTGCATAAGGCTCAAATAAGAGCAACATTGGGGAAGGACATTCAAGCATAGCATCTTTAGTAAGACCGTTGATACGGTATGCTTGCATTACATATGTGTGGTTTCATTGTTATGCTTGATATGATATAGTAGTTGTAATGGTCTTTGTTTGAGGATTTATAAATTGAATTATGAATTCCTTTTTGCTATAAGACCTGAAGAAGGTTATACAAGCTTAAAATGTTAACAACTATAGACTTCATTGCCATAAAACACTAAGTATTGAAAAGTTAAATATAAATGTCAAACCTCTATGAATCAAGCGAGTTTTTTAAAGCCTAAAATCAATGTGAACCTTGATATATTGAAGTAATAACTCTCATATGCCATAAGATACAAATAACTTCAGATGGAAGCTAATTGCTCCTTTTCATAAGACAATGATTAATTAATTAGAACTCATGCTTACTTGCATAATGCGTAAGGAACTTTAATTGGAGCTTCATGCTCAATTTTCATAATGTATAAGGAACATTAATTATAGTTAAATGCCCAATCTTCATAATGTACCAGGAACCTTTATTGGAGTTAAATATATTTCTTGCAAAAGATACCATGAGATGTCATTTAAAGCTTAAATCTCACTTTATCTCGTAAGAATGGAAAACATGCTTTCAATATTAATCCATGTATGAGAATAAGTATACTATAAGACCTTGAGAATATTGATATACTGGAGCTTGAAGCTCATTATTGCTTAAAATGTGAAGGTTGTCTAAACAACGGAAGCCCTTGGACAATGACATATGGTATGACATGGTATATTCAGGACTACAGTCCACGAGCTACGGCTCAAGGGTGACGACCTTATATTGTATATATTGGCGACAATAGGAGGTAACGGGGATATGGTAAGGAGATTAGCTGCAGTTTGGTTGGATAGAAGGAGAAGTAGGGAATAATTGATTGTTATTGTTCGAACACTAGTCATTGCTTGGTGCTTTGAGCTATGTTCATATTGGACCTATATGGTCAAATGGTATCAATACAACCTATGTCTATTGTGATCCAAGGCAAACAATGTCTAAAAAGAATGGATATGGATAAATGGAGTAAGATTTAGAAAATAGGAAAAATAGGCTAATGTGTGCCTATCATAATTGCTAAGGTATAGGCTAATGTGTGCCTATCATACCTATAAGAGTACAATCTTTGATAAAAGCTTGGGTAAGGCTCTTTGTAATCAAAATATGAATCATATACATAAAAAGTTCTAAAAAGGAAAATATTAATGTTACAATGACTCAGAGACCAACTCAGGTTTAAGAACTCAGATAAACTTTGATAAGGCTCTTGGCGAGCATGAAAAGTAATGTACGCTTTGAATAAGATATGAAACGAATAAGCTTCTGCATAAATCTTTGAATAAGTTTCTGAATAAATCTTTAAATAATAATATGAATAAAGCCTTAAGATAAGTTCTTGATTTTTAAGACTAACATAAATGCCTATGTTATCATATGCTTGATCACATTACATCTATACCGATGATTGTTAATATCTCTCATATGTATGTCCTTATTGTTACTACCTCACTATGCATTCATTCATTTCATGCATAAGTTCCGATCGTGATTGAAGGTTGCAAGTCTTTTTGTTGCTAACTGTTCAGCGTATTATTTTTCTACCGAACTCCCTAGTGGTGGCATATGGCATTTGTATTAACATTTGGTATTTAGAAGTAGTATTGAAGTCATGTTTAAAGTGTTCTCTTTGATTGAATGTGATGATCTAAATGAAAAAGGATTCGATTAATGTTTTATTTAAGCATGTTAACTTAGAATGGTATAAGAAGCTAATCAGTTGTTGCCTTGAGTAAGTAACATTGATCGTGATTTGGGTAAAGTCATAGACAAGTGTGTGGCCACATAAAGTTGATTAAAGGAACCTTGTTATGTTACATTGAATCATGTCACACACCTGCATATGAAAAAGAAAAAGAAATGAGAATGTTAATTGTGGTATATATAAAAGAAATATGTTTTGTTTTATTACACTTCTAATCTTGTAGATTATGAATGTTTTTTTTAGAAGTCGGAAATATTGTAATTGGAACGAATCTTAATTTTTTAAAGAGTGTTTTCTAAAGAAGTGGTTTAATATGCTTTGTTTAGCTAGTGAATTGCTTCTGATAATATCTCCGATCCCGATTTTCAGGGGATGTTATAAAACAATACATAATTATCTTTTGACCCTTTTCGTAATTTTAAACTATGCATAAAATATTTTATTTCTTTTGGTAAATATGAAATTACTTTTTTGTATTATCCTCATATTGCGAATTCAAATTATTAAAAGAAATCTGTGTTTTACGCTGTATTAGGGATGACAATAGATCAGACTTCATAAAGTTTAAGTCCAATTTAATCGGATTAAAAAAATCTAATTTCGAATCTAAATCCGATTACATAAATTTACGTCTAATCTAATAAAATATCCAAAATCAAAATTTAAATTCGAAAGTTCGAATCTAATTAGTTTTTTTCCTTTTTAATGTAACTTTTCAAATAAATATTTTTAAATAAAAAATAATTTTTATCAAACTTCTCTTACCATCACCAACCATGCAATGTTTGAACACATGTCTCTATCTTTTTTTTTTTTTTTGCTGATTCATCTTCTAAAAGAGAAAAAGTATGAAAGGAGTAAAAAAATTTATCTCGAATTTTTGTTAAGATCATAACAATAAAAACGAATGAATTAATTCTTTTTTCAGAAAATTTTAATTAAAAATACATAAAAGAATATAAATATCGAGAGTACATTAAATTTTTAGTTTAATGTGAAAAATATGTAACGTACCATTACTTTTAGGAGGAGCCGTTGATGTTAAACAATAAAAATTGACTACTAGATATATAAAACTTTCTAGACTACTTAGATGGTTTTTTCAAAAAAACATTAATAATTGTTAGATCTCTTATGCTTTTATATAACCTTTGTAATTCTAATTCAACCCACATTAAGATTTTAATATATATAATCCTAATTTAACTTTATATAATTTCAATTTAACTTAATTACGATTTAAATCTAAGAGTTTTAAATGTTTTTATTTGGATTTATGTATGGATAGAATTCGGATCGGATTCGGATTGGATCATGACAATGATAATATCCGATCCACCTCCTATTAGGATTCAAACCATTTTTTTCGAATTCGGATTCAAATTTTTTTAATCAGATTTTTTTCGGATCGAATCGAACTCGGGTCAGATTTAAATTATATTGCCATCCCTATACTGCATTTTGAATTCAATCATTTTTAAGCATATGATATAATTTTAGATAAAGATTAAATTATTCAAAATTATTCTATCAGACTTATCTATTTAATAAAAATTCAAATTTCTATTTTTGGATTTAAATTAAAATATCCAGACTCGAACCTGAAATTAAATTTTAGACTCAATATTAAAATAAAAAAATAATAAATATAGCAAAGGTTGATAAATATTATAACTGCATTTCTTTTATTTAAATTTTACTAGATTTTATCCAAATATTTATAAAATCTATTCAACTAATTATTATACTTGAAGTGATGAACATTTTGGGCAAATTTATTTAAAACTGTAAAAAATATTTATAATAATATTTATTTTAATTTTAAAATTATATTTTAATTTTTTATCAAAATTAATGTTCAATTAATTCATGATAATTGATTTAATATTAACAGAGATATATCACTACAATTTCAAATTTTCTTTTTCTAAATCTTCAAGTTCAACAGAGAAAGAAAAAAATATAAATGAAAAATGATTTACTTGTCCAGTTGGCTTTATTCACTTGCGTTGGGCTTAGTGGTCTGCGCTCTGTTCTATTTCGTTACACTGTAAATGTGCTGCTGAAATTTCTTTCATGGGTGTTTACGCTTGATTCTAACTGCACATTTCACTTCACCTCATTTCCCTTCCTTTTTCCATCTCTTTTTCTGGGTTGTTTTTGTTCTTCGAAATTGTTATTTTTGGTCCCTTGGAAAACAAAGAAAAAAGAAGAAATTCGCTGTCTTTTCCATGGCCACATGTGAGTATCGAACTTTCTCTTTCAATATGATTTTTTTAGGTTAAGCTGACCGAGATTTTAATTGGTTTTTTGTTATTTTGAAGTTTGGGGGCGTGAAGATTTTTATTTATTTATTGGGTTTTGAATTTGCTTGTGCATGTCTGTTTAAAGACTGGGTCTTTTTTGGAATTGGATTTCTTTACTTGAATTATGAATATTGTGGTAAAGTTTGTCCCTTGTTGGTTCCTAATATTTTCAAAATTGAATGGGTAAAATGACAAAAGATACACCCAAAGTTTGTGTGTTTTGTCATTTGGTTTCTTATTTTTTTTTTAGAGCAATCAATTCCCAACGTTTTAATAGTCTAAATATGATGGTCAGCAGATCTTAACGTGTAGCAAGTCCAAACAAAAATAGGGGGCCAAATGATAATACATGCAAATGTTGGGGGCCTCTTTTGTTATTTTGCCAATTGAATATTGATTGCCGTTTGGTTTATGTTTTAATACTGTTAATACATGGTTTTCAGGAAACAGAGTTCACCTTCTGAGATTTTGTCTTTAAATTTCGAAACATATGATTTTGCTTGTGGTTTTGTCTGGTATGTAACCTGTGGTGCTTCTACTGCATTCTTGTAATATATATACACACACACATACTTTTTGATTCTTGTAATATCAATGAGATAAATTGTATTATAATCTTTTGTTGCCGAATTTGTGTAACAATTTCGTGTCTCTTGGGGCGCCTTTATATCCTATGCATCTTGTGATGCATGCACCATTGTAATACTTGAGTTAGCATCTTCCATCTTTGCAGGCAAATTCATACTACAATGCAGTGAGAAGAAAACTGTATGTTTTTGCCTTTGTTCTCTGATTCGGACACGTTCAATAGTTTCTGTTTATGCTAATTGCTAATACATTATAGGCCGATAAAGCTTTGAAATTGCTCGTAGTACTGTCATGTATCTATGCATGCATTAAACTTTCCAGGTCTTGCAGGGATAGTACATTTGTTTGTTGTGTGTAGTATCATCTTTAAGACTAATGAAAGACATAAATTAGACCTTAGAAATACTTGTGCGTGGCGGATGCATAAATTAGTCATGGTAATCTGCTGTTATTTCAGGTAGCATAGGACTTCCAAATATTAGAATTCCAAAGTTGTGTTTGGAGAAAGCTAGACTTGATAATTCAAAGCTGAAGAACAATAGAATTTGGCTAAGGCAAAGACCGATTCGATATGCTTCCCTGGTTAGTCGCTCAGAGAAGGTATTCAGCATGGGTTGTGGTCTGAGTCCGACTGTAGAAACCCAGGGTAAGTAATTTCTGCTAATAAGCTCACTTGTTTTTAATTATTTATTTTACTTTTATTCCCAAAGTACTATCGTAGCCAAGATCTCTTATTGCATATTCAGGTCGAGGGATAAATCCCCACCTGATCAACTTTATTCACTGTGCAGCAAGGTATGGCGATATACAGAGTTGAGACAGGAAATTATTATGCCTTCACTGTGCAGTTCTTCTGGTTCTTAAAAAAATAAATATGCCTTCACCAATAGTTCTTCTTGTTCTTAAAGAAATACGTTTCCTAGCCTTTGGTAATTATTTAGTACATAATGCATAAATACATCTATTTATGCAGAGTTGTGTGTACGTATGTACAACAAAAGGAATACACACACTACTTATGCGGTAGTTTATAAATAGAAATGTAGTTTTTAGTTTGTTTACTTTGGAGGAAATATGATAGTTTCTATGGTGCAAGTTGATAACATTGATTTCATCTCTCTTTCCAATTCTATTGTCCACTCAAAATTTTGGACATCTGAAGTTTCTCCATCATCTTTGTTTTCGCTCGAGTTCTATAAACTTCAATGATTTGTTGAAAGCATCATATTATATGTTATTTCTTCCTTCGTCTTTCATTCTATGTATAATGCCTAAAAATCAAATATTAGGGCGATAATCTCATTCATTTTTGTCATTACTTAGCTTATATCTACACCCTTTTGGTTGCTGTCTTGCAGCTACTACAAATTTAGTAGAAGATTCTGAAGAGACTAAAACGGCTGGTTTGACTAGCCAGCTTATTCCAAATTCATCTGAGGTGAGTTCATAATTTATTCTTTTCCTGTAATTTAGAAATTTGGAATAAATATTTTAATATTTCATGATTTGGGACTTCTTCTTTTATAAATGAATGAAAAAAACTTATACTCTGCGCTTATATTTTAAAAGTTTGTAGTTTACAATCTATAACTGCAGGTGGAATCTCTGGTCAGAGATGTATGTGAGACGACTTCCATTGCAGAGTTTGAACTGAAAGTAAGTGGATTTTATTATTGTGCCATAAATAGCTTGATTAATGTGAATGGCTTTTCTACTTGAATTGTTTTGTTTTGAATCGAAGCAATTGCAGATGTCGGAAATTAGATATTATCAAATTCTTAATCTTTCTGCTTCCTCTGTTTTAGATTGGTGGATTTCGTCTATACATTTTGAGGGACTTAACTGGAAAAAGTGAACCTCTGCCTGCGATTGCAAGTCCTCCTCCTGTCAGCGTCAGCACCAATAAAACCGTCGAAGCACCTGAGTCGAATGGAGCTGTTTCAACTTCTTTAGCTATCACCAAACCACTATCTTCTTCAGGGAGAATCCAAACATTCCTTGATAAAGCTACAGATGAAGGCTTAGTGATTCTTCGGTCTCCAAACGTTAAGAGTCCAAAACTTAGTTTCTCCCTTTCTTTGAACTCATGGGACTAAGATGAAAAATTGTGCAGGTAGGTTTCTTCAGGAGATCGCGAACCATAAAGGGGAAGCGTACTCCGCCATCGTGTAAGGAGGTAAATACTTCAACAGATTGGTTGTGAATACAAACCATACGTGAAAATATTGTTTTGGAAGGCATCTCCTTTGTACTCTCAAAGTCTCAATTGTTCATTTTGTTTATTCAACAGAAGCAAATAGTAAAGGAAGGCCAGGTGCTTTGCTACATCGAACAACTAGGCGGTGAAATTCCGGTTGAGGTATCAAAATCTCAATTTAACAGGACTTGCAATGTGGCTTTTGCATGTTAACAGATGAAAATGAGGGTTTCCGCAGTTCACCCTACTTGTCGTTCTGCTTACTTTTCTTTTCTTTTTTTTTGAAATTATTTCTGCTTACTTTTCATGTATGCTTAAGTTTATGCGAACAATCACTCCGAATTTTATTTCTAAATCCGATCATTCTTTTACAGTCTGATGTATCCGGGGAGGTCATAAATATTCTAAGGGAGGACGGCGGTATGTCTTTGCCATCTTTCAATATATTTCAACTTGTGGTATTTTACAGTGCAAACTTTCTTTGCTTAATAGGACAGATTCCGTTGGATATGGTGATGCTCTTATCGCACTTCTCCCTTCGTTTCCCGGGTTAAAGAAGCTGCAGTAGATGATTTGGCAATTAGCTGGCTGTCGCAGATGTAAGCTTTGTGCCCCTTATCATGTCCTTAAAAGAATGAATACTCCTGTCTCTAGCATTTCAGTACATGAGGATTCTGTGAAAAGTAACTGTTGCTGAGTAGTCTTGGATTTTGTTTTCTTTTTCTTGTTAGTAATTGAAATGTGGAACTTGTGAACATAATTGGGAATCCGCCATTGAACTTCAACCATTTTCATTCATGACATATGCGACTATGTATTTGTGTTCTTTGTGATTCTTATCGTGTGTAATTTCTTTTATATTTATAAAACAAATTAAATACTTGCATTATATAAAATTTTAGACATTCATGTTATCGTACCGTGCTCGTGTATTCACGTTCACTTGTTTTGGTCGTGTTTCATATCATATTTTAGTTATTTCTTCGTGTCATGTGCAATATTATCTTGATGTAACATCATACAGATTATTTGAATATATTTTTGTAGTAGTTTTAGTTTTTCTAAATTTAAATATTTAAGTTTTTCATTTATTTTGGGAAACAAAATAATTAAAGGAAATAATCTTAAATAAAATTCGTTATAATTTGATACATTTTATGTTATTGAATTGGGACGATTGTCCCCATAACAAGCTTTTGCAGTGTTCGATTCGGATTAGCCGGTTGATAGGTTGGATATACATGGTTAAACTAAAAAAGAGGTGTAATATTAGTTGAAATACAACTTTTTAAAATATATAAATATAATAATATTCAATAAAAATGAAAAATTCATCCATTCAATTAAACATTAGAATACAAATAAGCTTTTAGAAGAAAAAAACAAATTATTCTTAAGTTTGAAAACCTGAACTCTAAAAAAATATATTGATATTGGAATTAAATTGTCCATTCCCCCCCCCAAATTTAGTAGAAAATAGAAAAAATAAAAAATAAATCATGTCATTATATGATATTATTTTGTATCTATTCTATTTATAATGTTTATATAAATTGTGACACTCAAGTTCTAATTCAGTTAAAAAATTATTGAAACGTCTCTATTTAAATAATATTAAATATTATTTTAATCATGTTTTTGTCTTTTCATAATGTTATATATATTTTAGACAATAAACAACTAAAAATCATGGGACTAATAGATTTGTATTTAAATTTTTTACCAATCAATCTATATTTATTTGTTAATTAAATTTTCATAAATATTATATTTACATAAAATGTTTTTATTTCAACTGCCTTGTAATTCTTAAATATGATAGTACTATATTTGCAACGCTCTCGAACACTTTATATATTGAAAAATAGAGGGCACAGATTTTACGGAATTAATGGGGAGATAAAAGAAAATCAAAGGTTTTCATTATCATCATACCGCATTTACATAATTAATTATAATTTTCATCTCCATACCACATCTTCTCCTCCATAGATACAGATTGTCACGTAACTTTATATTAGAGGACGAACTTATAAAATTTTTAAGAACGAGCTTATAAAATTTTTGGGGCAAAAATAAATTTTCAATAAAAATATATAGAAAAATTTTAAAAAAATATAAATCATATACGAATTTTCAATTTTCAAGGATGCTACCACCCTTCCAGCCCCCTTCGATCCATCTCTAGATACAGAGATACAGCTGCCGTCGTCTATAGCTTAGCTATCAAGGAACCTTTATTTTCATGTAGGCGTTGTTGAAGCAGCTGCCATGGCTACTTCTGCAAGCTTTTGCAGGTTCAATTTCACAACAGTATCCACAAACATCTTAGTATCTTCTCCGGTGTTCCCTTCGGGTATCTCCACCGTATACGACTCCAAAACAACACTATAAACCTTCCCTCCATCGTCCTTCAACTCATTAACCGATGTCACAGCTCTATAATTATTCAGCCTATGATCTCCCCCGACAACCCTAAAGCTCGAAACATGTTCTTCGTCGTCTAATACCTCTAGTATCTCGGTGCTCGTCGATGCCGGTAAGCCCGAGATGATCTCGACCTCTCTTATGCTCCCAACCCCTCCGTCTCTTTTCATTGTGCTACTCTTGACGAAGTGCTTGTACTTGTTAGGGTTTCCGAAATCGCGTACGAATGGCCATATGAAGCTTAGAGGAGCGTTTATTCGTTGTGCTAGTAAAGATGTGCATGTGTTTGGGGATGAAGGAAAGGTATGGTAGGTTTGGATGATGGACTCAAGCTTGGAGGTTTCTTCTTGTGTTAGTATATTGTTTGAAGAAGTGGAATTAGGGTTCATGGCATAGGGGTGTGTTATTTTCGGTGCTAAGTTTTGTTTGGAAGAATTTTTTTGGAGAAGAAATTGTTGGTGATGATGAAAAAGAGAGGAGGAGGTTGGAAGAGGATCTATTCTAATTCTTATACGAGACAATCTCTCATTTATTTATCGATAACGCGTTAGCGTATTATTATATGATTTACTGACGGTATATATAAGTAATGCAGCTTCGAACTTTTCAAGATAACCTCTGAGGTGTATGGTTACCATGAGTTTGAAATAAACAAGGTTTCCATTTTCTTCATTTAACAATTTTGAATGAGTGAAGTTGTAGCATTTTTTGGTAGGGAAAAAGGAAATGGGGGTTGAAAGAATAGGGAGAGGGACTTGGCATTTTAAACTTGGCTAAAGTATTAGTACACATTACATGAATTTAGGAAAGGTATTCCGGTTACTTCAAGTATTTTCCTAAAACTTCCCTACCAGATTGGTTGTATTGTTTACATAATATTTTCTTGAAATGGTTTGTAAACTTTAAGCAAAAATGTATAGTGGAGAGTGACCAAATTCATATATATAATAGTAATATAATCCCATTATACTAAGAATTAATAAATACAATATTTTCCTCTTTATCAATGTGATTATTCCCATTGGTTTTGTGTGGGTGATGGGAGCAACAAAAATAGCTTCAAGTTGACATAATTCTAGTACAAGAAGGCCATCAATTAAGCAAGTGGTCATTTAATAAAAAGGAAAAATTTTGATACACATGTTGTGTAGTCTTTAGAGTATCCAATTTTTTATATTTGAAGAGTTAAGAGTTTTAGTTAAAAGTTTAGAGTTTAGGGTTTAATTTGTAGAATTTAGAATTTAGGATTAGATATTTAAATTTTATTTTTAAAAAATAAAATTTCAAAATTTTATAATATTTTTACACGTGTATAAAAAGCTAGTCTTCAATAAATATTAATGTTTGTTTTGGAATTAGGGTTATCATAACTCTCACTCTTGAGACATTATTAGATGGACTTGATTCGCCAATCCATCTCATAATTGATTTTTTTAAAGATAAATTGATTTTATTGGCTGAGACTACAAATGATGTGGTGAGCCGGGTCATCTAATAATTTTTCCTCACTCTTATGATTGGTTCTTAATATCACATGGGCTATGTGATTACAATGTAGTATCTGTTCATACATATTCTTAACCCTTTGACAAAGCACATGCACCTTGTATATATAGCGATTTGAACTTGGGTCTCCTAAAATGAACATCATCTGCTTTTCTACTAGGACCACTTATTGGGTTCATGTGTTTATTTTTCATTTATTAAATAATATAGTTTATTTCGTATAATTAATGTAAGGTAATACTATTTAAATTGTTAAACATAAGTTAAATATAGGGTAAACTACATATTTAGTATCTTACCCATGCCCATATTTTTATTTTAATACCCTAATTATTTTTCTGTTAAAATATCACCTAACGTTATGTTATGTTTTTATTTTAATATTTTCATCATTTAAAATTAACGAAAATAATGATGTGGCTTGATTTAATAACATTTTCACTCACTTATTTATTAAGCAGTACACTTTATCTTAGAGAAATACATAAGCCTTGACAAAAGTTATACCCTAAATCAATGAGGGCTTCAATTAAGAAAATAGAAAGCACGCTCTATTGCCAACAAAAAGAAATGGATTAATGAAAACTTGAAGGGGTAAAAATGTCAAATTCCAAGAGAACAATTAAGTAACGAAAATTAATTAGCCATTAATTGAATTCATTGCACCATACGCCCCCAAACAATAACAATTCTTTTAAATTGGTCTCCAACTTTTTGAACGTTCTAATTTATTCTTAAATTATGATCATCATTCTAATTTGACTCCTAAACTTTTGAACATTTTAATTTCATCTCCAAACTATGACTTTTATTCTAAAATAATCCTCAAACTTTTGAATATTTTAGTTTCATTCGCAAATTATCAATATATACTAATCATATCCATATTAATAAAAACATGATCTTTTATCACATTACCTACCAATGTTAATGGTACCAAGTGATGAGCTTGACTAAGACTACCAAGAGGTTGAAGATATGTCAAAGTGGGTCTTTACCATCTTGGCTGAGTGATGAGATCATCGTCATTCATTGGGCGAGTGGTCAAGGATGCTCATGTTATTTCATCTTGTATAAGTTGGAATCTTGACATTTGCTTTAAAAGTGTAATTATCTCTCTACTTAATCAAAAAATGAGTCTTACCATCATTGGTCAAAAGGTCACATGAGCAATAAAAGTATGTATAAAAATTTTGGTGACCAAATTGTAAATACCCTAATAGTTGGGTGACCAACCAAGTAGTTTACCATTAACACCATTATGGTTTTAATACTCAAGTGACAAAATTGAACATTTTTTTTAATGGCGACGACTAAATTGGGAGGATTTTTTCGACCCAAATGAAAGCACTTTAAAGCCTGGGGTGACCATCTGAATAGTTTACCCTAAAATCTATTTCCTTCAAACTCTTTTTATAATATATAAGATGGAAATATTGAAAGGTTGGCCTTACAAAATTTTTATTTTTTTAAATTTCTTGTAATTATATTTTTAAAATTTTAAATGAGGACTAAATTGACAAAATGATATAATTCAGAGGTTAAATTTGTTGATTTATTTAGAACCAAGACCAAAATAATATAATGGGTAAACAGTGGAAGTTAAATGTCTTAATACACAACTTAAAAACCACAACATCATAACGGATAGTAACCAAAATAGCATCAATTTGTAAAGTTAGTAACAATATTGGAGGTTTTGGAAGTTAAGTGACACAAGTATAAATAACTCTATAGTTGAGTGACCATCTAGATAATTTATCCAATTATTTATTAGAATTAAATTTGTCGTGGTCATTACCTTTTACAAAATATAACCTAAGAATACCGGCAATCAAATGATTTAGTGAGATAAGACACTAAACTCCTTAAGTAATGTCAGGGGTTTAAATTTCACCATTGTAAATAAAGCAAATTGAATTGAGGAGACGTCCGTGATTAGCCTCTACAATACCCTATCTGAATTAGTTAATCAATAGATCAGATATATGTGATTATAGAAAAAATATATTACGTAAGATTTTTGTTCCCATATTGCTCCCTCCATTTTTTTTGTACAAAAATGAAAATTTTCACATTCTTTCGCTTCATAACCACCTTTAACAACTTCTTTGGTTTAATCACCGAATTCGACTCATTAGTTGACTAATCTAAATCAAGTTTTACAGAAATTCAGTATAGAGAAAACTTTTTTAACTCAGTTTTCTTTATTTATAATGTAAGAATTCAGACTTTTAACCTTGCACAAGGGACTTAGCGCTTCATCCCGTTAAACCAAGTGAGTATTGGTACCACCGTCAATGACTTTAAACATGCATGTGAATCACTTTTGTGCTCTAAATGTTAGATCTTTAAAAACAATTTTTTTTTTGAATTGAAATCTTTATAAACAATTTTAAAGATATAAATAAAGATTTAGAATTTAGGATAGAAAAAACGGCACGTTAGTTTGTTAAGACCAATTTATTGTGTATTTGTGTTTAGGAAAATATTAAATTAATTTTTTTTGATAAAATTGATGAATTGCAATATCAAATATTAAATAAAAAAACTGTTATAGCATTCTTCATATATTTTTGCCGTCCTATATAAAATATAATTTCGAAAAGAATAATAAGGAAAGAAATGTCAATCTTAATTTTTCCCTTTTCTATTGGATACAAGAAAAGGGAAATATAAATATATTAAAAAAATTATATAATAAGAGGGTAAAATACACCAAATGTCACTTAAATATAAGTTTAATAACAAACATATCACTTTTCTTTTAAAAGTAACACTTTAGTCACTTAATTAAAATTTTATGACAAGCAAGTCTTTTTGCAATTAAAATTGAAACATAATATGATATAATAATGGTTTTAGTCCATAAAATTTATACATTATATCAATTTGATCATAATTAAAAAATAATCCAATAAATTTAAACCTTCATATTTATAAATTTCAACACTACTCTCTTGACAAACCCTCTAACCATTTGTCGCACTCCATGCTATCATCCCTCGTCCCAATAATTTTATATAATAAGAATATAAATTAGGGTAAAATACACCAAGTGTCACTTAAATATAAGTTTAATAACAAACATATCACTTTTCTTCTAAAAGTAACACTTTAGTCACTTAAATTAAAATTTTATGACAAACAAGTCTTTTTGCAATTAAAATTGAAACATGATATGATAATTGTTTTAGTTCACAAAATTTATACATTCTATCAATTTGATCCTAATTAAAAAATAATCCAATAAATTTAAACCTTCATATTTAAAAATTTCGACATTACTCTCTTGACAAACCCTCTAACCACTTGTCGCACTCCATGCTATCATCCCTCGTCCCGATAATTGTAGGATGTGATATCTCGACAGACACAATCACTGCACTGCTAGATAACGGAAAAACTAATGGAACATACTTATTATGACCTTAATGTCATCTTCTTGTAGACACAATCGCTTCACTAATAGAATTTTTAAGCATGAAGGGTTACATTTATTAAAGTATTTCAAATTAGGACTAAATAAATAGAATGTATAAATTTTGAGAACTAAAATTGTTATTATACCAAGTTGTCCATTTCAATTTTTATGACAAAATGACATGGTAAGTGATAAGAAAAACTCAACTCGATTCGCAAAAATTGATTTTTCGACTCGACTTGACGTGAAAAGCTTGACTCGGTTTGGCTCGAATCGTAATTTCATAAACTAAAATCGACTAAAAAAATTTCAAATAAAGTTTGAGTTATGAAATGGAACTTTGAACTCGAAATTTTTAGTAATTAGTAAATTAGTTTTCAAGTTCAAGTTTAGTCTATCAACTCTACATGATATATGTATATCACATGTGAAAAACATGAAGATATATATATATATATATATATATATATATATATATATATATATATTAGAAAGTTCGTTTAAATTAAAACCAATTAGTACCATATCATTATAAATATTTACAACTAGGTTTTTGTTTCAGAATTTCTTAGACCTCGATAGGTTATTGGAGTGTGAAATTCCATTGTACCTGGCATTAACATCGTGCACTCTTTTTCCTCCGCTTAGGACTTAGAGAAGTTTTTTAACGAGGTCGATATTTTTGCTCTCCGTTATTAATAAAATCTTTACTTTTCAAAAAAAATATTTACAACTAAATTTGAACCAACTAGTATCATAACAACTTGACTCGAAAAAAATTTGAACAAAATTTGAATTATAAAATAGGACTCATCAACTAGCGCAAAAAAAAAAACTCGATCAAATGTTCACCCCTAAATATGTTTGTCACAAAATTTTAATTACATGAAAAACAAAATTGACGTTAATTATATTATAATTTAAGTGACCTATTTGTATTTTATCCTATAAATTATCAGTATTTTATATAGGCTTATATATTATATTAGTACCTAAAGTATACTAACTTTTTAATTTTGGTACCTAAAGTAATTTTTGGTCAAAATAAGTACCTAAAGTATACTTTTTGGTTAAATTAGGTACCTAAAGTATACTTTTTGGTCAAAATAGGTACTTAAAGTATCTTTTTGTCAGAGTAAGTACCTAAAGTATATTTTTTGGTCAGAATAAGTACCTAAAGTATATTTTTCGTTAAAATAAGCACATAATGTATTTTTTAATTAGGGTAATTATTCTATACATAAGCGCTTGTGGAAACTTTTTTTACACAAGCGCCTTAGTTTTAGGGGTTAAGGACTTCGTTTAGGGTTTACAATGTAGGGATTTAAGTGTAGTAATTTTGAATTTAGGGGTTGTTGATAGAATTTTGGGTTTATGGTTAAATTTTAGGGTTTATAGGTTAAAAGCTAAATTCATACCCATATTACCTTGAAACCTAAACCCTAACCCTAAATCCTAAATTCTAATCACGAACCTTAAATTCTAAACCCTACACTAAAATCCCTAAACTCTAAAACCTAAACCTTATAATTAAGGCGCTTGTGGAAACAAAAAGTTTCCGCCGTCAGTGTATAGGATA
This sequence comes from Hibiscus mutabilis, assembly GCA_019671005.1. Taxonomy (NCBI): domain Eukaryota; kingdom Viridiplantae; phylum Streptophyta; class Magnoliopsida; order Malvales; family Malvaceae; genus Hibiscus; species Hibiscus mutabilis. The sequence goes on from CM033711.1 coordinate 2,140,653, forward strand.
GTATCCCTTTTAATTAATGTCACATGACAATTTATTGGAACCTATATAAAAAATATATATACTTTAAGTACCTATTTTGACCTAAAAAATACTTTAGATACCTATTTTGACCAAAAAATATTTTAGGTACTTACTATGACAAAAACATACTTTAAGTACCTATCTTGACCAAAAAGTATACTTTAGGTACCTAATTTAACCAAAAAGTATACTTTAGGTACTTATTTTGATCAAAAATTATTTTAGGTACCAAAATGAAAAAGTTGGTATACTTTAGGTACTAATATGATATATAAGCCTTTTATATAAATATATAAGATGGGATAGCCATAGCAGCTGCTCTGCCTCTGAGTCTTGTAATTGGTGTATACAGAAACCGCGAAGGACGAAGAAGAAAAACAAAGAATCCGGAACGGATCGAAGAGAGAAAAATGGGTTGGATCGGAGACACCGTAGATTCCGTCAAATCAATCCAGCTCCGCCAGCTCCTCACCCAGGCCGTCAGCCTTGGTAATGTCCTCTCCGCCGTGTATACCCACGATTGTTTAATTTCCCCTTGCCTTTTCAGTTCAACTCATCCATTTTCAACCCTTTTTTGCACTCCAAACGCGACGGTTTTTAAATATTTTGAGAAACCCAAATCAAATTGTGTTGCACTTTTAAGAATTGAGAACGTGGTTTTGCCTCTTGGTTTCAGATAGATCCAGATTGTGTGGGTTTGTTTAGTGGGTCATTGGGGTTAATTTTCTTTTACCCAAGCGTAGCTGTTGTCTAATTCATTTGTTTGTTTGGTTATTTGTTTTAATCAAAGCTGAATTATGCTATGCAGTCGTTATCAATTACTCCTCCTGTGAAATTTTGATCGTATAGAAAGATGTACTGTTTCAGGTATGATTGTTACATCGGCCCTGATAATATGGAAGGGATTGATGTGTATCACCGGGAGTGAATCTCCTGTTGTCGTTGTTCTTTCGGGAAGTATGGAACCCGGCTTCAAGAGGGTATGTCAACTTAACAAGAGAATGCTTAAATTATGCGCCCCCCCCCCCTATTCAGAGGATCAATAGCGGATGAATTGCGGTTATTGCGGACCGTTATTTTCCATGCATATAGTTAGACACGGTAATTTAGTGGAAACGAAGAGTTTGGATAAGTTAGTCATTTCAGGAAGAAACATAATTGAAAATGAAGAAATTTTTTGGCTTTAGAATTCTAGATTTACAAATAAAAGGATAGGGAGATGGCTGAATCTGCCATCTAACACCATATAGTGTGTGCCCTTTTCTTTCTCTGGAAAATATGTTCTGAGCTGTATATGATATGTAACTTAGAGCTTTGGCTAATAACATGCTTCACTTCCGTTCACTAATAGCTTTTTGTTTCCTTGAAATTGATACAAATTTGTTCCTCTCTTCATATGTTGTCAATATAATGAGTCAGGACAATGTTGTTCCGGTCCCTGTTTTAACTGACTTGAAATTAGGGCAAACTAAGTACTTGATTGGTGGCAACTGCACTGTGCTAGTTATTGTCATCAAACTGCCAATAATTTTGTCATACAATCATTTCAATGGACCTACTTGATATGTATGAACAGTATTGTTCATTTGGATCCCCATGTGTGTAGCTTTTGCAGAATTTGATTATGAATATGTCATGTGCAGGGGGATATTTTGTTCTTACATATGAGGAAAGACCCTATCCGAGCAGGGGAGATTGTTGTTTTTAATATTGATGTAAGTACCTTTGTATTTTTCTTTTCCTTTCTATTTCATTCTGTATTTCATTTCATGGTTGTTACTTGTTACTTGCTGTTTTGGCCTTCAATGGTCTTTTGCTAATTCATTTCTCTAACTCAATTTCTCAGGGCCGTGAAATCCCAATTGTCCATCGTGTAATTAAGGTAACATTTTAATATGTACTAATTGTTTTTATTGGTCTTGAACTGAGCTGTATGTATTATGACTGTTAAAAAAAAGTGATATTCAAATGATTTTGAAGCATTGCTAATGGTATCTACATCTGAATATTCATACATATGAGTAACAAACACTAACTTGCCATAGAATGGGTGCAATGTATCTGTTGACTTCATTTACTAATGTGATAGCAACAGATGTTTCTATTTAAGAGTCACTGTTTGGGGAACATGTATTTGCTCCGAGTATATGATTGATCATTTTATTAGTCATGGATGCTTAATTACTGATTTTGTTTCTACCAATATGGCCTAAGGATGATTATGTAAGAAGCTAATTTTCATAGATAAACTTAAAGGGACATTGACAACTAAGAAGCATTAGCAATGAAGCTTCTATACCCTTTCTAGTTGCAGCTGTTAATTAGCATTCAAATTGTCAGGAGGGCAGGTTTAGAAACAATAATTGTTTGAGCTCTCAGATTCTTTATGCAATTGAAAGATTGCAGCAAATGCGATACTGCTTTAAATCTGAACTCGTTGCAGTTGTTGAACTGTAATTTGTGTGTTTTGTATTTTAGAGTTTCATTGTTTATATCTTTGGGATTCTTTATGCAAGTATATTGGTTATTTTCTTGTTTCCTCGAATGCCTTCCTTTTGGAGGTTTGCAGTGGAGCTAGCTAGCCAGTTTCTTGAAACTATTTTATGCCCGGAAAAGCTTCTACAGTATCTGAAAGTTCTGTATAAGGATGAAAGAAGAAATCTGTTTTTGGTATCTTAACAGATAACACGTTCTTGATATCTTTTGATTTCATATTTGATATTGTTGTAGGTCCATGAAAGGCAAGATACTGGAGAAGTTGATGTCCTCACCAAAGGTGACAGCTATTTCTGATAAATGTCAACTTCATTAGAAATTGCAAGAATTGTGTTGTTTGATATTTAAATGTTCTTCCTTTATCTGTGAATTTTCAGGAGACAACAATTATGGGGATGACAGGCTTTTATATGCTCAAGGTCAGCTCTATCTTAATCGGCACCATATCATGGGCAGAGCTGTTGGGTAAAGCCTTTAGCCCTTGACCTATCTTTTAGTGCATAAGCATAATAGATTATTGGTCATTCCTTGCATTCCTCTTCAAAATCATACTGTATCTTAAGAATCCAACCACACATACCTTTATTCATGCATTTTATGGAGAGAGGACATACTGGGACATATATTTGTTAACTAATTCTGTTTGAAATTTGAATCTTAGTGTTTTGGTATTAGACTACCCTCAAAGTTGATGGAAATGGGCTTCAGAATTCAACATATCTCGTGTGTTTTTATCGGAAAGCATGGTAGCAAATAGAGAATGATAATAATGTTTTATACTCTGGGAAAGACTTGCATTCCTGTTTCTCCTGTTTATCTTTAAAGGTTTTGGTGTTGCTGTGTCTTTATATAGATTTTTGGGATATATTGAAAATATCTTGCATTCCTGAGTTCATGTTTCAACTTTCAAGCAAAAGGGTGGTGATGTACTTTCCGGTGTTTGAAAATAAGTTCTAATCACATTATTCAATTGCAGGTTCTTGCCTTATGTTGGGTGGGTGACTATAATCATGACCGAAAAGCCAATTATCAAGGTTAGTTTTTTACATGTCTTTACTTAAACTAGAAAGCCTTTTTCCTATTGTGGTACAAAACATTTTCGTAATCAAGGCCAGTGGCTACTGTTATTCATGGTTACCTGTAACTTTTCGGGGGGGACCTCCCCTTTTGCATTTCTGCATCTTTGCATCACTGGTGCATCAAATACAAAATATTTTCCCTGCATTCAAATTTGCCAGTTCTCACTCCTATTTACATCAAGCATTGGGGTTGAGGGTTGGCCTCTAGTTAAATAACCCATTGTTTGCGATTTTCGAACTGTTATGAAGATTCCAAAGTTTCAGGAGGCTAATAGAACCTGTAGGGACATTAATGACCATCTTACTGAACATCATAGTCATAACGGTTTTTATTTTCATTGCAGTATATTCTCATCGGAGCCTTGGGGTTGCTTGTTATAACTTCCAAAGACTGACAGTCGAAGCAAATCGAAGGTGCAGCCAAATCCGAAGGAGATCTGACTCAACAGTTGACAACTTCTTGTAACCTCTCCTTTGTATTGGTCATTCCTAACTTTTGTACACTGAGAATGGATTAGTTGGTTAATGTTTTGATAATTTAAGACGGTTTTGCTTTCTTCATTATTGGTTTTCTATATATTTTATAATATTGGTATTTCTTAACTCTGCTCCCATGTTTCGGACTGAAACCGAATATTGCTTGATAACAGTGCTTCTCATTCATCCATGCACAATCTTTGGTTTTATTACTTAAAATTAAATTGAAGGGTGTTTTTTAACTTTACAGTTTCATTTGAAAGGGAGAAGTTAAAAAAAATGCCATACTAAAATTAACCTCTCTAATATCTTCCTTGCATGCATTAATTTTTCTTCTTACACAGGCTGAAACTGGACCTTCGATTTGATTGTATTAATGATGACTTGTTTCTCAAACCCTGCAACATGCCATCAACCATTATGGTTAAATTCAGAAACACAAGTTCCATGTTCATTTGTATGCTATAATTGTTTTCAAACAGGGAAATGAAGAAGATAAAAAGGAAGAAAAGAATTTACTGTATATATTCTATATTGATCTTCCTTCCATGTTTATGTGCAATAGCTGCAAAGGCATCCCTGGACAGCATGATCGTCGAGGGACACGGCGTGAAAGGGCAGAAATCCACCACTTTTACATCAATGGTTCTCCTCTTACACGGTCTCTTGGGACCGCTCAGACATCTTAGTCTGTAACGCCGCCCGCAAGCGGCGCCATTGTCCCATAACCCCTCGCTAACTGCAACAAACAGATTCCCGGGCGGAAACTGTTCCTCCCCGTTACCATCACATTTAGTTGCTGCATTGCAAGAGAGAGCAGAGTTGAATCATTCATATGTAAGCCTGTAATTGTTTCAGTGAAAAGAAAAGAAAAGACACAAACGTATATATAGAGGGTTATAAAATGATGCAGTGCCAATATCAGCATGGACCAAGTATGCTTCTTTGCTGATCGCTGCAGTAACCAGAATTGCCAAGAACAGGAGAGCCATTGCCTCAGAATTCAGATGCAGAATAACATAAACTATATATATGTGTGTGTGTGTTGCTTAAGGAACAAATTCAGGCGAGCAAGAACACGTTTAAGATGACCAAACTTGGAAGTATCAAGTTACTTGGTTTGGTGGGCATCTTTGGTTTTATCGCGACATTATATTACATCCATTCATCAAGACTTTAGCGTTCACATGAATGTAACTAAAGTCAATATTTCAAAGTTGGTTTCCAATCTTATCTGTTGTTACTAATATTCTTTTGGAAAATTCTAAAATGTTGGCACATTAAGTAATAAAAGAGTTGAGTAGAAGGTATTGTTTCTCTTTTAGTTTTTCGCACGAATAATTCTGCTTTTGTAGTATGTTTTTGTCTGTATTTGCGGTATTTTTTGTTTTTTTTATCGTTTGACCGTTTTTTTATTTTATATTTTTCAGGGTTAGATTTGACGACGCCATAATTGATTATTTGTAATCTTGTTAATCTTCCATGTTCTAGACCCTCGGATCGAAAGATACGCAATTTGCGTTCGTAGATAGTTTCTCACGACCCTCGGCTCTAATTTGCGGTTCTCGATGGTCTTTCAATAGCTTAATCCCTTTTTGTGGTTTGTTTGTCGATGCAGCCAAATTTGTTTGTATCTATTATTCGTTCGAGTCTTTTAGTTGGATTTTTAACCTTTTTCATGTATGGTTCTTGTATGATCTAAAGTGACTAGTGTCAATATTATAGGAAAATGTTCAAATTATATATTTAGTTTACTATGATAGTTATAAACATTATTGTAATTTTAGATATTTTTTAATAAGATTGGCGACTTTTATTTAAAAAAAATTAGCGAATCTATTAAACATGTATAAATCTAACTAAAAAATAAGGATATAACGAGCACATTTGGCCAGTTGGTTGAGCTGCTCGTCTTTACTACATCATATTCCCTTACATTATAGATTTTAAACTCAATATGTGCACCTCCTTTCTTCCCCTACAATTGTTAAAAAAAGGACAAAAATGAAAAACAACAACATTAGATTAAAAATATATGAATATTTATAATTAAACTTATGATTATAGCATTTGAATTTTATAAAATTGTGACGGGGCAACAGTGTTAAAACAGTAATTGTATATAAAACTAAGATTTCATTTTTTATTGTTGTGCCCAAACTTCCGTTGGAACTGTAATGGTTATTTTTAGAAGCTGAAAAATATAGCTACCAACAAACACATATTTTGCGTTAAAAATGGTGGGCGAACGCCCGTTCACGAATCAACTATTGATACTGTTGATTGTTTGACAAGAAAATACAAGGCAAAAATATTGCTAAAATTGAGCCTAAACCTTAGAGTTACACTGTGTTTGAGTCATGAATGTGTTATAAAATTACATATATATTGGTTGAATAATATTGATGCAAAGTCATGTCACTTAGTGAATATACATGTTGATAATAAGTCTTGTCTCTTGATAAATAAACTTATTAATTTTTGGCTTAAAGTTGCATCCATTCAATCATACCTATTAACTTTTCATTAAAATGTTTAACTTTTTCATCAAACGATTTAATCTTTCCATCCCCTATATAAATGAGAGATTTTCAAACAACTTCAACAACTCAAAATCTTTGAAACTCAACAACTTTGAAAAACGTTTTGGTTTCCGGTGATAGAAGAAGGCAAGATTGAGTTCGATTGTTCACTGCAATTGTGCTACTGATGTGAACGTTTGTTGATGTATCCTGGAAGATAGACGTCCAATGTTACTTAAGCACCGAGGAGAGGACGAATTTGTTTTAAGGATACAGTTCATACATGCCTTAACAAAAATTCTTTTGATTTTAACTATGTCCGATTTTAAGTCCTGTTTTTAATTTATTATTCTCGCGGTGTTCTATTATATTTAAATTATTATTGTACCTATTTTTCTAATATAATATTAAGACAATCTCTAAGTTTTAATCCAAGACTTTTAGATTACTGTGGCTAAGGTTTAATATTACGGTTCGATACCCATGTCTCCTTCGGCATAAATTTTTTTCTTTCTATCTTTGAATGGAACGAGAAAATAAAAAGGTGCAAGTGCATACACGACCTTTGGAAGAACAATAATCTTAATTATTGAGATACGTTTCCCGAACAAAACATATTCAACTTGGACATTATCTTTTGAATTTGATGGCATAAGCATTTAAAGCTAGCGTGAGCGTAATCGGACGTACGAAAGGGTTTTTGCTATAAGCATAAAGGTACATTCTAACCCAACTTATCTATTAGGATTTACCATTATGCATTAATGGAGAGAATCTACATGCATGCAGCATCATTTCAATTTGTCTATGTGAATGAAAATTTATATCGAAAAAGACAAAGTCTAATTTGATATATATATATATATATATATATATATACATGATATGGCGTGAAAGCTTTTTTCATGCATATTTTGGTCTTAATAATTTCGACCGTAAATATGAAATATGATGTTATAAATAGAATATTAAATATGACATGAATATGTAATATTTTGTGTTATAATTTTGGCCTTAATAATTATTAACAAATATGATGATTGCGATTTTTTTGTACTAATAATTTCATTGAGAAATTTATAAAGACAACAAGATAGTTACAATCTTGGAGAAGTAAGGAAATGATGATGGTGGAGTGAGCAATTGAACAATTCTCCAAATCAAATAGCTCTCAAAATTTGTGGCATAATCCAAGAATTCATCCAGTTCTCAGTCTGATGATATAGTTGTTACTCAGGCTCAGACTTCGAACTAAAATTTGTGGAGAAAATTTTAAAACGTGGTAGTGAGAAAGTGTTATTTGACCATGTTGTTCCTCCTTTTATTAGAGAGGATGATGTAGATGTTGCTACCGCCTTCAACGTTGTCAAGACATAGAAGTACTCATATTGCTATCGCTTCAACGTTACCAAGACATGGAAGTACTCTGATTTACTATGTCATGACTATATTCTCAAATCTTTATCTGATGCGAAGTGCACCATATTATAAGAACGATGAAAAATTTTGGGTTATTATAGAACATGCGGGGAAAATGTGTTATCGGTAAACTACCTTTTAAATAAGGTGTCCCACAAGAAAGGGAAAAAAGACACCACTTGAATTATGGAATGATAAAAAACCTTCTTACAACTACTTGAAAGTATAGAAGTGTCTTGTCAAAGTAATTGTTTATCAAAGTAATGACTCCTTTACTGAAGCAAATGAAAATAGGGCCTAAAACGGTGGATTGTATTTTTATTGGTTACGCTTGCCATAACAATAATGGTAATGGTATTAGTGGTGAAAACGAGAAAAAAAATTGTTGCCATGGATTATCCTCCAAACATGCTTGTTTTTGTGATAATTGGTTATGTTTGTCCTAACAACGCATAACGATTTCTTGTGCATGAATCAAAGAATCTTGAAATTCACAAAAATATGAAATTAGAATATAAATATGCCTCATTTTTTTATAAGACTATGGAAGTTGGTCAAGTTCAATAAATCGAACTATAAAGACTATTGATGAAAATTGTCAATACTTTCAACAAGAGGTTGATGTCAAGACATAACCAAAAAGTAGTAAAAGGGCAAGAGTGAAAAAATCCTTTAGATCGTATTTTCTAACCTATATGCTAAAGGTTGAATGACTATGAAATTTTTTGAAGGGTATTTCAGAAAAGCATGTGCTCACAATATGTATATATTGGTATAACCAAGCAACATTTAGTAGAGCACATAACGTAATTGTAAGTCAAGACACACGCGTTGTCAAAGATAATATCGTTAGACAACTGATCTCAACTAGAATTATCTATATTGATTTTTTAAAATCAAAGGATAACACTATGGATCCACTAATAAAAAGGTTGAATCGAGATCAAGTTGAGAAAACATCGAAAGGAATGAGACTAAAGCCCGTGAATTTTTAAGGCGCTATGTGAAGGAAAACCCTACCTAGTTGACTGGAGATCTCAAGATCTAAGTTCAAATGGATAACCTACTTGCATAGACCTTGTGCGGTCATTGTGGGGGGTTTTTATCCCAAAGTCCATTCCTATGACGTAAACAACGACTAAAATGTGAAAAAAGGTTAAGCAATGCTTTTAATGACCATTGCGTGCTTCAGTAAACCGAACAACATAAGTCACATATGTGAGAGAGAAGTGGAGCCGCTTCAAGGAGATTATTAGGGCATAGTTTTCTAAGCTCTTGCAGAACCACGAGATGTCCAAGGCTATATGGACATAACCATGAGAACCAAATTCTTGTCAGCAAGATATTTGTTTGAGGTAGTCATCGCTTACACAAACGGCAGAACAGTTCAAGGACAACATGTCTACTGGACAACCAGTAAGGTAAACATATTTTCACAAGGGAAAGTTCAAAGGGAGACGCCTACTTATCCTATGCAAATATCGAACATAGAATCTATCACCACAACGAGTCAATGTTTTTGAACCATCAATTTTATTTATGTGGGAGATTGTTGGAAAAATTATATATATATATTGGTTGAATAATATTGATGCAATGTTATGTCACTTGGTGAATAGACATGTTGATAATAAGTCGTGTCCCTTGATGAATAGATTTATTAATTTTTGGCTTAAATTTGCATCATTTGAATCATTTCTATTAACTTTTCAACAAATCTTTCCATCAAAAGGTTTAACCTTTTCATCAAACGATCTAATCTTTCCATTCCCTACATAAAGGAGAGATTTTCAAACAACTTCAACAACTCAAAATCTTTGAAACTCAACAACTTTGAAAAACGTTTTAGTTTTCGGTGATAGAGTAAGGCAAGATCGAGTTCGATTGTGCTACTGCTGTGAACGTTTGTTGTTGTATCCTAGGAAATGGACGTCCAACGTTACTCAAGCACCGAGGAGAGGACAAATATGTTTTAAGGAAACTGTTCATACATGCCTCAACAAATTTTTTTTTCTAATTTTAACTATGTCCGATTTCAAATTCTGTTTTTAATTTATTATTATTTATTCTTCTCACGGTATTCTATTATACTTAGATTATTATTATTGCACCCATTTTTCTAATAGAATGTACCGGAAACGTCGAGTGAAAGTGACTCATCATGCTAGCTTTCAAAAGATTTAATAAATTTAGCATTTTGTATGGAAGAAAAAGACAATCAATATGAGAACAAAAGGATCCCCCTTGATTATTTTTCCCATACCCAATACGAATGATATTGAATATAACGTTTGTTCTTAATTAAAAAAAAGAGAGAAAGAATCGTGAGTATGAAAAATTCAAATTTCATTAGAGCAACGAGATCTATTAATTGGCCGAGTGGCTAAAAATGCTCATATTACCTCAACTTATATAGGTTTGAATTTCGATACGAGAATATCATATTTCCATTTAATAAAAAAATTCATTATAGCAGCAAATGTGTCTCAGGTTGAGATTGTATTTTTTTAGTATTTAGATTGGATTTTTATTTTGTGTAAATCATGTATAAGTTGTATTTAAATTTTTTTTTGATTAAATTTTTTTTATATAAAGATTCGAATCTGTTGCTCAGAAAGGTGGGTTTAGAGAAATATAAATAATCAAATATGTTGATTGAAATTCTGGATTTGAATCTACTATTGTTGAATAAAATATACGACAAGAAAATGTTGAAGTAAATAAATGTATAAAATTTATTAATAAAACATTTTTCAAATTAGTGCATGACATATGACAGATAAGCGTCTTGAAAAACAATTATTTAAACATAAAATTTTAATGATAAATAAATAAAACTCGAATCCAAAATTTTTAGTATGTAATAATAGTGTGATTATGTTAGTTGTTGATAATAACATATAATTCTTTTGCTTATTTTATCCTAACCAAACAAATAATACAGATTAGTTGAAATGAGAAAAATAAAATAAAATCAGGAGGCCTACTATTATAAAGCCTCTCTATATGCATGTATTATTAATTATTGTGCGGCTATCAAGTAATAGTCCGTGTATTATTTTCGGTCTTAATTAATTTTTTATTTATCGAGAATAAGTATGAATAAAACTGAGTAAGTATATTTGGCTGGTTGGTTAAGCTGCTCATCTTGGTTCTTTTATTTTTTTTTAGATTATAGATTCTAGACCTATTAGGAACACCCTCTTTCTTTTTTTAGAGTCTCCATTTTCCTTCCCTTAATTATGATTAAAATTAAGATATGTTAAAAAATAAAGAAAACCATTTGGATTTTACCTAATAAACCAATTATAGTAACCTTTAATGAATTGCGTACATATTAATTTTTGTTTATTCGCTTATTGTTCGAATCTGATCCAATATCTGATATCATATTTTGTCGACTTAACTATAAAATCATTTTGGGGCAATATCTAATAAGTTGTGTCTTTTGGTGATCTAATATCTAATATCATACTTTGGCAATGCCAAACACTTACAAAGAGTGAAATTACTTTTTTACTATTTTTAAGAAGATCAATCTCATTTTTTTGCATCATCAACCATGGTTTCATACTTCTCATTCGTTTCCTTAAGGTTCGACCTTATATCTTCCAACCGAGTCTCGTAATTTTCTTGCTCTTTTTCACTAGATAACATCTTTTCTTTAGCCTCTCTAGTTATTGCAAGGTTGAAGCTAAGCTTTCCATTGCTTTCTTGCTCTTCTCTTCCTTATCCAGTAAAAAAAATGAAACTTAGAGAAGAAGAGGAGGAGTTCACGTGTGGGATGGTTTAATCAGCTTGAAAGTGGGACTCGAATATATTATTTTAGCAAGAAAAAAATTAACGGGTCACACCAATATTTTTTAACGGGAGGTCCCAAAATAAAAGCGAAATAAAAGTTAGGTGACCCCAATAAAAATTTTAAAAGCTCAATGACCAAAATAAAAGCAACCTAAATATTTGGTGACCATCTGTGTATTTTATCATATTTTATTGATTATTGATGTTTCAAAAATTAAAAATAATTATTAATTTTTTCATTAAATTATAAGATGATATCTGTTCATACATATTTTTAATCTTTTGACAATAGACACACTTTGCAGACAAAGCGATTTGAATCCAAATCTTATAGGATGGACATCATCCTCTTTTCTATTAGAGACCATTTATTGGGTTCTAATTGTGTGGTTTTTTTAAATCTTAAAATTTTGTGAAATTAAGCCGCAACTCATATCTTCTAAATTATAATTTAAAAAATAAAATAAATACACAAAACATCACTTAACTTTAAACATGGTGTCGTTTATACTTATATCACTAAACTTTCATTTTGCTTCATTTATAAAATAATTATTAATTTAATCTGCGACGGCATCTCATAGTTAATGGAGTGGTGACCATTTCATAATAAAATTAAAAGTTAAATGATTATCTTATACCTTTTGAAACCTTAGTGGCCAAGAAAATCATTTCAGCTTTATGTAATGACAATTAATGTAATTTTACCCAACAACTTACGTGTCATAGAATATTTTCCCTTGATTGTTTAATGAGGGTGATCCTAGTCAGCAAGTGAGCTCTACGTGTCAAAGCACTCTCAATCGAAAGACACGTGTCATCCCTATAAAATCCCTCCCGTTTGCGTATTTCCCTGTATATTTATCTCCCTGTCCGGTTGCTTCTCTTTGCGTCCTCTCCGTTTTCTTCCATTTGTTTGGTATTTTTAGCTAATCATTTGTACCACTGGTTTTTCCAAATCATTATATATAATTCTGTGCGAAATCTTTATCTTTTATTTGTCGAGGCGGTTTGAAATTCTTTTTCTCGGAAAAGGAAAAGAAAATGAAGGAAACTCAGGGAAACCCTCTTCACCTCAAATCTGTGAACCATATTTCCCTTGTGTGTAGATCGGTTGAGGAATCCATGGATTTCTATCAGAATGTTCTTGGGTTTGTTCCGATCAGGAGGCCTGGATCATTTGACTTTAATGGGGCTTGGTAATTATTAAAAAAAAAGGAATTTTTTCTGTTTTCAAGCTTAAATTGTTCGATGAAATTCCCGAGAGATCATGGGTTGAATTTTTTTGGGTGTGATGCAGGTTGTTTGGACATGGGATTGGAATACATCTTCTGCAATCAGAGAATCCAGAGAATTTGCCTAAGAAAAAGGAAATCAATCCCAAGGATAACCACATATCTTTTCAGGTTAGTTTCTTTTCTTTTCTATTTGTTTCTCTTGAATTATTCTCATTGATTGTATAAAATTTAGGTTTTACTGTTCCTTTTATCATGAAAATTGTGTTGCAATTTGAATGCTCTGAATTGGATATATAAACAAACAGAGTTGCCTATTTTGTAATTTATTGCAATTTGAATGCTCTGAATTAGACTTATAATCCACTCAGAGTTACCTGTTTTGTAATTTAGTAATACGAATCGCGTTTATAGTGGGTGTTAACATGACGAATGTTATTGCGTACTGGTATGTCCACTATTGTCACGCTTGAGAAGAGGCGAGATCGTTAATCCCACATCGGAAAGAAAAATAGAAGTCTTAGGATATAAATACGGTGGCGCTGCACATCCTATCAGACATGTCTTTTGAAAAGAGAGTAATGGTCCCGTGACAAGTGGTATCAGAGCGACCCTTTGACTGTCTGATTTCACGCCGAACGTCCATGAGTGGGGTAGGCATGGTGGACAACTGTGACAAAGTGGCTCATCACGAGAGCGGAAGCTCGTGACGAGGGCGTCACGAGGTTGAGTGGGGGAGAATGTCACACCTGAGAAGAGGCGAGATCATTAATCCCACATCAGAAAGAAAAATGGAAGTCTTGAGATATAAATACGGTGGCGCTGCACATCCTATCAGACATGTCTTTTGAGAAGAGGATAATGGCCTCGTGACACTATATAGCGGCCATAATGGTTACGAGTATCATATATCTTGGTCGCTATATAACGTCCCCTATTACGATTGTGGACCATTATTTAAATCTATGATATGAATGTAACCACTAAGGATTCGAACAATAAACTAATGATGATCATGTGAGTACAGTTACGAATCTCGAACATTGACAGAAATAAATCAACGATGAGTGTTTATTTTTGTTCTTTTTTTTGTGTTTATTTTTGTTTTCTTTTTTTCCCTTTTTAAAGTGCATGTTGGAATGGCTCATTGTTTTCATCTGGTGATATGAACCATAAGAAAGATGATTAAATTATAAGTCGATAAAGAATTAATCATAGCAGTTATAGATTTGCAGCTTAGTTAAATAATCAATCTATCAATTTGTTCAGTGCGAGAGCATGGGGGCAGTGGAGAAGAAGCTGAAGGACATGGAAATAGAATACGTGCGGGCAGTGGTGGAAGAAGGCGGGATCTACGTCGAACAACTGTTCTTCCACGACCCGGATGGGTTCATGATCGAGATATGCAACTGCGACAACCTACCGGTGATCCCGCTGGCCGGTGAGATGGTTCGATCCTGCTCCCGAGTTAACCTGCAAGTGCTGCAGCGACAGCAGATGCAGCAAGTGGTTCAGCAGTAAGGGCTTAGTCATCTAATTTAGCTGCTGCTGCTGCTGCTGCTTGATGTAAATCACGATAAGAGAGCACAACCTATCTGCTTTCTTGGTGTAATGATTCTATGAATGTGTGTTTTTTTTTAGATCTTTTGTAATAAAGACAGTGCAATGTGATCCCAAGGGAAGGGATCGTTTTGATTAATTAAAAAGTGGGTGCTTTTCTTTCAATTAAGATGTATAGTACATAGGGTATATATATATATATGGTTTGGGAATGTAGGATCGCATGCTAAACCCACAAAAAACATTGTAATTGAAACGAAAAAAAAATCAAACACTAAATCCTCCGACAAGTTGCCTTACGAAAACAAGACATCAAGATAAGATAAAAAACACCAAACTGCTAACGTCTCTATTTAGATCAACGATTCAACACCCAAAATGGATCAACCCAATCATATTCATGGCACTTTGAAAAATAAACCAATAATCCTACCCATCAAGAACAAAATAAAAGCAAAATGCTTGTATTAATAATTATATAAAATAATATGAAGAATCGTATATATATTCTTTTACATATTCCATATAAAAACAAAGCAAATGAAACAATTGGAAGAGTAGTACAGCTTAGCTATATAGCAGAGAATACCAGTAGGCAGGAGCAAGCTGTTAGAGTTAGAGACCTCTAGCCAACATTTGCTCGTAGTTTTCGATAGATTCAAGCCTCTGCAGCAGGAGTTGATGCCTGAACTTCTGGATAAAAGCCTCGGCACTCTCGTTATGTCGACGGACGGCTCCCTCTCCAGCTTATTCCGGGGAGCAGCAGCCGCCTTTTCTCGGTCACGCCGGAGATATCAACATTTGGCTCTGCAAATTTGGAGGTCTGGTAGTACGGATGAGGCTCGGAGCTTTTCTGCATAGTAATCCCGGATCGAGTGACCTTTAAAATTTGGATGATGGTCTGCCATGCTAAGAGCGTTCCCCTTCCATATTTATAGCCAACAAAGTCAAATAAAATATAGAGTTACTTCATAATAGGCTGCGATTCCATTTGTTGCATCAGCACGCCGTGTTAGAATTTTCAATAGATTGAAACAAAGTTTTTAAGTGGATATATATGCTAAGATGTAAGTAAAAGATTGGACTAATCACCAACGGGTTGGTCAAGTAGTAAGCAACTTGGTATCGCTTAAGCAGGTTTCGAGTTTTAGGCGTTATGTATGTAAAAAATTCTCCCAAAAAACTCGTCCACTAAAATTAATTATACAACACGGGTCGGTTCAAATTAATTAGGGCGAAGCCCTAAAAACCGAAAGGGCAACAAAAAAAATTGAATTAATCACAATTTTATATATCAATTAATAAACATGTACACGCGTTGCATGTAATAAATTATATTATTATTTTCTTAAAATGATTACAATTTTTAAGATATGTTTAATAATATAATATAGAATAAATTAAATAAATCATCATTAAATTTTACTTTTAAATCTATTTTAGCTACTGAAGTTTCAAAACGTTCAATTTAATCACTAAAATTTAGACATTGAACGTTTTTGTCACTTTTAAACCCCCAAATGGTTATAGATGGCGGTTGTTCTATGCCAAATATCACCAGTCACTTCATCTCATTCCCTTGAGTCTAGATTCGATTTTCATTTTGACAAAAATTGCTCCGAAGTTCACGAATCAACCAAAAACCTTTTGGTTTCTCTCTCATTGATATTCCTCATCTGCCTTCAGATGGAGCTCGTTTCTCGGTATGTTGTTTTTCTTGCACCGATGAAGTTCTCTACCATTCAGATATTAGAGAAATTCTTTCATTTGCCGGTAAATGGACGTCGTCAAAAAATTAACGGACGAGTTACCAAAAAGGTATAATATCTAAACTTTAGTGAGTAAATTGAGTATTTTAAAACTTTAGTGGCCAAAATAAATTAGAGTAAAATTTAGTAATGATTTACGTTATTTTCTCCTATAGTATAATATAATATTGAAAAGCGGAACATTCATAGCATCTATGCCTGACTGCCTAATCTTTTTTGGGTGGCCAAATCCTTTGCCTTGTGGATTCATTGTACATTTTATGTGTTAAAAGGGGTATGGCCATATTAATACATAAAATATTGTACGTGTGTAAGTCCAAATTATGGGGTAGGACATGCTGCAACCAATATGGGTGCCCTAAACTCTAGTGCATGGCTAAATAATAGAGTGTGCCCATGTTAGGATATCAATTTAAGGTTGTTTTATATTATTCTATTCCATTTAATTTGATCTTCTTCGACATTGACATTTATCTACCATATGCCATTTCATTTTATATAATTTTTTATTTCATAAAAATTAATAACAGCTTATATTAAAATAATACATTCTGGATTTGATTTTAGACAATTTTCCATAAAAATTAAAAATATTCTTTAAGGGTGGTAAATTTTTATTGCTCGAGTGCTTTAGAATAAACCATTTTTAATTGTTTAATTAATTAAAATTAAGGAACAAATCGTCTTCAATTTAGAACTTTTTAATTGTTAGGTTCTTGGCTTTTAATTTGCTTGTGCTTCTAGTATGAGGAGATGGATTCCTATACAAAGGAGAATAATCATTTTTTGCTAATTTGTTTTAGCTTACACACAAGGGAATCGATTCCTTTAATCAATAGTATTACTTTAGCTTACAAAGGGTCACACCTGTGGATGGAACGATCAAAATTAAAAGAAATTGAGATTATGTTTAACTTGTCGAATCAGGGATGGAAGCAGAACTTTATGTTAACTAGTGAACCTATAAATTTTAGAGAAGGCGAACTCATAAAATTTTAGGGGACAAAAATAGATTTTAATAAGAAATACATAAAAAAATTAAATCATATAGGGATTTCAAATTTTTAAGGGAGGCGACCGCCCCTGCTTGTCGTGTATATTAAAATAATGGTATAATCCAAAAAAATGATCATAGCATCTGACTGGATAATTATTTTGGTTATATTATTCTTTTGGAATACTTTAACTCTCAATGTTTTATTTTGGGTTAAAATGGCTCTTCCGTGAATGCAAACTATTTGAAACGACTTGACAAAAATGACACGTCAGTCGAAAAAAATAGTTTTATATTTTATATAAAATTATTTTTTGACTGATGTATCATTTTTTCAAGTCAACCTCTTTGTCTATATGACATTGCTATGTCAACGTGTGTTGAGATTTTTGTTTTGATATAATAAATTGAAAATTAGTTTTGGACTAAATTGAAAATTTTTCAAAAAATGATTTTAAGTCTAAACAACTTGAAAATATGTTTGATGAGTTTTATAAGGCTTTGGAATGATTTAAAACGTTTTTAAAGTAGTCAAAACCAAGTTTTTAACTTAACCGTACGGATACGGTATACCTCATATCGATACACTTTAGGGTTTTCAGCTACAACAGAATTCCAGTAGCCAAAACCTATACCAGTACAACTTGGCCATACCAATACGGGGAGGACCGTACCGATACACTTCAAAGCGTATTGATACCCTTATTTCTCAAACCCCCCAACGACTAGTATCCCGTACCGATATGCCCAACGGCTATTTTTCCAACGGTCATTTGATTTGCAAGCCGTACTGATACGCTTCTACGCGTATCGATACGCATCAGCTGAAAAGAGCACAACAGCTAGTTCTTGAAGAACCTGTATCGATACAGCTACCCGTGTATCGATACGGATAGCTTCAGAACTGTATTTATTGCGAGAAATAAAGGCTTCAACAGCTCCAATTCAATCCTAACGGTCTCCAACGGCTAGAATCTCAATTAGGAGTATAAAAGGGACCTCCAAGCATCTATGGAAGACTAATGATCCTCAAGTCAACAATCATATGATCAAAACATGTCTTAGAACTTAATTTTCATTCTTTGTATAGACAACACTTGTGAGCTTATATTGTTATATTTGCTCAAGTGTTTTAGGATTGGGTGAGTGCTTAAGAGTGCAAACAAACACCTTGTAGAGAGATTTACAAGTTTGCTCTTATTTCTCTTTGTAAAAGAGGGTTTACTTAAGCTTTGGGTTAGAAAGCTTTGAGTGTGTAAAAGTTGCCTCCTTAGCCTAGAAAAGAGGAAGAAATTCAAGAGTGAATTTGTTGAAATCCTTAGTGGGAAGCTAAGACAGTGGATGTAGGCTTTGGTTATAAAGCCGACCTACTCTAAATCTTTGTCCATATTTTTCTATCTTTTTGCTTCCACTTCAAACACCCAAAATACATCTTCTCCTCTACTTGCCAAGCTAAACGGTTAAAGGGAATCGAGTTTAACAGCATGTACTGCCATGCAGATTTGTCACGACATTTCAAACTATTTATTGTTAATTGACTAATAGTTTTCATCCACAAAAGGGCTATTTTGACCTAAAATAAACTTTTAAAGATTAAAGTGCTTCAAAAAAAAATAAAGACCAAAGTGAATATCCAGTCAAACGTTATAAGTCATTTTTATATGGGAAAAACTTCAATACACAGACCGTGTAAACTAAAGTTTACACAGTCCTTTTAATTTTAGGGGTTAAGATTGTAGTTTAGAGTTTAAATGTTAGGGGTTTAGGGTTTAAAATTTAAGGTTAGTGTTTAGAATTTATGGTTTAGGGTTAGAAATTTAGCATTTATATTTTATAAGGCAAAAATATAGGCTTGTGTAAAATAAATTTTACGCAAATCGTGTATCAAAATTTTACTTTTTATATTATGCCTAAATTGATTGTATAAATTGTGCATTAGTAAACTTTGAACTTTCTTTCTAGTCCTTTTAATTCCAATTTGTCCCTCACGCATGAATCCATGGTTTAAGACCACCAGAATATTTTTTATTGCGTCACAAAGGCAAACCAAGGATCCAACAAATCCTTTTCAGCGTGTAACATGACATTTTCTGTAACGGACGAATGAAACACAGTAATATACTTCATGGAATGAAAGTTGATGGGAAAAACTAATCCAAAAAGATTTAGATTCTAAAATAATAATGAGTGATAATTTCGAGGGTCAAAACATTATTTAACCCATAATTTTATAATATAAAGGTTTAATGTATTTTTTCCTTCGATTTTACTTGTTTTTCTAATTTACCCCATAAAGTATATTTTGATTATTTTTGTCCTCTAATATTTTCGTCGTTACTCATATTGTCCTTTAACATTAAAAGAATTTATCCTAATCAATCTCTACTTAATTATTTTTTTATTTTTTGTTTAATATATTAAAATATTTATTAAAATATTTTTTTTACCAAAACTACCCTTGTCCCCTTCCCCAAACCCCATCCCCTCTTCCTCTTCCTCCTAAAACACAACTTTTTTTACCAAAACTTAGTCCCTTTGCAGGATAAGATATGGATTTAAAAATCTCATAATTCATGGCCGAGGTTTAAATCAACAGAGACTATCCGAAATAATTAGATTCCAAAAACATTTTAATGCAAGCAAAATTCAAAACTTCAGCACTTTGAAATTTCTAATTTGTCTTTCTCTTCAACGATAAAAACAACAACAACAAATCCCCATCTAAAATTCAGCGGATCTGCCAGGGATTTAAAACGAAAAATGGGAAATTTTCCGCATGCAGTGACTGGAGAGAGAGAGAAAAAAAAGAGAGGAAAAATTGATCCATATCTGAGACAAACAAAGCAAAAAAAAAAAGCAAACAAAAGAAGAATCGGGTATAAATGTAAAAGAAAATTCATCATCGTCGAAGAAGAAGAACTGACCAAAGACGAAGGCGTAGCCGGCAGGGGATATGAGCTGCTTGTTAGCCATGATAAGGCCAACGGAGCTGACAATTTTCCCCGAATCCCCTGAATCTGGAAAAAAAAATTGGGGTTTAGGGGGAAGAGGAATAGGTGATGAGGTTTGGAGAAGGGGATCAGGGTAGTTTTGATAAAAAAAAAAATAATAATAATTTAATAAATATTTTAACATATTAAATAAAAAATAATAATTAGATAACGCATTTTGATCGATCAAAATAATTTTTTAACGTTAGAAAATAATATGAATAAGGTAAAAACGTTAGAAGACAGAAGTATATACTTGAAAGGACAAATTAAAAAAACTAATAAAATTTAGGTGGGAAAAAGTACACTAAGCCTAATATAAATTATTTGAGTGAGTGTTTAAAATAACCGAAGGCTATGTGAAGCCCAAGGAAAACTCAAATTTAGGCCCAATCGTAGAACTCAATAATAATGAGCAAAGTCCACAAATTTGGGCATTACAAAACTCCTCTTAAATTGTAAAATTATTACGGCCGCTGAGAATCGAATGAGTAATTTTAGTAAAAAGAATAATGATATTTATTTAAAAAAATTAGATTTTAATATTTAGGTGTGCAAGGTATGCACACGTTGTCAAATAATAGATTTCGAAATAGTATGAAATTATTTTAAACGAACTTAACAGCTACTAATTATGAGGGCACATAAAAGAGTTGTTGATGGTTTTAAAATTTCCAGTAGAACCCACAGCTTTAAATCACCTTAGACTGGAGTCTCATGTTTTATTACCTTTTATGCCACTTTGCATTGTAGATGGATTCAGATAGTCATATAGATCTCGACTATATTTAGTGTCATATTCGGTCAAATTTCTAAATAGGCTAAAATTTCGGATTACTTATAAATTTAATCTTGAAATCTTATTTAAGAGACATCAAATTCCTTACTAGTCGGACATCTGAAAAGACCCAAGTTTTGACCATGTGAACAATGCATTCCTATAGCCAAGAAATGTCATATGCCCTCCTAAGTCCAAACAACAATAGAGAAATGAAAATTCCTAGAAAAACTTCAAAACACTATTTGGGAAAAAGGAAAATTATTCCTAGAAATAATTTGAATAACAATACCCAATTTGACTTCACTAATAAAATAAAAAAGTGTTCTTTCCACGAGTTTTATTCATTCAGACTCCCCTATATTTTTATTTTCAATTTGCTCTTTCTTTTTTTATCAAAAAAAATAAAAAAGTGAGCATTCAATTCAAACCTAACAAAATATACTTTGATGTCAATAGCAATAAACCCCAAAAAATAAATGTGGTGGTAAGCTTTGAAGTTTCCTATGCCTTCCTCCTTGATCAATATATTTGTAAAGGTGTTCACATCAACAACCCCTATCATACTTCAAAAAGAAAATAATTGGTGATAAAACAAAGGTGGCTATTTTTTATTTTTATATATTCGATATCATCTCTTAAAAATAATTGCATAAATAAATAGAATCGTTTATGATATTTTTGGGTCATGAGCGAAAATTCAAAAACAAGTCATATAGAACAAAGTATATTCTATAACTTTGAACAATTAATTTAATGTTTATTAACAAATCACTATTTTTATTGTTTTGTTTAAAAAACACCTTAAATACAGTTAAAATAAGAAGAAACATCGATTATTTTATAAAATTATCACTTAAAAATTTATTAAAATTATAAAGATAAAAATGGGACCCTAAACTTAAACTCATAGCCATATTGCTTATCCTTTTAAGACGACTCTTCATAAATCATTGGCGGCTAAAGTGAATACAATTGTGCATCAAATTATGTTAAACATGTTTAGTTGTATACCATTTATGATATATTGAAATTGAATCTTTAATTGTACATCTTTGCCAAATAACAACATCGACTATGAAGTTTCCCTTAAATCCATTGGTTTTCCTATACAATAATTTCTTTCCCCTTTTTTTCATTTGTTAAACTAAAAAATTTAGAGGTCTAAATTGAAATTTTAAAAAAACATTTAAAGTGTTTATTTTACATTTTTGTTTTTAAAATAGGATCTAACTAAATTTTTTTTTAGTTTTTGAGAGGCTTAATGAGAACTTTTACAAATTTTGAGAGAAATTTAATTAAAAATATTCAAAATTTGAAGTTTAATATAAATTAAAAAAATTAAAGCCCAAATTAATTGAAAACAATGAAAAACCATGTTTGGTTCTAGAGAATGGAACCCGTTTTTATTTTTTCGAGAAATAAAAAACAATGAAGAAAACATGTTTGGCTGTAAAATTTGAAAACAATTTTTAGAAAATAAAAATAAAAATAAGTGAAAATTTGAAAACATAAAAAATGTTTTTATTGTTTCATTGAAAATGTTTTAAGACAGTGAAAAATACGAAAACAATATTTATTTTTAATTTTAACTTCATTTTAATTCGGGTTCCAATCTTTCTAATGTCATTTTTTAAAAATTTGGTTTATTTACTCATATTTATTTATTATTATATTATTATATTTTTTAACTATACTTTATTTTAATTATTTAATAATTATTTTCTCATTTTTCTTTTGAAAAGTTAGATACCAAACATATTTTCACTATTTTCATTTTTTAAAAAAAATATCCCTATTAACTAAACATATTTTTAAATTTTAAAAAAACTAAAACTAAAAATAAAAAATGTTTTCTAAAACTATATGCACTCAAATATTAAAATTTTAAATTTTGGGGCATGGCACCTACATATCCCCTTTATGTTTTGCCTTGCACGATATTCAATATTGATGAATAAAAATATTTTATAAAAAAAACTATGTTTAGAAAATTTAGACCAATATATGATAATAAGTGATATCATAAAAACTTTGCATACATATTCTTTTAGTCTTATATTCGAATATCATATAATAATTTTTAATTATTATATTGAATGATATATAAAAGGATAAACAAACAAAAATACCATTATAATATGGATTGCTCCTATATATTATACTTTTCAATAAAAATAATTTGATAAATTACCAACTGAATTAGTATATTAAATTGGAAACACTTTGAGAAAACAATAATGATAGGGTGGTTAGAGTTTTCTCACCTACTTCCTTCATACTTCTAAATTTTGGGTTATAAGCTTAGCATGAGCACTCTCCTCTTCTCCTTTGGGTCCTGAGATGAATTCCTGGCAGAAGCAATAGAAATACTTTGATACGCATATCGTGTAAGCACTTTAGTTTGCACGTGACTTTTAGTTTTAGAGGTTAGAATTTTAGTTTATGATTTAAGTTATATGGTTTAGAATTTAAGGCTAGTGTAAGAAATTTAGAGTTGGTTTAATTTTTTAAAGTTAGGGTTAAAAATTTAAAATTTTAGTTTTATAGTGTAAATATGCACACTTATCAAAATTTTACCCTTTAAATTTTAATTGAATTGATCCTAAAAATTTAATTGAATTTGGATTCTGATCTGATTCCTTTTTGATTTTTTTTCAACCATGGGTCTACCAACTCCTTTGTTTTCATAAAGAAGTAAATGGTTTGTTCGGAAAAAAAAAGAGAGTAAATGATATCAAAATTTCTTCAGCTTTGAAGATAAAAGAAAATATGACGGTATGCAATAAATATTTTTTGAACAATTTTTATTTAGACGAGAGAAAGGAAAATTTGTTCTTACTGAATTTTGAACTTATAAGTTAAAGGAAATAAAAAGGTGTTAACCGAAAATTTTAATCGCTTACCGTAAAAATTATTGATGGTATGCAATAAATATATAATAGAATAAACGACCCATAAAATGTGGAAGAAAAATGTTTGAATTTCATCGTATGTGATTTTCAGTCAATTGAAGGTTCCTATTTGACAAACAATTGTTTGTATACATCTCTTCTAAAGTGTGGAAAGATCCCTCAACAAACCTTCCTTTGAGGTAAATATTAGATCGAGTTGAGTAACAAATTTTACTTTAATCGAGTTGACAATTCTTAGTTTATAATTCTAATTTTATTTAAAATTTGTACGAACTGAATTTATAAATTTGAACGGAGTCAAACCGAGTCGAATTTATATTCAAATTTAATTATAAATATTTATAATTTATGATATTAATCGATTCTAATTTAAACGTTTTCTATAACTATATACGATATATATATATATTTCATCATATGTTTTTATATGCAATATATATATATATATAACATAGTTGAAAGACTCAAGTTAAACTTGAAAGTCGATCTATTAATTAATAAAAATTTTGAATTATTTGAATTTTATTTTATAATTCAAATTTTAATTTTAAAAATTATGTGTTAAATAAAATAAAAAAATTTAATTATTCACCCTGACTTATCTCTATCCCTAGTGGAGATACTAATAATCTGGTTGAATTGAAACTATTACATCTAAGAAGTAAGGTTAATGGATGCAGAAGGAATTTAACTATTACTCTCTCCCACTGTTCGATGATCCCTACAATTCCTGAAAATTTTCTGCCAAACCCAAACAGAACATAACAGGAAAGATTCCCTTGCAAAGTCACTTTTTTTTCCCACAAATTCAGACAGAGAATCAGACATCCCAGAAACTTCAAACCTGTTTTTAGTACTACCATATTTTCCCATCGGAGAAAAAGAAAGAATCTACTGGGAATAACAAAAAAAAAACTTTTGTTCTTATTCTGGAAACACAAAAGAAATAAAAACAATTGCCAGATCAAATCAATACCTCAAGATGCCTTACTATGTGAAAAAAAAGCAAGAGAAACAGAGTTTGAACTATGAATCCCCTGTTTGTACATATGAAATTTGTCCAAATAAAACAATTTTTACAGAAACATTAACACAATGAAAAAAAAATCAAAACTTTAAAACACCCAACAATCATCTCTGTTCATATAGATGGAAGCTTAAATCTCTGTAAAAACAACCTAAGAAATACATAAATCAATATACCCAGAACAACCCATCAAGTTCGCCGGAATTTCCAACTCCGGTCACCGGGAAATACATGAAAAATATAAATTAAAAAACCTATCTTGATCTACGCTTACCAGGCTTTTTGCTACGATTATTCGTGGCTTGTTTCCCAAAAGCACTGCAGAAACCACAAGCTGAAATCTTTGGAGAAGGCGGGTCAATAGCAGGGGACACCTTACCGGTACGGTAACCTCGCCTTTCACCGCCGTTAGATCGGCTTCTTTCGACGGTGGTGTTGATGGGGGAAATTGTCGGCTTAGCATCCTTAACAACATCGACTTTTTCTGGGTTGTTGTTGTTGTCTTGCGCCTGCAATTGTTCTTCTTGCTTGGTCTCTCCTTCTTCTTCTAGCTGTTGTTGTTCTGGTTTCATTTGGCTTAACTCCGACAAAAACTTGTCGTCCCAAACAATCCCCGAAGACCCTTGTCTTCTGAAAGAAACTGCAGATCTTTGAAGACCGGCCATGGTAGATGTCTGCTCTTACTGGATCTTTTTTTCTCTCCTTAATGAAACAAAAAACAATGTTTTTTTTTTTTCCTTCAGTTTTGGTGTAAACAACTCTCTGTATATATGTGTGGATGTAGATAGAGAGAGATAAAGCTTGAAGATTTGGTTAAGAAAAAGAAGTCATAATAAGGCAACTCAGTCAATATTTCCATATTTTCCTAATTATTTCTCTTTTGTCTAATCTTACCGTTAATGACAAAAGGGGGACTGTTAATTATGGATTAAATATAAAATATTTCTTATATCTTTAATTTTTTAAAGGGAAACATGATTCATTTAAACCAGAAACGCCCTCCAAATGTTCCAAATACCTGAAAAGGATAACTCATTTCTAGCCTTCCAAATGTTCCACATCACAAAAGCAATAAAACATCGACTTTCCATACACTGGTCTTTATCACCAAAATTAGAAAGAGAGATCCACCACTTAGGGAAACCTGGAAACTCGATTCGACGAGGGCAATAGCTAAATCCCGAAGTCCTCCATACAGCTTGGGCAAACGGACAGAAAAAAAAAAGAATGTGCTCAATATTTTCCTCTTCTGCGCTACATCGAGGACATAGGGGAGAGATAGGAACGAACTTTTTAACCAGGTTCTCGTTAGAAGCAATTGCATTATTGCAAGCTTTCCAAACAAAGTTCTTAGCTTTGGAGGCACTTTAAGATTCCAAATGGAATTCCATAGATTAGGGTTCTTGAGCGTCTCATCACTAGAGCTAGGGTTCAGCTGAGAATCCTTACGATCCACAAGAGCTCGATAACCAGATTTAACTGCGTAGTCCCCATTTTTGTTGAAAATCCAGCAAAGGTCATCTTGAATCAAAGGACCTCCAATAGGGATTGTTTTAATCTTTTCAACCTCTTCACTAGAAAATAGAGATTGGAGTTTTTGAATATTTCAAGCTCTATCCTCACTTATAATCAAATGTGAAACAAGAGAATCCCTGTAAAATTCTGGTCGACCTGAATGGATCGAGAAGCTATCCATATTCGGAATCCACTTGTCCTCCCAAATCAGAGTGTTTTCTCCATTACCAATATTTCAGACAACTCCCAACCTAATGGTGTCCACCCTGCTTTTGATGCTCCTCCAGACCCATGAGGGATTATGGCATAATGGAGCGTTGAAAATATCGCCTCTTGAAAAATAAAGACCCTTTAGAATAAGTGCCAGAAGCGATTCAGGATTTTTAATAATACACCATAAAGTTTAGCCACAAGTGCCCTATTAAAGGTGTGGATATCTTTAAATCCCATACCCCTACGCTTTTGGGTAAGCACATCTTCTCCCAGCTAAGCCGATGAATACTACTTCCGTTGAATTTTTCCACCAAAAGCGAGCAATGAGGGAGTTAATCTCATTATAGAACGTGGTCGACAACAAAAAACATTGCATGACGTAGGTCGAGATTGTCCTACTTACTGCTTTAATTAAAACTTCCTTACCGGCTTGGAAAAGAAGGTGACCCTTCCATCCTTTTAGTTTTTTCCGAACTCTCTCCGCGATAAATCATAATGCCTTCCCTTTTCCCTTACTCCATATCACGGGTAAGCCTAGGTAGGAGCTGCCCTCTTCCATCATACTGAATTCGAGAGATTGAGCCAACGATAACTTCGAGTGAGGGCTCATATTTGAAGAGAAGAAAACTGAGGACTTTCCACAGTTGATAGTTTGTCCTTGGTCTTTTGAAAGATCCTGATAATGTTCTTGACACTCTCACAATTTGCATTATTTGCCCCTGTAAACAGAATACAATCGTCAGCGAACATCAGATGAGAAATAACCAGGGTTCTCATACCAAAACGACAACCTTTGAACCTTTGCTCCCTATGCTCAATATGCTCTTTTTCAACAATCCAAAAAAAAGATATTTGAAATGAGGAGAAAGAAATAGGGGATAGCGAATCACCCCGACGGATCCCTCTTTCTAGTAGAAACTCTTATTTTTTCTCTCCATTAATCACTAAAGAAAAAGAAGGGGCGCTGACACATTCCATGATTCTTACAACCCACCGGTCTTCAAAACTCATCATTATCATAAGAGAGCGTAGAACTTCTCAATCAACCTTGTCATATGCTTTTTCGAGGTCTAATTTTAGAGCCATATGTCAAGCTTTAGAAGAGGTGGGGTCATTAATTTCACATCGGAAAAAAAAAGGTCTTGGGATACATAAGCGGTGGCGCTGCATATTCTATCAAACATGTCTTTTGGGAAGAGAGTAGTGGCCCCATGACAAGTAATATTAGAGCAACCCTTTGACTGCTCGATTTCACACCGAGTGCCCTTGAGTGGAGTAGGCAGGATAGACAACCGTGACAATTGGTCAATCACGAGAGCGGAAGCTCATGACCGAGGACGTCACGAGGTTAGGTGGGGGAGAATATCACGTTTGAGAAGAGGCAGAGTTATTAATCCCAGATCAGAAAGGAAAAAAGAAGTCTTGAGATATATAAGCAAAGGGTGATAATTTGTGGGACACATGCATTTACCCGTTCCTTTTCTTTTTCTCTTGATCGCATGAAAAGCCTAGTGAGCAATTATAATGTTGTCTTGAATAATTCTCCCAGGAACAAACGCAGCTTGCAATGGAGAGATAATTTGTGGGACACATGCATTTACCCGTTCCTTTTCTTTTTCTCTTGATCGCATGAAAAGCCTAGTGAGCAATTATAATGTTGTCTTGAATAATTCTCCCAGGAACAAACGCAGCTTGCAATGGAGAGATAATTTGTGGGAGAATCATCTTTAGCCGAGAAGACAAAATCTTGGAAATAACTTTGTACACAAAATTGCACAAACTGATTGGTTTAAAATGATTCACTTCCTCAGCCGGATACTTCTTAGGGATGAGAACCAGATTAGTCTTGTTGATCTCTTTAATGATGCGTCCTTCTTGGAAGAAAGCAGTGGCCATGGCACAAATATTATCTTTAACCTCGTTCCAAAAAGATTGGAAGAAAATACCTGGAAAACCAGCTGGTCCCGGGGCCTTCATATTTCCTAACTTGAAAACAGCATCCTTGATTTCATCAACAGAAACTTCTTTACAAAGCAAAAGATTCATCTCCTCCGTAATGACATTTGGAATGCTTCCTTCCATAACTAAAAAAATCAATCTATGGGTCTTTTGAGAACAGACGGGAAAAGTGATTTTGAAAGCAATTGACCATCTCATTCTCATCTTCAATTCAATTTCCGTTCTGATTTTTTAACCTCAAGATTGTATTTTTCCTTCTATTTTGAATTGTAGTTGCATGAAAAAATTTGGAATTTTTGTTCCCCCATTTGAGCCAATTAATTTTGGCCCTCTGGTACCTATGAAGCTCTTCTCTTTTCCACTCTTTATCGAGTTCCAGTTTCAATTCATTAACAGACTGGGTTGTTGCTGATGTAAGTGGACGTTGTTGTAAATCTGCAATCTTCTTACATAACTCATCCACATATTTCTTGCTTTTCTTAAATTTTTCCCTGCTCCACCGATGGAGTTCCATTCTGGTTCTTATTTTTGTTAGGTCAATTTTTAAGATTATATTTGATGTGAGCAATCATATCTGGTCGGTTGGTCAATCTATTCATTTTTATTCACTCTTATTCTCTTAGGTTATGAGTTCAGTACATGTGGTGTCATGAGTTTGTTTAATATTTTTATAACGTAAAGTGTTGAGTGCATGACGGCTTTGAAAAAATCAATTAAAAAATATCAGGCTGTCGTCTACAGATAGCGTCTTTACCCAGATCGCCGTCTGCAGGTGGCGTCTTGGACATGCACTGCAAAATTTACCAAAATTTTGTAAATATATTTTAATGTCCCTTATTTCCTTAAATTTAATCTTTAAACACCCAATGAAGCCGATCTTTATTTGTGGTAATTACTTCATGCAATTAGAATTGTTTGTGGAATCATTAAAACGTATTTTGATTCATGAAGTTGTACCTCATTTTTTTTGACAATACATGAAGTTTTACCTCATTGTCACTTTGATATTTGAAGAATTTTTATTATTCATTTTAGCCTTTCAACTTTTCTATCATGATGCACATTGCCCTATACCATTTTGTGACAAAAACACATCTATAACAGTCCAAAAACGTGGCACATGACACATAATTTTGAAAAACTTTAAAAGAACTAAAAGAATTCAAAGAAAATCCCAATTTGTTAAATGAAAAAGTATTTTTTTTATAGTGTATCTTTATTTTTTGTGAACTTGAAAATTTTCGAATTAAACAAATATCACATGCCACATTGCATACTACTATATGGTCACATGAGTTTTTGTCACATTGCTGACACCCCTGCGAAGGGTGCTAAAGTCCATTGGCAACAAGTTTGTAGCTTGAAAGGCGAGGGAGGCCTTGGTTTAAAGGACTTGCCAACTTGGAATAAGGCTTGTTCCTTTTGTCTCATTCGGAACATTCTAGCTGACAATAGATCTCTATGGGTGTCCTGGCTCAAGTCTTATGTGTTTAAAGGAGCTGAGTTTTGGGAAATGGTGCCGAAAGCTACTATTAGCTGGACGGTGCGCAGGCTCCTTAAACTGCAGGGTGAAGCAGAAACTATACTTTACGTCTGTAACCTCCGTCGATGCTGTGAGTGCAGGAACAGTTTGGAGAGTGATTCGTGTCCTGAAAGCTAAGGTTGCATGGCAGCATCTTGTTTGGTTCCCATAGCACATGCCAAAACATGCTATTTTAGTTTGGTTGGCAATTCTGGGTCGCCTTTCACAAAAGATCGGCTTCTGAAGTAGGGTGTGGTGGACTCTGCTGATTGTGTTTTGTGTGACGATGGAGAAAAATTCTACACGCATGTTTTCTCAGAGTGTAGTTTTGTCTGGAGGTTATGGAAGGAAATTTACTTGTTGAATGGAGTAGCTCGCAATACTGTTGATTTGGGCCTCTCGGTTTAAAAGGAAGTCCTTGCGCTCCTTTGTGATGCGTATATCATGAAATGCCGTTGTTTATTATATTTAGGAGGAGCGTAATCGTCGGCGGTTCAGAGGTGAAGCTCATTGTTTGAATTCTCTTATAAATGTAATTAAAAAGGTGATAAAGATAAAATTAGCACAAAAATGTACAGATAGGTCTTCTTTTATATAAGACCCTCTTTGTATAGCTTGGGGTACATACAGGTTCCTTTGTTTACGTTTCATTGTAGCAAACTTATTTGCTTCCTGGATAATACAAAGCAAAACAAATTATCCAAAAAAATTCAAAAATTAAATTAAATAAAATATCATTTCGACACTAAAGTGATAATGAAATAAAATTTTAAAATGTCAAAATAATATTTAACTTATATGAATGTTATATTTTTTTACAATGACTTCTTATAATTTACTTACAAAAATATAAATTTATATATCATTAATACATTAAACATGAGAAAAAAACTTTGATACACAGACCGTGTAAACTTTAGTTTACATGTGTCTTTTAGTTTTAGGGTTTTAGTTTAGGGTTTAAAGTTTAGGTTGTAGGATTTAGAATTTAAGGTTAGTGTTTAGAATTTAGTGTATGAGTTTAAGGGTTAGGGTTTAGTTTTTAGGGTTAGAGTTAAGAATTTAGGATTTGAGTTTTTATAGTGTAAATACACATGTTTGTGTAAAATTTATACAGCCTGTGTATCAAAGTTGTACCCTTAAATATATATGGATACAAACGAATTTATTATCAATTTAACAAAAACGGAATATTTGAAACCCATGGTTCATGTTATCATTTCAAGTTCTAATTTCCATAATTTATAATTTCTTTTGTTGTCCTCGTGCTCAGTATACTTTACAAAAAGATACGTAAGCTCTTCAAAATTTTATTCAACATGTAAGACTATAAAGTTAATCGTGCAAAATTAGGATCCTAATTTAATATTTTGTTGAGTTTTTTTTTCTATGTACAATAATAAAAAAATTCCGAGTTCGATACTCAGCCCGGTCAAGTGATTTTTTTAAAAGTATCAGATTTTAAAATTTGGGTCGACGGATTAAATTAACCGAGTCTAATATTTTCAAACACCCCTGCATAACATTGACGACCTGTCCTTAATCATCAAACCTTCTAAAAAGGACAAAAGCAATGACCCGCTTTATTATCACTTAATGCTAATAATTAATTTTATAAAGCTTTTTTTAGGTAATCACTAAAACTCTAAAAGTTCATTATTACTTTGAAAAATTAAATTGTTAAATTGATATACTCATTAATGTGTAGTGGTAATTATTATTGTTTTCGTTACCATGAATTCTTTAATGTTGTAAATCAGATAATGATGAAGTTGATTGAATTATCGATTTTCAATTAATTTTTGGTAACTGAATTTTAGTAAATTATTTAATCTAATAATTAGACTTTTAATTGTTTTAATGTTACTATTGAACTTTTAGTTTTGTTTCAATGCTACCACTGACCCGTTAGTAGACACGACAGTTAAAATATTTTGTATAATAACACATTTAGTCTTTTATAATTGAATATTCATACAATTTAGTCTTAATTCGAAAAAAATTAATCCTCATTATTTAAACATTATTTTAATTTGGCCATATTTTTATTAAAAATAATTTAACCCTAAACCCTACACCACTAAAAGCTTAAACTCTTAAACCCTAAACTTTAAACATTAAATCATAAAACATTGCACCCTAAACCCCTTAACACTAAATCTAAAAATCTCCTAAAATTTTTCAAACCCCAAAACTCTAAATCCACCGACTTTCGTGAGATTTTGAATCTCCAACGAATGATAAAAATGATTTGATTTCACTCCTTGTTTTTTTCCTACTTTATGTTTTAGTTCTGTGCTTTCTTTCGTGGGTCGTTCTTCACTTTTTCTTTGATTTTCCAGTTTGTCAAGTGCCCACTTTTGCTCTTTAGTTTTGAGTTTTTAAAGTTATCTTTTTTCTGTGTTTTGTCCACCAACTAGTCATGAAAAAACCCATTTTTAATGTTCTCTGGTATATGATTTCTCTTTCAAAGATTATTTTTCTTCCTTTCTTCCTTTAAATACCCATCTGCATTTTAGTTAGGTTTCATGGTTGCTTCTTCGAGTAAGTGACCCTTGCTTAGGGTAAGCACATTTATCGGATTTTTTAGCTGCTTTGCTTCTATGGTGTTAACTTTCAATTGCTTTATGTTGCTGGTTGTTCTCCAAATGGATTAATTTAGATTTCAGTATTTTGGTTGTTTCTTTGTTTTAGTTTAGATTTTTACGGTTTAGGGCTAAATTGATAGAATTTATAAGTAATGTGCTTATTTTATTAATTTTGTTCGAATTAGGACCAAATTGATTGAATGTATAAATATAAAGGACTAAATGTGCTAAATTTATTGAATTTATTGAGATTTAGGGTTTTGGGTTAAATTATTTTTAATAAAATTGAGCCAAATTGAAATAATGTTTAAATGATGAAGGTTAAATTTATTATTTTTTTCAAATTAGAACTAAATTGTTTAAATGTACAAACGTAAATAACTAAATGTGTTACTTTACAAAATATTTTAACTGTTGTTAACGTATGTTAATGAGTCAGTGGTAACATTGATGTAAAACTAAAAGTTTAATAGTAACATTTAAATAATTAGAAGTTTAATTACCAAATTAAATAATTTATTTGTGAATTTTACTCTTAAAAAATATAAAAATAAAAAATGACATTTTGCCAAGTTCAACTATTTTTTTAATTCCAATTTTCGATTTAAGGTTCGCGGTGATTTATTCTATATTTGATTCTATAACACTAATTTGAAGCAATAAAACTATCAATTTTTAGGCAATCCAAAGTATTATTAAACATCATAACTTGATGTATGACATTGAGATATGAATTATAACTAGAAGCATCGAAACATGATTTAACAGGGTTAGGAGGGAGGATCGATCCCTAGCCATGCAAGGACCGATCACGACCTCTGGTAGCGAACTTTGGCCAATGATCGGTCTCTGACTTGATCCCTTGCCCCTAAAATTGTTTCATAAATTTATCCATGGCTCATGGAAGTATGAAATTAGACATTTTTTCTGACACTTTGTTGCTTTTAAAATCAAGCCTTAACCATCCAATACATATATCAACTTATTTAGAACCTTAACACATCAATCATATATTCTAACACTAGTTAAAAACTAAATAATTATATTAGGATTTGTCTAACCGATAAGCAGCTTGGTATTGCTTAAGAAGATATTGAGTTTGAAGTCTTATGTATGTAAAAAATCATCGCGGGAGACTCACCTAACAAAACCAAGTGTAAAACATGGGTCAATCTGAATTAGTCAGACAAAACTCTAAAGAACCGAGAGGGCAACAAAAAAATTAAATAATCATAATTCAAAGATTCAAGTAAAGATAGATTAAAGCTAAGATAAGAGGATAAGATTTTTTTACTGAGGTTAAGGTCCTCATGCCACACTTATAACCTTACATTAAAACTCATGCCACGTCCATAACTTAGGTTAAATGTCGAAGAAAAAGATATGCACAATTTGAATTTAAATATTTTTTTGGTCAATTTATTTTCTTAAGACAAATATATAAAAAATTGATTAAATTTTAATTCAGTTGACATTGTTATAAGAAGAAAGAGATATTGTCTTTCGGGTCAATTTAAATATATATGTGTGTGTAAAAGGACGTAGATCAAGTTGGAAGGGGCTTTGGCCTCGTAAAAGAGAATATTTTCGGTTGAAATTTCTTGAATTTTTTAAAGTTAATGCGATAGTAAAGATGTATTGACTCCTTAAAATGATAGAAGTTTTCAAAATGATGAAGTTAATAAAATTATTTTTATTCTTCAAAAATTTATGATTTAATTTTGATCATCTGAAATAATTTTTTTGACTCCCCCACAAATATGTAAGCACCTTAATAAATAGTGAATTGTCAACCACTGCATCACCATATCACCAATCTCCATATTGAAAAATTTGAAGGGGATAGAAGTAGAAACAAAGGTTGGGTAATGGGTGGGAAGATTTTAGCTTAAAAACTAAAAGTTGCATGTGGCAATGTGGGTTTAGTCTTTAGAGATTGATTAGGTCAACAAATTTAATATATTGACAAACAGGTCCAAAGAAGAGAGGTGGGAATTGATTGACCTTTTAAGGGTGGGGATGAATATGCCACATAAATATTGAGGGGGCCATGTGCATGCTGGCTCCAGCCAGTTCATATGCACACTTGCTCACCTTTTCTCCAACACTTACACTTGCATTTTCCATGGCCTTATCATGGTCAAGCTTTGGGCCAAAATGTTTAAAGTTCATATGATTATAAATATTGAAACTCAAATATTGTTAAACGTGTTTTGATAAATAATTTTATGAATTGATAAATAAATTATAGATTCAATTAAAGTTATTTCATATGTTATATTTATAAAATTATAAATTAATATGTTAGTATATGTGCTTCCACCTTTAAAAAAAATCTCATATGTTTAGAAGGTTTTAATATGTATTCATATTCTGTATTATGAAATTGATCATCCTTCTCTACCTGTCTATGAAATCTATGTATATACTATAATACATTACAATATTACATTGTTAAATGTATCACTCTTTGTATTTATCACTGAAAATCCTGTATAAAGAACATTCAACAAATATTTACATAAAAATTAAAATACTGACGGTCCACTTTTTTTAATCAAATAACTATTGAGATGTTGAAACTGGTGGCCAAACCTCAATAATAATCATACATATATATATATGAATAAGATCTACTTACACATAGTAAAATCTAAAAATTTTACAACCACGGTGTTTAGGTGAGATGATAAAAGTCTCTCTTATCTTAACCAGTGGTCAAGAGTTTAGCCAAAAGAAAAGACCGATAAAGGAGAAAACCATAACACACCTAAAACACCATGGATCACTAGCGGAAACAACCACAAGGGTGATCCTTGGGGAAGGATTGAAACCTTGCACTATCCTTCGATCATTCCAAACGAAGATAACAAGGGAAAAGCAGCTCATGAAGAATGCAGATACCCCAAAGAGGGGATATCTGCTTGCAAGAGGCAATTTGAGACAACCACTGCACCATCCTTGAGAACCACATGATCTCCCTGAGCATCATCATCACTTATCTCAATCTCTTTACAAAGGATCATGTTGTCATTGATAACTGGAGTCGGTTTCCTGGTAATATTGACCTCGTGTGGGTCCAATCCCAATTCAATGATTCCAACCTCCTCTATAGAAATCCTTTCAATCTTTTGAACATGTTTACGTCGAGCTGCTTGTTTGATCAACATTAGCCTTTTGGTTCCAAACGCTCGTCCCTTTTTAGAACGTTCCATTTTGTTGATTAAGAGATATATAAAGGTGAAGGACTCCGGAAAGAGAGCAAGCTTGAGCACTTCTTCATTAGCAATTGCACTAAAACCCCTAGCACACCAATTATCTGGAGAGGCTTGATAAATACCTTCAAAAATGAGACTCAGAAGCTCCCTGCGTTTGGATACAAAGAATGATTCTCCATAATCAAACTCTCTTTTGTGCTTCTTAAACTCATAGACATCCATCGATCCCATACCTTCAACAATCATATTACCCCAAAGATCACCAGTTGTGAGACCAAGAACCCTAGATTGATCACAAGGTATAGGGTTAGCTGTCGAGGTAAGGACAAGAGCCTGCTTATCCCTAACAGAAGCCATAGGATCAGGGCGGGTACAGACTGCTAGAGGGTTTTGGGCAAAAGTCAATGCTCCAACATTACAATCTCCAACATCTTTCTCGAGAAGCACACTGTCAGAGATCTCATCCGAGGTTGACTTGGATAACCTTGTAAACTTGGGAAGAGGACCTTGGGCAGCGGCCGAGCATTGGTGGGCTCAAAGGTTTGTCGTTTGCTTCTATCTCCAGGCCGGGAATAAGTTGAATCTTTTTTTCCATTTTTAGCAAGCTGCCCGGAACCATACTCCCTTTGTTTCCATGATTAAGAAGCTTGGAGCCATGGTCCATAGCTTCCGGCCCTCTTGAACTTCTTGGAGCCAAACCAACACTCTTTCTGTTCATGCCCAAGTCTACCATAGCTGTAGCAGAACATTGGCTGACATCCATAACGAAAAGAAACATCAAAAGGATGAAAAAGCTTTCGATTCAACAAAAACCATATTTCAGGGGGTCTTCAACACGAACGGCCACCTTGACATTCAACTGACCGTCCCATTTCACCTTTCGGTCTTCCTCCAGATTAGAACCATAATATTTTAGAAATATGTTCCTAACCTTTTGAGCATTCTCCTTTGGTAATGAGAGCCAAAGGAAGGTTGTGTATCTGGACCCAAAATTCCTCAGTTGAGAAATCAATCACTTCAAAGGCAACTTCAATTTTTTTTGAGGATAAGCAAGCGATTTTGAACCGCCCAAGGTCGTTGTCCTATCACCCTTAACTTGTCATCAATGGTGGGAAACACAAAAAAGAACATATTTTTTTCAAATCAATCATGTCACTCCAGCTCTTTGTAGTTCCAAACTTTCCTCAAAATGGCAAGACAGTTGGACAGAATCTTTTCAATAAGAGCATGGTTCTTAACGACCATGTTGGTTTCTCCATCTTCATTTAAGTCAAGGGAGTCAGGTGGGATACCAGATTCCACAATAACTGGGACCGGTGATGAAGAGGTTGACATAGGGTATACCAAGGAAAAACTAGGCTAATCACAACAAGAGCCAAGGAAACATCAAACAAGATAGGGGGCATTAGAGAGTGACTGAAAACATTCACTCCTCACTCAGGGACTTAAACTAAGAAACAAGAGCCAACCTTGTAAAACTAGAAAAAAGAAAAAGAAGCTCAGAGAAACAAAGTTAAGACCAAAAGAAAGGGAAAGGAGTTTCTCATCTTTTAATGTAATAATAAAATTTAGGGTAAAGTTTACAAACAACTTTAATAAAATAAAAAATAAAATGATAACTAAATTTTTACACGTTATAAAATAATAATTAAATTTTTTATTTTAAAATAAAATGATAACTATAGCGTTAAACACAGTTAACCTCTAACAATAACTTAACTGTGTCGGCTACATCCCCACCCTTTTTTTTACTTTTTATTTAAAAAATAATAAATCCTTTTTCCACGCCATATTTAAAAAATAAAAATCATTTTTACATATAAAAGGGATTAAACCCTAAGTTATGACAACTTTTCATGCTAATTTTTTTTTTCATATTTTTGGGGCAACTATGTAAGGTAGAAGAAGACAAAAGGGAAGAGACCAAATTCCCCTCTTGGTTCACGAAACCCCTCACCTCTTACTTTATTTTCAGCATCATTTGGTACTGTCGGCAACTCTTTCGGTTCCAGTATTTTCCCCGGCCACCACAATCCGTTCTTCTTGCATACCTACACGATCGACCCGGCTCCTCCTACATCGAATCTCGTCCCACTCTCCATCTATTGCCATCCAAAATCTGTTTCCCTCTCTACTCTCTCTCTCTTATTTCTCCATTTTCCGTACAAATAACACATTTTCCATCTTTATTTGTACAACAAAGCAAAACTGAAATAAGATGAAAGGGAAAGCAATATAACTTAAATTGAAGAGGTAGCGTAAGGAGGTTTCAGCCGCCGGTGAAGAAGAGGGAGAAACAGAGGATTCGAAAGTGGGAGGAACCGAGGGATTCAAACACAGATCTGTGTTTGGGTTAGGGTTTTCATTCAGAAATTAGATTTGGGAATTTTGTGCATTTTAATTTTGGGTAACGTGCATCACCAAACTCCTATATTGGTTCAGAAACCCCTCCTCTTTTATATATATATATATAATAATTTTCATTATATTTTAAATATGACGTGAAAAAGGGATTTATTATTTTTTAAATATGAGGTGGAAAAAATGTGGCAGATACAGTCAACTTACTGTTAGGGATTAACGGAGTTTAACACTCTAATTATTATTGTGTTTTAAAATATAAAATTTAATTATTATTTTATAACATTTAAAAGTTTAATAATTATTATTTTTATTAAAATTCAGTGATTCATTAACTATAGGCCAAAACATTTTAAAGTCGCCCCTGAAGCTAAATCACCCGCCAAAACCTCCACCATGCTTTTAGATCCAAAAACAACCTTTTGTATTTATCTTCACTTTCTCATCTCCCAAACACCCCAAAACTTTTTTCCCCCCACTTTTAAATAACTCTTTTCTTCTTCTTCTTCTCTGTTCTCGCACTTCTTGGAGCAATATCATTTGTATTTATATACAGCTTAAAGAAGAAGAAAAATTGTGCAACGTGTACGGTGAAATGTCTCAAAGATAAATTCGGTTCGAAGGTAAAGTGTATAATTGGAAGGGTGGAGGACTTTTATTATCTTCAGAAGATGCACGGAAGAAAGGCGTACGAGCTGGTGAAAGAGTTTGCTAGTGGTGAAAAAGGGCATCTCAATATTTTCAATGTAAGGCTACTGGCTTGCGCATTTTACATTTAAATGCTTCAGAGATGAACAAATCTAGTTGTTATGTTATAATTGGAAAATTTCTTGGTGGGTTCATTGTTTCTCTTTGAATTTAGGTGTCTATCAATGTACTATTTGCTTAAGTTCTAATATATCTGAAGATTAGCTGTTTAATTCGGAAAGTACCGTTAACTCTGTTAGATCCTCGAGGATCAAGTTTTGTATATTGAAAATTCTTAGTAATTTAGTATTATATATATGTTCTTTACGTGATCAGTTTAGATTTCAGCACGAAAGCTCAAAATTTGAAAACGTTTTCTGTTTGTAACGTGAAATGCTGGGGGAATACTTGTATTTATCAATTTTCACGAGGATTTCCTTGAAAAGGTTTCATTTTTAGAATACATCCATATTTTTTTCCTTCTTGATTTGCTGGGTTTAAGTTTGATATTTTCTGGGGGGGTTTTAATTGTTAATTGTTGTACGGGATGTGATCTTGCAGAATGAGCTGTTTGAGAGAGTAATTGAAGAATGCAATGAGCATCACAATGCACTCCAGTCATTAATAAGGTAATTCCTTGTTGCTATTTTGCTTATTTAGCCTTTTGTTTGTACTTCCTTGACCCCCCCCCCCCTCTTCTTGTAATTATTATATCCTGAAACTAGGTGGTGCTGCCTTGTCAATTCTTTAGTCAATGGACCAGCATCTGATTTAACCTCTATGCTTCAAGTGTCTCCTAGCACCTCCCAGAGATTTAATTTTGTATATTTTGGAACCTTTTAAAAATTTTATATCAAATGGTAACAATTGATGGTAGCTAGAACTTTAAGCTAGCATTTGTCTTAGTGTCACACCTAAGAGAGACGATGGACATTAATCCTATGTAGAAAAAGAAAAGAGAGGTCTTGGGATATGGAAACGGTAGTGCTCAACATGCTATCAGACATGTCTTTTGGGAAGAGGACCATGGCCCCGTGACAGTTAGTCGGTAGACTTTTAAGTCAACTATATTCTCAATTCTATGCATACTGATTGCAGTAGGTTGAGCATATGAATTTGTACTAGAGCTTGAGGTAGAAAACAGTGAAATATTTTCTGCAAAGTTTTTTGTTACAATCAGACTGTACAATGCACTCCTTGAGATGCATTCTTTTATTTATTTTATTTTGGGGAGTTTGGTTTGGTTTAGAGTTTAGTACCAAATTTTAGTTGCACGGATATTTCAGTCCTTCAATGTGACTTATGTTGTAATAGGAAAATGCAAGAGGAGGGACTGGAAGTCCAAACAGCTAAAAATGCAGACCACTATGGAGCACTCATCCACCACATTTCTCTAATTCGCAACAAGCGTTGCCTAATGGCATATGTGTAAGTTCCTCACACTTTTTGTTTCTAAAGAAACTGACTCTTGCTACTTTACATTTTCAGATGCAGTTTCTTACTATCACCTGCTAATTTTGTTACAGGTACAATCGTGCAGAAATTATAAGAGATTTGGCATGGAAGGTAGGGTTGCTTCATGAACTTCCACGTGAAATTCAGGAGAAGTTCAGTGACTCAGAGGAACAGTATTTCAAAGATCATTCCAAGTCTTTGAAATTATACATGTCACAACTGAGCCTTGATGTGAATGTGGTAAGGTCTCTTCTCTTATGAATTAAACACTTGTAAGTACGTATGGCTCTACGGTTATCTCAATGCAAACCTTTGATTAAAATTTAAAAGCGGAGCTGTTGTTGGTGACTTGGTGTTACATACAGATTTTATAAGTCTTCAACTGTATTTAAGCAAATAACTGCGAGTAGTTAAACAAGAATTGATTGGTCTGCTACCATACAGATCTTATTCTCGCTCATAAAGCTTCATAAAGCATCTGTCACTGTGAACTAGATTGCAATGGCTAATGTTCTTGGTTCGTCAGGATATGGTGCCTCCAAAAGATCCCTACATCAAAGTAAGGGTGCTTGAAGATTTAGGTAGCGGAATAATTCTCAGCGATAAGTCTGCCAATTTTGCTCGTCACTCAATGCACTTTCTCAAACGAACTGATGCCGAGCAATACATTGCACGGGTGGGTGGCGTTTTCCAGTTAGTTACCTTTACTCGTATCACGAGAAACAACTGCTGCATCTTTACTGACTTCTCATTACTTTCCTTGTATCAATAGGGCTTAATGGAGGAGTTGACAGGCTGAACCTAAAAGAAGTATATCTATGATGTCTTCTCCCTCTTCTCCAGGATAAAGATGTTTCATACTAATATATCAATTCAGCAGCCACTATATTAGCTTCATTCTTTGTATGTGCATTTTAGCTCTCGGCAAGACTGATGTAACTTGAACAAGAATAAAAGAGGAAACAAGTTTTTTCTAGATTCTTTCATGGTATTTGATTTTAATAATCACTATAGAGTATCAACAAGTTTTATCATGCTGATTTGCAAATTGCAATATGGCACTGCAACTGCATCATCTTTACCAGCCGACGAATTTCATGTTATTGGAACTGTTATAATACATGGTTTTCCACCATTTTAAGCCAGGGAAGATTCAGATTTCATTCAATTTTGCTCTAACAAGGGACTGTACAATCATTTTCCTGAAACTTGGTTCTCATGAGATCCTGCATAACCTCCAATACCAGTTGGTTGTCATTTTCTAGCATCTTTTCAACAAAGCTTGAGGTCGAGGAATGGTAGTTATTGAGCGAATTGACTTTAAGTACTTTTAATGTTCGACTTGAATAGCTCGCAAAACTTTAAGCAGTGTAAAACTAATTTGTGAATTGTGATGGCCACCATCTCTTTAGCCAAAACTCTACAGCTTGTATTCATAAATGTTGGTTTTGAGGGCCAACCCTACAGTAATATGGATAGCTAGCCATTAACGTTTAAATTTATGATGCAGCTGACATCCATTATTGTAATTGTGAGATTAGGTGTTATAGATTAGATATGTCTAAGTTTACACATTTTTTATTAATGTTATTTGAAATGAAGACAAAAGTACAGCAAAATCGAAATGTAAAAACGTGTGAACAAAATGACCCCATGATTTTCACCCCCTCAAAATTACTCCATATAAGTTTTACCACAATAACTTTCTTTTGCTTCCTTCCATTTCAACATCTCCCCTATTTCCTCTCTGCAATTTCTCTTCCTTTCTTTTCTTTTCATTTTCCTTCCCATTTCCTGGTTGACCCTTCTAAATGTTTCCTTCTCCAATGGCTTCTTCAAAGAAATTGGCAACCACCATTTCCTCCATTGCTTCTGCCATGTATTTCCTCCTCATAATCTTCCAAATCCCTCTTTTCAGGTAAATTTTTCACGTTTCACCCCCACTCTTTTGTTTTCACCTTTACAATGATGCATTGGTAGTTTGTATAATCCCCCAGAATGTAAAAACATAAAAAAAGGAACCTTTTTTTTTAACAAATCCATGCCATCTGGAAAGTTTAGTGCAACAATGGGGTTATTTTGCTTAAACATTATTGCTAGGAGCTCTGACATTTAGAATCTGAAAACCCGTTTAAAACTCTTATTGCAGCTGGTAAAATATGTATGGGAATCTGTCAAAATATTTCAAAATCAAAGTATTTGTTGACATTTATGGTCTAACTCCACAGGGTGCCATGTAGATTTGGAATCTGCAGAACACCTATTGAGATAACATCCTCTCAGTTGATTGCCAGTGAACTCTTCCCTACATATTTAGTCAAGCTCCTTCTATATCCAGGGGCTTTTCCCTATACCATCATCAAAAACCGCACCCTCCCAAATTATGGCAAATTGCTCAACTTATACAACGCCACCAGTTCGAGGAAATCTACCGCAATATCCGATCTCCAGCGCCTCGAGGTCGGTTTAAGGACTCGTATGCGGTATGCATTGCTTGATTAATCTGTAATTAGATAAGCACTGATATCCCAACTTTTGGATTACACCAGATTGTTGCAGGAAGCTACTTGTCTGTGGTGGGAGCTTTTGTAGGCCTGTCGAGGCGGGGAAGAATGAGCCTGTTTGGGACAATGCTTATAATATGGGGCCTTCTCAGAGAAAACATCCTGGGACAATTTCATGGCATGTTCCACACAAAATCTATCCAAATGTGCCCAACGTTGGTAGTTGCTGTTGTTTGTGCTTTTTTGTCAATTAAAAAGGATGTAAGAAAACTGATTCATGGTTCCAAAGCTAGGAGAGTCAAATTGTTTTGAAAGCAAATACAAGCTCTGCAGATGAGTTGGTACTGCAAATTTTGGTGATTTTAACAGTTTTGAGACCACTGGTGTAAAGAAAAAAAGGTAACAATTAGGCCCACCATTAGAAAAGGAATGAAAAACAGATTTTTTTATGGGATTGGAGGTTGTTGACAGTTTCTTTCTTTTTTGGTAACTTGGGAGGATGTATTTTTAGAGTCAGTTTAGTAGAAATCAATATCTTGTGACTTTTGATTAGCCTCTTTCCTTTCTGTAATTTATGACCAACTGGGGCTTTGCCCTCAGTTTTTATTAATTAAAGGCAAAAGGATTTTTTTTTGTTCATTGTTCTATTTGATATTTTTTCCCCTCAAAATTTTGAACAGTAGTTCTAGTCGCTGACAGATGATTTATTCATTAATAGTCTTTATTGTGAAATTTTAACTGTTGTGCAATTGATTTGTTTTTTTATTACGAATGAAATCCTAAATTAAAAAAAAAAGAGAGAAAGAGACATAAGTATTAAGTACAACAAATATATTAGAAATATAGAATCATCAGTATAATCAGAATTAAATGTTAGGGTAATTATACCACGCACTGATGGTAGAAACATTTTGTTTCCACAAGTGCCCTAATTTTAGGGGTTAGGGATTTAGTTTAGGGTTTATAGTTTGGAGGCTTAGGTTTATGTGCTTAGAATTTAAGGATTGTGATTTGAATTTAAAGTTTAGGGTTAGATTTTAGGGGTTATAGGTAAAAACATAAATCCCTACCATATTACCTTTAAACCCAAACCCTAACCTCTAAACCCTAACACTAAACCTTAAATCCTAACCACATACTCTAAATTATAAACATCTAAAGCTAAACCCCTAAATTATAAACCCTAAATTGGATCTCTAACCCTTGAATTTAGGGCGTTTGTAGAAACATTTTGTTTCCACCGCTAATGCATCATATATTTTCCCTA
Organism: Hibiscus mutabilis; assembly: GCA_019671005.1. Taxonomy (NCBI): domain Eukaryota; kingdom Viridiplantae; phylum Streptophyta; class Magnoliopsida; order Malvales; family Malvaceae; genus Hibiscus; species Hibiscus mutabilis. The sequence continues at coordinate 2,185,025 of CM033711.1, forward strand.
AATATTATATGTAAAGTCAGATTAAAAACTGCGATAAATATACATGATAGGATTTGAACATGAAACTTCGGTGTTTCGGTGTTTTAAATTATATAATATATACTAAAATATCAATATCTCAAACATGATCACAAAAATATATTATTATTGTATTAAAATTTTCATCTAAATTATTTTTTTAATTATGGTATTCGATAATCCTATTAAATCATGACTCATATATATAAATTGAACCAATTGATTAAATTATATTGTCAACAATTTCTAGAGCAAGTGGTTAAAACTCTTAGTTAACATCTTTCTCTATCTTTAGGTAAAAATTGTTAAAAAAGAAAAAAAAACTCATTTATCATATTTTAATGATATAATCAAAATTCAAATTTTAACTCAATATTTTTAGGGTAAATTAACTACTTAGTTGGATATTGAACTTTGATTTTGATTGGAATGCAGTAAAATTGGATGACTAAATAGTTAGTTTATACTATTTTTTAACAGTCACTTTCAAATACAGAATCTAACTTTTAGATTTGTTTTAGTTCTGTAAGGAAAGTTTATCTTTAGTTTATTTTCTTCACTACAATAAGATGGTGAATTTGAAATAGCAAGCCATCTTAGCTCAGCCGGTAGAGCGGGTCGTGGTCGTGGGTTTCGATTCCCACAGACGGCGATGCTGAGTAATTTTCATCAATTTTGGGTTTTCCTTGTTTGTCAATGGTTATAGTAGTTTTTGTCAATCTGGAGTGGGACTTTTGTCCAGTTCTATCACTGGGTTTATTTAGGTTGTAGAAATCGTGGGATAAGAATTTGAATGGTTTTCAGATTTCTACTTGGAACCAATGCAACTTTAACAAAGACAAACTGCAGAACGAGGTAAATTCTTTCCAAAATGATTCTATACTAGCAGAATTTGTGTTCTAAGTAATAATACTATATCACATTCATAATAATTGTTCCAAAAACTAAATGCTTTTGATTTTTGAAGTGGCATGATATGAGAAGTTGGTTGAAATGTTTCCTTTTCTTTCTGTCGTTGGTTTATTTTGTCTTAAATTCCTTAAGGTTTTCGTTACTGACAACTCTTTAAAGCCACATGCTAACTAGATTCAGACATTCAGTACAGTGATGCTAATGATTTGGAAAAGTTTTTCGTTATGCATGTAAGGATTTGAGGACAAAGCAACCATGGAACACACTGTAATCCCTGAAACTGATGCTATAAATGGAAAAGACATTTAAGGGGCGCTTAATCTGATGAGAATTGTGCTCCTGGTCCTCTCGCCGCAGAATCATATAGACGACAACAATGGCAATGATTTTAAGGTGAAATTTCAATTGTTTTTTAAGGAAGGAAATGCCTTATATGTCCAAGTCAGCATTTCCTTCCTTAAAAAACAATTGAAATTTCACCTTAAATCATTTCCTTTCTTGTCTTCCTAAGAACATACAAGCCTTCCTGCAGAAATAATAATTATTGTTATGAATATCTTTATTTATGGTGGATATCTATATATTAAATGAGACTTTAATGTATTTTATTATTAGTGTTTTCATCTTATGCCTATAAATATAGAGTTTGGAAAGTATTGTACACAATTCTACTTTGTGAATATAATACAAGTCTCTCTCTTTGTCTCTCATCTTGTTCTTGTCCATCTATTTTATTCTTGCTCTTTACTTTGTTCACAACAAATTATCAACACGATCTCGCTCGATTATTATGGTTCTTGTTGGTGGTTCTCGAAAAGGATTTCAATTTGATTTTGCGACTACATCTGGTATGTTCCGTTTATCTATATATTATTTTACTGATTGATTAATCACGACATCAAGTTCATATTCGTGTTGTCACTCAAATATATAAAAAACGGACCTAGCAAAATAATAATATGTAACCATCTATTCACGTTTGTTTTATTGAAACAATTAACATCCCCTTGCGCACGGTTTTTTAGTATTTTCAAGGAAAGCTTTAAAAAAATTATTTATTTGTTAGTCCGTTTAATAAATAATAATACATGATCGGAAGTCTGTGGCTATTTATTTGATGAGAGATTGTGTTTTTAACCATGTATTGAGTTTTACATGATATGCTTCAATGACTTAAAATTTATGGCTTGAATCAAGATAAAATCTAAAGAGCTACGTTTCTTCAATATGTTTATATTGAGATCAATTTTTATTTACGTTATTCTATAAACGAGAGTTTATATTTTTAACCATATTTTGAGTTTTACATGTCCTTAAATGGCTTGCAAAGAGACATGACATAAAGAGATTATGAGAAGTTGTCTTGGTCATTTGCTATAACTCCATTGTCCTCAAGAGGAAAATCAATATCGGTAAACTCTATTTTTATTTTTATTCTTTAAATTACGATTTTAAAGTGCGGTAAATCAGGGTGATTTTGAATCTACAAGAAGACTATTATAAAGTATATATTTTCTCGAAAGCAATAATTTTTCTATGTCGAAAAACTTAACTATAGATTTCTCCCAAGTTCAAGTTACAATAATTTATCTTGATCCAAAATTTTTTGTAGGAGGCATTCCCTGAAGTGAATGCAAGCATGATGTTTATTCCATGCAATTATCAATGATAAGGATATGTTAATAAAAACATACTCCACTTTTCACGCAAATAATGTTATCCTCAAACACAATATAGTGAAAAAAAAGTTTTAAAGGCCCATTGGCTCCACTCTATTCCCTGAAGTGAATGCGAGATTATATTATGGAAAGAATAAATATCACATTAATAGTTTTGGTCGCAATTGAAGCTATGAATATAGACATGGAAAATATGGTCATTTAAGAATACTTCTACCCACTGATAGTGAGGTTATAAGGATGACAAGAGACAAGAGTAATAAAGACCATTCTAAGGAAGTGAAATCCTTTTTTATTACCAATGTGACGTTATAAACTATTGGTCTCGTACTTGTCGTACGCTGAAAAATCAACAATCATTGATTGATAAAGAAAAGAAAATAGAAGTAAATTTTGTTTGCAAAAATAAAGAAGATGATATTGGTCCAACTCATTTGGACGTTGTTGATTTACTTATAACCTTTGAAAGAAATATATCGCCTTCTAATTATTCTTATAACCTTGAAGATAATTATTGATCTTTTATTTTATTTTATTTTATATTTATTTACTTTACGCATTAATTATTTGCGTTTTATATATTAATTTAATGCCGAAAGTATATTCTTTAATTAGTTAATATGTTATCTGTTTCTGTTGGTTTAATCCAAATATATTGGCTGGACATCCCGTTCTACGAGGCTACTGGTCTCAAAAGAGGTTTCTAAAGGACCTTGTGAACTGGTTTAACAATGCCGCGTACGAGGATTAAATCTTTGTTTTATGTTGGTTTATATATATATTATGACATTTATTTATTTTGTTTTACATGATTACTTGTCAAATACAATCTATGGTGACGATTTATGCTCAACATAAGCATAAGATATATTTTCCCATTTAAATGCAAGGGAATAATGTGAGTATTATATCTCAAAGTACTAAAAATATTGATGCTCCAGAAAAACAATAAGTTCTTGAGAGAAAGCACATTATGAAAAGTGCATCATTGCGAATATTGTAATAATTATCGCTAATGGTAATGATATCGTCACCACTAGAAATGAAAATTTTAAGAGAGCAATATGAGTTCGCAAAATAATCCTTCGGGAATTATAGATAACATATGTTATCAATTGGCATTTAAAATAAGCCAATCTGGATATAAGTTTTGATAGCCAAAAAGTCAGTTGAAAGCTCTAAAAGAGTTATATATTGCTACCAAAAGAATAATTTCCATTGAAAGCTTTGAGAGAGCTAAATATATTCCTATTCAAAAGAACAATTTTTGGTGGACAATGTATTATCAAATTTCAAAGAAACTTGTATTTCAAAATTTGTACCACACATGTGCAAGTGAAATTGAATCACATGTTATGGTAAACAAGATGTTTACAAATTCAGAGATATATACAAATGTATATTTAGTTGGCATGATCGGTTAGACCATCTTGATCAATAATGATGTGAAAGCTATTGGGATTTATATGCACATGAAGTTCTTGTGGTGCTTGTTCTCAAATGAATTGATTAAATTCCACTTACTAAAAGAACACGAAGTTCTTGTATTGCTTGTTCTCAAAGGAAATGATTAAGATCTCACTTACCAAAAGAACTTGAAGTTCTTGTACTAAAGTTGAGACTGCATGTCTTGCATATCTGAATGAAATATGGGCCCATTTATCAACAAATGTGGAAAGTTTTATATGATTTTAGTAGATGCATCTACATTGTTTTATCAACTTACAACTAGAAGTTTGTGAGATTGATTATAAAAGGATTCAAATTATGCAGTTAGACTATTCGTCTTGCAAAGGATAGTGGGTTTATATTTTAGGCTATGTCAGTTGTTACAAAGCCTATTGATTATGAATAAAACAGTTTAGCAAAATTTTGATTGGATGCCTCCTCCTTGATAGCTAAACTATGAGGACAAAACACTTATATGGTATTTCCACATAGCGACACTTATACGCATCAAGCCAATGAGTTATAATAAACTCCCTATTATGATTGGCTTTTGGTCAGAAGCCATATATTTCCCATTTTTGAATTTTTGAATGTGCGATATATAGTTGAATTGCTCCACCACAACGCACAAAATGAGTATATAAAAAGGGTTGAGAATATATATTGAGCATAAGTATCCTTTTATGTTTAAACATTAATTGGAGAATCATTTATGACATGATTTTTCTCAACATCAGGGGAAATAATAATTAGTTGGATAAAGAAAAATGAATTATCGTTATCTAGATCCTCGTATATGAACCAGAAGTTCATAAGATAATTCATGTTATTACATGTCAATTGCGAGACATATTTGTTGACCTAATAAGAGTAACTAAGTCTCATATACCAGCTGAAATGCTCTAAATTTGAATACATGTTAGAGTGAATGGATGTAAATCATGCCTGGAGCATGATAGTTGAAATTGGTTCCAATGATCAAAATTCTCGTAAATAGAAAGTAGTATGAGATGGTCATATATTGGAGGCGGGTGCTCCTGAAGAGACCCAAGACATAACTAATAATAAAACTCTTGAAGAGTTTCACGTACTTGAAATAAAGATTGAAATCTTGACGAGATCTCGATGAGTTATGTCACTACGAGAATGGAACTGAAATAGAAAAGTTGTCGACAACGATTTTTCAAACAATGTTTCTATAGAAGTAAAGGAAAAAAAATGAGGATCTTGTATAGAAATCTATAGATATTAAAATGATTGGCCAATGTAGAAAGACGCTTTGAACTTCTAAAAGAGAAGTATTTGGACCAATAGTCCAATCACCTAAAGGTGTAATGCAAGTGAGGCACAAATAAGTAGTCGTAAATACGACTTGAATTATGATTTATGATTTATGAAGAGTTTTAATTACTTCATGGTGGATGCAATTGCTTTGGCAGTTATAAAATATTTTATATGCGTCTAATCATTTTGTGGATCCTTATAAAAGGAAAGTTATCGTTGACGGATTTAAAATGCTAGAAGCATTTAGAAATTTCTGAGAAAATTTATTTAGATATGCCCCTTGAATATTTATATTTTGGCGCATTTGGTATAATCGCCTTAGTGAGTATTAATTGAGGAAATACTGTAAGAATGATCATATTTCCTTATGTATTTTATTAAGGGGTTTGGATCAAGATTCATTATGATAAGTTGAATATCATTAGAACTCTTGAAGAGCTTCAAATTGGAAACTCATAAAGAGCTTTCAAAGTATTTAATGAAAGTATTTGAGAAAAAGAATTTTGAGATGTGGTTTTGTCTTGACCTAAAGATCAAGCACGTGCGTTTTTGTCTATGAATGGACATGAGCTGAAAAAATCTTAAAGAATATTCAATATAGATAAAGTATATCTATCGAGTATCCTAATAATTGTAAGATTGTTGGATGTGAATAAAAATAATTATATCTTTTCTTGGTCTTGAAGCACCATATCTTAGTTGGTCAAGAAATATCCATGAATATACAAAGATCATTACCTTTAGATCTTAAAACATTTGTCGATGCCTCCTCAAATCTTGTAGAAATAATTGTTATGCACGAGGCAAGCCAAAAAATGTGTTTGGCTAAGACAATTGACCCAACATATCCAGAAGATATGTGATTTACTTTCAAAAGATATGATACAAAGCTATCTTGTGTAGAGATAATGCAAGGTGGATACATCAGGGAACATATTACTCCAAAGTTTCATCCCTCACGATCTTTAGAAAAATAGTATTCAAGATTAAATTATGAATATTCAAAGATCTTATGTGATATTTTCATGAGGGGGAATAAATACGCGCTACACTCTTTTTCCCTTAACCGAGGTTTTGTCCCAATGGGTTTTCTTGGTAAGGTTTTTAATGAGGCAACATTTTATGCATATCAAATATGTGTGTACTCTTTTTCCTTCACTAAATTTTTTTCCCACTGGGTTTTTATCTTAGTAAGGTTTTAACGAGACGCATTATCTTCATGGATATCTAAGGGGGGTGTTATGAATATCTTTATTTATGGTGGATATCCATTTATTAAATGAGACTTTAATGTACTTTATTATTAGGGTTTCCATCTTATGCCTATAAATATAGAGTTTGGAAAGCATTGTACACAACCATACTTTGTGAATATAATACAAGTCTCTCTCTTTGTCTCTTATCTTGTTCTTGTTCATTTATTTTATTATTGCTCTTTACTTTATTCACAACAATTATATATTTTTTGAATATCAGAAATAATAATTATAAAATATATTATATGGACTACTATCACATACACATGCGATAAAATAATTCTTGTTATTAGAGGTCTATTTTTTCCAATTCTCGTTGGTTAAATTTTTTCCAATATTTGTTATCAGGTACATACTATTAAAATTTTAATATTTTTATAATACTTGTTATTAAAGCACCGTTTTTTTCTAATACTTATTATTATGAGCCTACTCTTAAATTTATTTTTTCCAGTACGTGTTATTATGAGCCTACTCTTAAAATTTTGTAAGCTCATCCCTCTAGAATTTTGTAGTTTTGCCCCCCTAACATAAGTTTCTGCGTTCATCCTTGCCTTGTAGCATCTTCCTCTACGTTGCTCATACATAAATTCTTGGAAATTAGAAACACTTGTCCCCATAGCTATATCATTTCCATTTATCTGTGTTTTATCAGCCAAAAGCTTTACACCCAACATGGGAAACTGGATGCTACTTTCATTTGCCGCTGGGATTTACTTTCTGGACCAACAAACTACATTAGCCACCTTGAACAAAATCTAGACGCTTTGGATGTAAAAGAATTATTGAAGCCACTGGGTGGATGCCACTGCCAGTTGATTCAAATCATTGATGTTAAGACTTCTTATTTGTGATGCAGTTTTGTTTGTGGTCTTGTTCCTTATCAGTTGCACATGTGCATGCATCAGTCATACGTTAACATCACCTAGTACAAGGTATTTTCTTACTCTATATTGATTTTAAAAAGTAAGATGAACGTTTAATAATAAGCCGTCTTAGCTCAGCCGGTAGAGCGCGTGGCTTTTAACCACGTGGTCGTGGGTTCGATTCCCACAGACGGCGAAACATAATATTTCTTCATTTATTGGGTTTTCCTTCTGGGTCTGGAGCATGGGGAAAAAATCCTAATTGGTTAGTGTGTATGTTTGTGATCTGGATTTGGGATTAAGTTTATGATAAAGATTTGGTCTTTGAGGGCTAAATTTTGATCAAGTTGGACTTTTGAATAGTTTTCTGATTACTAGTTTCTGAAAGTTGGGAATTTCTGCTCAAAACCCTTTGTTCTTTGCTCTGAATTCTGATCCAGTGTTGAAGAATAGGGAACTTTTATCCCCAAAGATAACTTCTTCTTCTTCTTCTTCTTCTTCACAATTCCATGGTCGAAAATCTACTTAGTAAAAGAGTTTACCTTGAGAACTCAAGAGCTCAGCTCACTGTATTGTAATGCCTTGTAATATTTCACACTCATGGCATGATCAAGTGTTTAAGGGATATTCTATCCCTTCCTTCACATGCCTGAGTGCTTAATGAAGCCACTGGAAGCCAGGGCTCCTGGAGCTTGTAGGTACCACTCAACTAGTTTAGATTATATGTCTGGAATGATACGAGCACATTCTATATCTTTGATTTATAAACAATCTTGCAACATGGTCCAATATCAGTGTTTTATACCCTTATTAGGTGTTCTCTCACTTACCACTGAGATATTCGACACTGATAATTGGTAGGAAATTGTATGCATGCAGGGTCAGGGATTTGAGGTCATGCTTCCAAACAAAGCATCCATGGAACACACTGCAATCCCTGCAATTGATGCTTTGTCTCGAGGCACACAGTCTGCTGAGAATTGTGCTCCAGGTCCTCTCGGAGAGGGCAGTTAGCACTGCTATCCTAGCATCCGATGATATGCATGATCTTTTGCCTCGAGGTGATCCGTTTCGTAAATGTATTGACCAATGGATGCATTGGCCAAATCAACTATCAAGTGGGTACAACAAGCTGTGAAGGAAGGTACACAAAGGCTCCTAAATTTGTAGTTTTATGCATTCTTATTGCAATTTATTATTACTATTACAGGCTTTCATGTGAGTCTGGAGAATATGATCCCCATATTCTTCTGCATCATGTACCAATTAACAAAGTATATAAGAGCAGAAACAACAAAGAAAATCATTAGTGCAACGAAGTGCCTAAAGTTTTTCTTGATCTGCTGACTTAGACTAGTGGGCGATTGTTCTTTCTGAGGGTTCTCAGTCTTCAGACAGTCATATCAGCCATATCAGAAGACAGCAGCACTAAGATTGCCTTGCTTCAAATCTACAGGTTTTTCAAGAACAAAAGAAAACAATAAAAAAGTTACTTTCTGAAAGCAAACATGCAGTGAATCGAAGAACAACGAAAAAGGTGAAAGTAAGATTACTTCTGCAATGAAACAGGGAAGAAAAGCATTTCGAGTGGCTTCCCCTTCCCAATGCAGCTGTTTCCACCACTTCTCCTTTCCATGAATTCTGATTTCATTTCTCTTTGCATTGTTGGAGTTGAGTGGAAGTCTCCTCAGCTTAGGGCATGCATAGACATGAATGTCCTTCATACATGGGAATGGCAGTGCATTCCTGTAAATGCTCTTCAATTCTGGTAGATACTGTAAATAAAGAGACTTGAGTTTTGCAAACAGGCTTAAACTTCCTACCATGCCTGCAACCTGCTTCAGTTTTACCTCATCGATTATTTCTTCCATTTTATGGCAATCTATTACAATAAAATGCCTCAGATTTGGAGCTAGAATCAGCCATGTTATTTCCCTCAGTCTTGAACATCCTGATATGTATACCTTGACAAGGCTTTGAAAGCACGGTTGAGGTTCAGTCATAGGGATTTGAATCTGGGTAGGTATTCTTGCCCCTGTTATGTCCCATTCCGTCTTCACTTCTTCCAAACTCTCACATTTACTAAGTTGTATGTAATTTAGACACTTGAAATTCACTAGAGATAAAATATTCAATTGCTTTGAGCCCCTGAATGAGTGAAGACCAATCTAGTCAGTGCAGGTATGCAACATTTCAGCACTCACAATTCTCTCGAGACCAAAATCACTTGTTACCGGCACACTCAACTCATTCAAGTGGTTCAAGCTCTGCATTTCTTCTACTAAGCATTCATTGTTATCTTCAACAGCTGATTCGTCAAAAAGAAAAGAGCCAATCATCCTCAACATTTGTAGCTTCGAGAAACCAGATATCAACCCTCTTGGTATTTTGATGCCATCAAGTAAGTACTCCAATTTCAGACATTTCAGTTTTTCTAGAGCATTCAACTCAGTTGGTAGCTGTCTTATACCTGTGTATGATATATCCAAACATTCTAGAGATACCAGTTTTGATATCCCCACCGGCAATTCTCTTATACTTCTATTAGCTCTAAAACATAGAACTTTTAGACCAGACATAAATTGAAAGAAGTCATTGTGGATCACCTTCAGTTGGTTTTGACTGAGCAACAAAGTTTGGAGTTCAGGACAGTTAGGTGACTCGTTTAGAATTTCAATCTTGTTTTGCATCAGTGACATTCTTCTTATACCCCTCCATTTTCCAACCTCAGGAACTTGAGTCAATTGATAACCGGCTTGAACCAAAAACTTCCACTTGTGTGCATCAAGCCTACATGCTATCCACAGACACATATCGCGAATCACGTCATGCATTTTCACAGTTGAGTCACTTACTTCTTCCAATAAACATGAATGAATGAGAGAACCAATGATTTGGTGGCCTTGCTTTCGAGCTTGACTAATATTCTCATGTTCATCCATAAACCCTTCTACTATCCAGCAATCTAGAAGAATTTCTTTTGGAATTTGATAATCTTCAGTGAATAAACAACAATATAGAAGGCAACAACGAACCTTGTCATTTGGCAAACAATCAAAACTGAATTTTAGAAGCGGATATACCTCTTCACCCATATTTGGAAAAACAAAATTAGCTGATCTCTTCAAGACTAAAATTGCATATTCCCATTCTTCAGGTGTTCTCTTGCAAGCCATGGCACGAGCAACGGTGATGAGTGCAAGTGGTAGACCTCCACATTCTTTGGCCATTTCATGAGCTAGCTCTCGAATGTTTGGATGACCATCAAGGATATCACTGCCAACATGTTCTTCAAACAAGTCCCAAGCCATTTCTATTGCCAAACATTTCACTTCAATCTTCTTATGGGGTCTCATTTGGCCACACACATCGATAGAACGAGTGGTAAAAATGATTATGGAACCGTTTTCAGAAGTCGGGAGAGGGATCCCTACCTTTAATAGATCAACTCGTTCCCATAAGTCATCCATCAGCAGTACAAATTTCTTTTCTCTCAGAACTCTGAAGATATCCATAGCTTTTTCTTCAGCAGTTTTTTCTTCCCACATTCCACTGAAAAGGCCTACCCTCTTTGCAATGCCTTCTTGAACCTTTTCAATCAAAAACCCTTTCGACGCCGTTACCCAAATCACCATATCAAATCCATTAGATGAAACACCAATCTTGTTATTGATTTCAGTCAAGAGTCTGGTCTTGCCAACTCCACCAACTCCATATATGCCAACAATTCTGACATGTTTTTCTTCAAGGATGCTCCATACCTTATTCAACGTAGCTTCCATGCCTACGGTAGAGTCAGACGGCCTTTCAACCACCGGAGCAGCCGGTACCTCCGTAGCTACCACCTCAAAGGCTCCTTTTCTCTTTAGAAGCTTAACTTCGTGGAGTGTTTGGACCACCGTTTTGCTGAATTTGAGAGTAGACCAGTAGTTCATGGAGCAACAGCCTCACATACATAATTTTTTGATTTCTTCGTTACCATCTATAATTCGTTGATCACCTTCATTTATCATGGTTCCAGTCCTTGGAAGCCATCCCAGAACTTCATTTAGTTGCTTCAGACTTTGCTGTTCAGCAATGTTAACCTTCCTCATCACATCGTCCCTTTTCTCCTTTAATTCATTCAAAGCTGTCTTCAACTCGGAAAGTCTTCTTTCAAGCCGGTATGTGTAGATTGCTTGTCCGGCTACACAATCCCAGCAACGGCTGCCTATTGAGTCACAACGAACTAACTCAAAAGAGAAAATATTACCCATAGTTTATGGCAGATGATGTAAGGAAGTGCTGAATACTTGCCTAGTGTAAAAACCAGAAAAAATCCAATGTAAAGAGAAGAGTGGTTGATGAAAGGGAGGAAGAACAAGGATGAGCTTGGAATCATAAATGAGAACGTAGAGAAGGAAGATGATGTGTATAGGTCATCCTATGTTTGATTGAAAGCTACCTAAATGTATTTTTTTATTATAAAAAATTGATGGTTGACTTGAGTTTTCAATAGTTTTTGTAAGCTATGATAAACCTTTTATTTATTCATTCTCATGAAATGCATGTTCATTGATCTAAACCATGTTTATTACTTAATTAATATAAATAGTCCAACTTTTCTAGAGGCTATAGTCATGGATTTGAAGTTTTCTTTTCAACTCCATTTGTACGGTATTATCTTTTGAGCGCTCTGGAATTGTACAAAATCCACTTGACCTGACTTTTTCAATGTGTTTGTATACATTTTTGTTGTTGTCATAATTATGTTTAAGTTACTTTTATAATTATATAACTTTTGACAAGTTAATAATTTGTATTATATAGCTTTTGAAATGTTAGTATATTGGTTTTGTGTTTGTGTTTCTTTATCCTGTTGTGTTATCATTGAGTTTTTAAATTGTTCTTATTGTTTCATATTCATGTTAGTATCTTGCCAGATCACTATTCACCACAAACTCTGGCTGCAGAAAAAGCAATGGAAAATATCATAATGTTGTGATTACTGGTGCTGCTGCAAAAGTTTAAAGTCCAACTTTGAATTACTCTGGCCGAGAGGAGAAATTATTTGGTAGGTCCTTTCGAATGATATTGTGCCACATAGACATCAGCCATGACATGCTCCTTCCCTCATCCTGCTTCAATCATGGGACACACTGTAATCCCTGAAATTGATGCTTTAAATTTGAAAGACATGGAAGGGGCAGAAAATCTGCTGTGAATCGTGCTCCCGGTCCTCTTGGCGAGGGCAGTTAACGCTGTTATCTTTGTGTCCGATGGCCTGATGGATACATTGGTCAGGCCAACTATCACGTGGGCACTGAAAACTGTGAAGGAAGGTACGAAAGTGCTGCTAAATTAGTAGTTTTATGCATTCTTGTTGCAACTCTTTTTTCATTTTCTATTACAGGCTTTATTGAGATGGTATTCCATACTATGTGTCAATTAAGAAAGTATATAAGAATAGAAACAACAAAGAAAATTACAAGTGGGAAGAAGTGCCTGAAGTCTCTTATGATCTGCTGATTGTTCTTTCTGAGGTTCTTCGTCTCCACAAACAATATCAAGCATGTCAGAGGATATCAGCACTAACAATAGTCGTGCTTCAAATCTCTTATACCTCTGTTAGCTCTAAAGCATAAAACTTTTAGACCAGACATAATTCGGAAGAAGTCATTGTGGATCACCTTTAACTGGTTTTGATTGAGAAACAAAGTTTTGAGATCAAGACAGTTAGGTGCTTCGGTTAGATTTTCAATCTTGTTTTACATCAATGACAATCTTCTTATACCTCTCCATTTTTCAACCTTAGGCACATGAGTCAATTGATAACTGGCTCGAACCAAAAACTTCTACTTGTCTGCACCAAGCCTACATGCTATCCACAAACACATATCACGAATCGCGTCATGCATTTTGACAGTCGTGTCACTTCTTCCGATAAACATGAATGAAGGAGAGAACCGATGATTTGGTAGCCATATTTTCAAGCTTGACTAATGTACAACTAAATTGATTTGAATTCTCTACTCTTCATCTTTATATATTTGTACCTCTCACTCTGTTGCTATTAGCAAGCATCATGTCCAACCTGTATCCACTTAATTAAACAAGGACTTAAATATTAAATATAACTTTCCATCTAGATTTAATGTTAATATGATATTTGCTTATCAAAGATTGATTCGGTTTTAAAATTCACAACTTCAACTTATAAGTTATAAATAACTGATTCAAGTCTATGAAACACACATGCTAAGCTAATTCTCTTGTATGCCATACAACTACTGCAGCAAAAGTTAGGTATCAAAAAATGAGATCGGATAAGAACTACACATTTAAAATAGGCTTATATATCATAAGTACCTAATGTATACCAACTTCTTCATTTTGATACCTAAAATATTTTTTGGTCAAAATAAGTACCTAAAGTATACTTTTTGGTTTAATTTGGTGCCTAAAGTATATTTTTTTTCATTAAAATATGCATATAATGTATTTTTTAATTAGAGTAATTATTCTATACACAAGTGCTTGTGGAAACTTTTTTACACAAGCGCTTGTGGAAACTTTTTTATATAAGTGCCTTAGTTTTAGGGGTTATGGACTCTGTTTAGGGTTTAAGATTTTAGGGGTTGTTGATAGAATTTTGGGTTTAGGGTTAAAGTTTAGGGTTTATAGGTTAAAGTTTAGGGATTATGCATGCAATGTATTTTCCCTTTAAATACATGAGCGATTCAAAGATTCAGAGCAGTATGACTGTGGCTGAGTATGAGGTTCAGTTTGTTCGGTTAAGCCAATATGCTCTTGAACTAGTACCGAATGAGAGGCATCGTTGTTATCGATTCTGTTACGGATTGGTACAGGATGTTAAGATATACATGTTGGCTTCTGATTACACCAATTCCGACGTGTTGGTTACACGGGCGAAGGACATCGAGTAGAACATGAGTTTATCAGTTCGTGTGGGAGGTTCTGGCTCGGGCAAAAGAGTTGCGAACTCTAGTTTTGGTGGTGGTCAGTTTAAGAAACATCGTGATAAGATGTATCGTTCTGATTCGAGGCGAGGTGGAGGTAGTGCTAGGCGTGGACTGCATGGTCAAGGTACCCAGGCTAGAGCGGCATTTAATACATGTTGGGTATTTGGATCCCGTGATCACATGAGGCGAGATTGTCCACGTTTGGCTCGTGAGGGACAGGCTTTTGTTGTTGTTGTTGCTAAATCTTGTTGGAGTTGTGGATCGAGCGATCATTTGAGCCGTGGATTGTTCGTTGTTGGCTGATGGTGAACAGGCTAGAGCACCTACAGTTGCACCACAGCGAGACCGTGGTCATGGTCGAGGGAAATTTCAACGTAGGGACGAGGGTCCGAGGACGATGGCTCATACTGTTGCCATTCAACCAGAGGGTGGTGGTCCTACGAGGGTGTACGCACATCGTGAAGGGTAATGACACTGATGTAATTGCAAGTATATTTACTTTGCAATCTTTATCGTTGTTTTCTTTGGTTGATTCTGGTTCTACGCATTCATATATCTTGCGCGAGCATGCGCATTTGCTTAATGTACCTGTTGAGGTGTTAGATGTGGGAATGCAAGTAACTAGTTCTTTCGGTGAAACGGTTCTTACAAGAAGGTTGTTTAGGAGATGTCCATTGACCGTTCAAGGTCATGTATTTGCAGTTGATTTAATGGAGTTGTCGTTTCAAGGTTTTATGTAATCTTGGGTATGGATTGGTTGACCGAACATGAGAAACTGCTTACCACTTTCATGTGCAGTGGATGCTGTTCTCTTTCGCTGCTGGGATTTCATTTCTGGATCAACAAACTACATTAGCCTTCTTGAAGAAAATCTAAACACTTTGGATCTTGCTCTTGAAGATCTCAAAGCACGACGGGACACGTGCTGTGGAAGGTTGAACTTGCTGTAGAACAACTATTGAAGCCACTCAACCGAGTTCAAATTTGGCTTTCAAGGACAAGAACTCTGGTAGCCGAAGCTGATATGTTGCTAGAAGATGGTCCTCAACAGAAAAATAAGTTATGTTTCGGGGGCCACTTTTCCCGAAATTGCATGTCTAGCTGCGAGTATGGTAAGAAAGTGGCCAAAATGCTTGCTGAAATAAATGATCACATCAGTGGAGGAGAATTTGAGACAGTAGCCGAGACTGAACCAACAGTTCTAGTGGAAGAAAGACCTATTGAGCTTCCAACTGGTCAAGAATCGATTTTTGATGAGGCATGGAGCAGCATCAGAGACGGAGACACTGGAATTATTGGCCTATACGGCTTGGGAGGTGTTGGCAAAACAACTCTCTTAACCCAGATCAACAACAAGTTTAGCACTACACCACCGATTCCTGTTGATATTGTGATTTGGGTGGTGGTGTCCAAATATTGCAGTGTTGAAAAGGTTCAAGATAAAATTGGTGAAAAGATTGGATTTTCTGATGGATCCTGGAAAAACAAAATTGTTGAGCAGAAAGCCACTTGTATCTTTGGGTTCCTGCGGAATAAGAGATTTGTTTTGTTCATGGATGATTTATGGGAGCCAGTGAATTTGACAAAAGTTGGGATTCCAATACCGAGCTACGAAAACGGTTCAAAAGTAGTTTTCACTACTCGCTTTTTGGAGGTATGTGGCGAAATGGAAGCTCGAAAGAAGATCAAAGTTGAGTGTTTGGAACCAGAACAAGCTTGGAAGTTGTTTGCAGAGAAGGTTGGAGAAGAAACCTTAAGTCCAAAGATTCAAGAGCTAGCGAAAGAAGTAGCCAAACAGTGCGGTGGGCTGCCTATTGCTCTAATTACAATTGGTCGGGCCATGTCTTGCAAGAAGGAGCTTGAGGACTGGATATATGTGACTGAGATGTTACATCGATCTACATTCTCAAAAATGGAAAAGGAGGTATATCCTCTTTTAAAATTAAGTTATGATAGTTTGCTTGACACAATGAGATGTTGCTTCTTATATTGTTGTTTATACCCCGAAGATTATCTCATTCCCCGAAAGAGTTTAGTAGAGTATTGGTTCTGTGAAGGGCTTTTGAAAGATTTTGACAGAGTACGAGAAGCTCGGCTGCAAGGATATAGTATTATTAATTCTCTCTGCAGTGCTTGTTTATTGGAAAGTGCTGGAGAAGGTTATGTGAAGGTGCATGATGTGATCCGCGACATGGCACGGTGGGTAGCATGCGAGGTTGAAGCGGAGGAGAAGTTTTTTGCAAAGGCAGGTGTAGGACTAACTGAAGCACCAGAGGTCGGAAAATGGGAAGGTGTAAAGAGGATGTCACTGGTGAACAATCGGGTTGAACATCTTAACACAGACACCTACATGCCCTAATCTTCAAACTTTGGTTCTCATTGAAAATCAACTGAAGGTGATTGGTGATAGTTTCTTCGAACATATGCCGAATCTCAGAGTTCTCGACTTGACGGGAAATAAAGATTTAAGTGAGCTGCCTGAAGGAATTTCAGAATTGGTTTCTCTAGAATGTCTTTGCCTATCCTTCACAAGTGTAACAGAGTTGTCAACAAATCTCAAGTCCTTGGAAAACCTCAAAATTTTGGAGTTGAATTACATGCTCCAATTGAGAAGAATCCCTCGACATCTGATATCTGGTTTTTCCAAGTTGCAGATATTCAGATTGTTTGTTGGGAGATTTCCATTAGATTATCCAGAGGAAGACAATGTTCTAAATAGGGATGGTGATGGTGCATGTGCTATCCTAGAGGAATTGAAATGCTTGAAAAACTTGAATGTGTCGAGTGTGACAATACTTTGTGATTTTGATCTACAAAGTTTGAGGCTCCAGGGCTTTGAAGGATTCATCGAAGAACTAGAGCTCCACCGTTTTGAGGAGTCAAAGGTGTTGAACATCTACAGAGGCTATATATTACTGAATGTGGAAATATGGAAGAGATAAAGTTGGAGAAGTTGCAGACTACTTTTTCCTTTCAGATGCTGAACCATGTTTGATGTTTCAGTCTCGGCATGTAACAAACTGAGAGACATCACCTGGCTTATTCTTGCTCCAAATCTAACAATATCTTATTGTAATAATGAGCGAGGAAAAGCTGAGTGAAGTTGCTGCTGAAGTTGGAATATCATACTCGAACATATTTGGTAAGCTTGAATCCTTATTTTTAGTCCAACTACCAGAATTAAAGAGCATATACAGGGATGCCCTACCCTTTCCATGTCTGAAACTTTTCCTATCGATTGACTGCTTGAATCTGAAGAAGCTTCCTTTAAACTCTGAAAGTGCAAAGGGAAACCACATTAGCATCAAGGGACCCCAAGAGTGGTGGGAAACGCTTTTCTTCCCTCTTTCAGACCTTTTTGAAATGAAAAAACATTGAAAAGGTGCACGTCTGAAACAGTTTGATTCAACTCAGTTTTTGTTACTATCATCTTCTTCTGTTTCCTTGTGCTATCGGTTGTTGCTTTCTTGTTCTTACTTCTTGTTTGTTTCCAATTTCTGTGGACTGGCTGAATGCCAGTTGATTCAAATCTTTTATGTTAAGACTTAAGACTCCTTATTTGTGATGCAGTTTTCTTTGTGGTCATGTTCCTCATCAGTTGTTCAATGAAATAAGAGTGCTTTGAATCATTATATGTATGTATATATATGATCTGTTGTTCCTACACTACCTCCTATTCTTTTTTAATGAATAGTTATACAAATTATCATCTTAATGGTAACTATCTAAGTGATCAAAATCAGTAACCGGAAACAAAAATCATAATTTGAGCAGATGTTTCTGTCTCGCCTATGAACATCAAGACTTGGGTAAAATCATCCTACAGGACGGACGGTCGTAAGATTTTATGTAAGGAGGTGCAAATCATTCTGAAGTTATATTAAAAATATAAGGGGTGCGAAATTAAATTTCTGATAAAAAATACAAAAAAAATATCTAAACTATAGAGGAATTTAAAATATTAATATTTTAAAAATAAGATCAGATAGAAACTACACATTTAAGATATAGCTCGGGCTATATTAAACAATGTTTTTTTTAAAAATGGCTTAACTATAAAATAAGTGTTCAAATTATATTACTTTTATGAAATATGTGCCTAAATTATTTTTTTAACAAAATAAGGGTATAAGGTTTCATTTTGTAACCATTTTAACTTTGTTTGGTAAAATTTTTCACTAAATGTAACCACAATTCATAATTCGGTGAATATGAGATGGTAAGCCGTCTTAGCTCAGCTGGTAGAGCACGTGGCTTTTAACCACGTGGTCGTGGGTTCGATTCCCACAGACGGCGCAGCTGATTTTTGTCATCCTGTGATGACTCCCATGTGTTCCATATTATGCGTCGATTAAGAAAGTAAGTTTATGAGAACCGAAACAGCAAAGAAAATTACTAGTTGTATCTAATTTTAGATCTCTCAAGAGCAGAAGCACTTGTTACTGACTCGCTCAACTCATTCAAGTGGTTCAAAAAATAATCAGGGACGCGCTCCTAAGGCGACTCCCTTTAGGTCCATCCCTGTAAGCAGGGACGAAACGACCTATATTTGAGGTTTTTTTTAGTTTAAAGATTTTGTTCCTTCCAATTTTGAGATTTAAGACTTAATAGAGGCTTGCCTCTCCCAATATTTGATCCTAGCTCCGTTATTAATCTTTAATAGACAATTTGTCGAAGAGAAAAGAATCATCTTCAACATTTGGAGGCTCAATATACCAGATACCAACCCTCTTTGGATTGTGATGCCATCAAGTAAGTACTCGAATTTCAAACATTTCATCTTTTCCAATGTACAACTAAATTGATTTGAATTCTCTACTCTTCATCTTTATATATTTGTTCCTCTCTCGCTCTGTTGCTATTAGCAAGCACCATGTCCAACCTGTATCCACTTAATTAAACAAGGACTTAAATATTAAATATGACTTTCCATCTAGATTTAATGTTAATATGATATTTGCTTATCCAAGATTGATTCGGTTTTAAAATTCATAACTTCAACTTGCATTTTTCACACTCATTGTATTTGTATGACTTTGACAAACAATTTCCATATTTCAATTAAAGACATGGTTGGGGCTTAATCCCAATAGCTATATCATTTCCTTTTGTCTGTTTTATCAACCAAAAGCATTACCCCCAACATGGAGAACTGCTTACCAGTTTCATGCGCAGCGGATGCTATGCTCATTTGCTGCTGGGATTTCATTTCTGGACTAACAAACTACATTGGCCATCTTCAACAAAACCTACACGCTTTGAATCTTGCTCTTGAACATCTCATCGCACTACAGGACGACGTGATGTGGAAGGTTGAACTTGCTGTAAAAGAATTATTGAAGCCACTCAACCGAGTTCAAGGTTGGCTTTCAAGGACAAGTACTCTGATAGGCGAAGCTGATAAATTGCTAGAAGATGGTCCTCAAGAGAAAAATAAGTTGTGTCTTGGAGGTTACTTTTTCCGAAAATTGCATGTCTAGCTGCGAGTATGGTAAGAAAGTGTCCAAAATGCTTGCTGAAATAAAAGATCACATCAGTGAAGGAGATTTTGAGACGGTAGCTGAGACTGAACCAACAGTTCTAGTGGAAGTAAGGCCTATTGAGTTTCCAACTGGTCAAGAATCAATATTTGATGAGGCATGGAGCAGAATCATAGACAGAAAAACTGGAATTATTGGCCTATATGGCTTGGGGTTGGCAAAACGACTCTCTCAACCCAGATCAACAACAAGTTTAGCACTACACCTATTGACGTTGATACTGTGATTTGGGTGGTGGTGTCCAAAGATGACAGTGCTGAAAAAGTTCAAGGGAAAATCAGTGAAAAGATTGGATTTTCTGATGAATCCCGGAGGAATAAAACTGTTGAGCACAAAGCCACTTTTATCCATGAGTTTCTGAGGAAGAAGAAATTTGTTCTGCTAATGGATGATCTATGGGAGCGAGTGGATTTGACAAAAGTTGGGATTCCAATGCCAACCTACGAAAATGGTTCAAAAGTAGTCTTCACTACTCGCTTTGAGGACATATGTGGCGAAATGGGAAAAGAGAAGAAATTTTGATTTCTAATCAGTTTTCTCAAGACAGATTCGACCACTGCTCGGTGCTTGAGATCTTAGGTCGTCAGTCTCTCAGGATACAACAGCAGATGATCTTTGACAACAACACTACTAAAGAGATCACGAACATAAACTTGCCTTTGACTATCATCGAAAACACAATGCAGTTTTGAATAAAAGAAATTTCTAAGTTGTGTATAAATCAAAGGAATGCCATTCTATTTATAGGGGAGTGAGGTAGGTTAAATGTGAAAAAAAATATTTCAAAATTATGGCTATTAAATCTCCATCCGATTTAATTCAAAAAATCTGTTTATACCATATTAAAACAAAATATTCTCGTGAATTGTACTCAATACCATTTAATATTCAAATTTAAATGGAAAGTCAAATTATCCTATTCAATTCGGAATATTCAAAAAGATATGTCATTTATAAGGAAAAATTTACCATTTAATATTCAAATTTAAATGGAAAGTCAAATTATCTTATTCAATTCGGAATATTCAAAAAGATATGTCATTTATAAGGAAAAATTTATTTGAAGTGGGCAAAAATGTCCGCAGGATAACGAAGGACCCAACTGGTCTGGACAATTGCGTTGCCCACATCGTGCAGGTGCTCCCCAAACTCAAATGGGATTGATTTACACCCCTTACGTGCGAGACACAATTTCCATCCAAATCATTCAATAACCATACAGTGGGTAAGTGTATATAAACACTTCCCATTTCATTTATCCCAACAATATGGGATAGGGGTTTTCACTTCCTTATTCAATTCACAACTATCTTACTTTGAGCATCAAATTCTCATTCATTACTTAACCGTTTTGAGCATATGAGATACCGTTGTAAAGGTCTCATGGAGTAAAATAAGACTCAATAGAGTCCTTATTCGAATTTCTACCTTTACCCATTCGAAAAATGGCTCAAAGTTACCATTTTCCTCACATTTTTCCAACAATCCCCCAAATGAATGAAATTAATGATTTTATCAAAACATTTTGACCCGATGTGGTGATAGCTTCTACGATTGATAGTTGCATAGGATAGGTAGGTCTCCTCCTTTGAACCTTCCCTTGTGAAAGTATATTTACTTTACTGGCTATCTAGTAGACGTGATGTCCTTGAACTATTCATCCGTTTGTGTAAACGATGATATACTCCACACAACTACCTCTCTGACAAGAGTATTTTTCTCATGGTTATGTCCATATGGTCGTGGACATCGCCTGGTTCTGCAAGAATTTGAAAGAACTATGCCCAATAATCTCCTTAAAGCGGCCCCACTTCACTCTCACATATGTGACTTATGTTGCTTGGCTCACCAAAGCACACAATGATCATTAAAAGCATTGCTTAGCCTTACCCATTTTTGTCACTGATTACATCATAGGAACGGACTTGGGGATGAGTACCCCCACAATGACCGATAGGTCTATGCAATTAGGTTGTCCCTTTGAACCTAGATCTTTGGATCTCCAGCCAGCCAGGTAGGGTTTTCCTTCACATAGCACATTTATTTTCCATGGGCTTCAATCATATTTGTTTAGATGTTTTCTCAATTTTATCTCGATTTAATCCTTCGGTTAGCAGATTCGCAATGTTATCCTTTGATCTTACATAATCAATATAGATAATTTCATTCGAGATCAATTGTCTAACAGTATTATGTCAGCGTCGCATATGTCTCGACTTTTCGTTGTACATACAATTTTGTGCCCTAGCAATCGTTGCTTGGTTATCGCAGTATATGCATATTGTGGGCACAGGTTTCGGCAATTTAAGAATATCCAAAAAATTTCGAAGCCATTCGACTTCTTCTCTGGACTTGTCTAGAACTACAAACTCAGATTTCATTATGAATATGGTTATAACCATTTGTATTGGGGATTTCCATCCACTTGTTCTATTGATATCTTGAATATTAGATATTCAACTAGCATTGGAGTGTCCTTCTAGCACAACAGGATTTCTGGAATAATGCAATCTATAATTTCGAGTATATCAAAGATATCTTAGTACCCTCACAATCGCTTTCCAGTGATTTTCACCTGGATTGCTTATGAAATTGCTCACAGTAAACACAATATCTAGTCTAGTACAGCTCATAAGGTACATTAGACTGCCTATGACCCTTGCATATTCCACTTTGTCGTCTTTTTGACATTTATTCTTGGATAGATCTTGGCTCGTATCTATTGGAGTTCTAGATATACCAGAAGCATCCTTGCCAAATTTTTCAAGAATTTGTTCACATAGTGTAACTAAGTCGATATGAGACCTTCAAGGACTGTTTGATTTGGATGCCCAAAATTATATTGTCTAGTCACATATCTTTCATGTCAAATCTTGAATTTAACATGTCATTTTACCGTTTCATTGTTACTTATAACAATACACACATTTGTCACACTCTTATTTGTCATTATGACAATATTTTACTTTCAACCTTTTGTTGAATGTATTGACTATTTTTCATTGATAGTCTTCAAAGTTCGTTTCATTGAACTTGGATCAACTTCCCTAAATATATAGGAAATATATTTTTCAAAGAATAAGTCATTCTTTGCTTTCATTATCATATTCTTGTGAATCTATTTGTATACAAGAGTTCTACATAGTCAATGAAAATATAGTCCACTTATTTTCATTTACTTTGGTAATAGAAATATTACCTTTGCAACACACCCCCATATTTTTATGTAGTTGTAGGAAGGTCTTATTTCCTTCCATAACGCATATGGTGTCTTGTCTCTTTGAGAATAGGTAATTAGTTGATAGAATAATTTTCCATATATGTTAGGCACATTTTGAAGTTTCAATTCCTATCTTCAAAATCATTGTACCCTTAGATGTTGTAGCGTTACTCATATAGAGTTTTATCCCTAAATTAATCAATTTGTTAAGTTTGGGTTTCAACATCCTACTTATAAAGAATAATTCCTCTATAGCATTTTGGTTTTAAGCAAAACACTAGTTTGTTCTATCATGAAGGTAATAAATTTTCCTTCAATCATTTGTTTTCCATATCAATTGTTATGAGAAAATATTGTCATAACATTGATATATAGTCCAAAGATTTCTGCTACGTTTGCCATGGCAATATTTGTTTTAGCAATATTTACCTTAGTAACATTTGAAGGTGGTAACAAAATTTACCTTATCATTTCTAAATAATTAGAGGATCATCCTTCAGATCTTTGACCGAGTTTATCATGGTAAAATATACAACATCTTTTGTTGCCACGTTTGAAATTCTTTCTAATGAATATCACTGATTTTTTTATTTTGTATTTATGGTCCAACGACCCTCACAATTCTTTAGCCATTTTAAAACATTGTACACTTAATAATGTGCATTTGATTAGGCTTTGAGAATTTAATTTGACATAGAAACCAAAGTTCTTCTATGTTGTGGTTCAAGACCTCGGTAGAAATCAACGCTCTAGATTTTGTTGTACAGACTTAGTAACCAACGTAACCTTAAATAACAAATTCTGTTAAAACAATTTTGTCCACTTTGTTTGAAAGTAGATCAAGTAAACCCGTTAAAACGGCAGGAATTAAATTCCTGAAAATAAATTTATTTACTAGATCTTAGTTTACAGATTGATTTGATTTCCAAGAAATGAATTCAACGATTTATTTTTCCTTACAAAGTTAGAATCATGCAAGATTCTCATGAAAATAAATTTCAACGATTTATTTTCCTTAACAAGCAAATCACAGTGTTGCCAAAAACACAAATAATAATAATTTTAATAATTATTATTTCACAAGAATAAAATATTTCTTTTTCATGTCATATATTATTTAGGAATGTCTTAATAACACGCTAATTAATATTACCAAGAGATAATAATTCTATGATTATGGATTTACCTTAATAATACCATAATATTATTACTAAAATAATATCATAATTTATGGCATTACCATGATACATGCACACATGTATTCATATAAACCTTTAAAAGTTAAAAACTATTAAGGAATATTACCTTAATAAAATATTCCAAGTTTAGAACTTGGGAGGTTAACAATTTTTCCTTCCGTGATCCATTTCTCATTTGAGGTTCATTTTCTCGGCAACAAATCTCTTTCTTTTCTTTTCTTTGTTCTAGTACTAGAAAGAAACAAACCCAAAATTAATAATAATTCCAATAAACTAAAAATTAATTTTGTTTATTTTCGATTTTGATTTTTCACAAAATTCGTAATCACAGTTACTTCTAACGACAATTTTTGTAAAACATATTTGTCTCGGTTTTTTTTAGATTTAAGCAAACTCGTTAATACGGCAGGACAACTCTTGAAAAATGAATTTATTTGATTTTCTCACAATCGTGATTATTTCGAATTGCCTTATATAAGAATCAAGTCTATCTTAAGATTGTTGAGCAAAATAGGGTTAGTTCGAAATAAAATAATATAATTAAATAAATAAGCGAAATACAATGTTTAAAAGAATAAAACAGATTCGAGATAAACCAAACACGGATTGTTAAGGACTGTAGAAACACAGTTTCCTTAAGACATATTCGAACACTCATCGGTGCTTGAGATCTTAGGTTGTCAATCTCCCAGAATACAATAGCAGATGATCTTCTACAATAACACTACTGAAGAGACCACGAACAGAAACTTGCCTTTGACTATCACCGAAAACACA
Source organism: Hibiscus mutabilis (assembly GCA_019671005.1). Classification (NCBI taxonomy): domain Eukaryota; kingdom Viridiplantae; phylum Streptophyta; class Magnoliopsida; order Malvales; family Malvaceae; genus Hibiscus; species Hibiscus mutabilis. The sequence continues at coordinate 2,210,187 of CM033711.1, forward strand.
ATGCAGTTTTGAAGAAAAGAAATTTCTAAGTTGTGTATAAATCAAAGGAATGTCATTATATTTATAGGGGAGTGAGGTAGGTTAAATGTGGAAAAAATATTCCGAAATTATGGTTATTAAATCTCCATCCGTTTTAATTTGAAAAAATCTGTTAATACCATATTAAAACGAAATATTCTCGTGAATTGCACTTAATACCATTTAATATTCAAATTTAAATGGAAAGTCAAAAATTATCCTATTCAATTCGGAATATTCAAAAAGATATGTCATTTATAAGGAAAAATTTATTTGAAGTGGGTAAAATATCCGCAGGCCAACGAAGGGCCCAATCGGTCCGGACATTTGCGTTGCCCACATCGTGTAGGTGCTTCCCAACTCAAAGTAAGATAGTTGTGAATTGAATAAAGAAGTGAAAATTCCCTATCTCACATTGATGGAATAAATAGAATAGGAAGTGTTTATATGCACTTACCCACTTTGTGGTTATTGAATGATTTGGATAGAATATGTGCCTCGCACGTAAGGGGGTGCAAATCAATCTCATTTGAGTATTAATTTCTCAATTTATTACTCAACCGTTTTGAGCATATGAGATATCGTTGTAAAAGTCTCATAGAGTAGAATAAGACCCAATAGAGTCCTTATGCGAAAGAAGTAGCGAAATAGTGCAATGGGTTGCCTATTGCTCTAATTACAATTGGTCAAGCCATGTCTTGCAAGAACACAGCTAAGGACTGGGAATATGCAGTTCAGATGTTACATCGATCTGCATAGCCAAAAATAGAAAAAGAGGTATATCCTCTTTTAAAATTCAGTTATGATAGTTTGCCTGAACACTAAGATGTTGCTTCTTATATTGTTGCCATTTGCATTCCATTTCACGTTGCTTCTTTAAGGTGCGAATGGTCCATCTTCAACAAGATCTCAAAGATGGTAATCTTTGGCTTTGATGAAGTACATCATCCTATTCTTCCAATAGGCATAATATTCACCGTTGAAGAATGGTGGTTTGTCTATTTATTGCGCCATGAACACCGGTTGATTGTTTGTTGATCAAGCTTGTCGGGATCGCCTCAATAGGATGTTAATCCTTCACAATTGAGCCTCGCTTTGATACCAAATGTAGGACTCAAATTCGATCAACTGATTTGCTTTCCAAGTGGTGGAGAAGATTAATTTTGAGTGTTGGTGGTGGAAGCAATAAAAGAAAATGAACACAATAAATTTAGAGTAGTTTGAGCTTCTAACCCAGCTCTATATCCACTACCTTAGCTTTCTCACTAAGGATTTTCCAAAATTCACTATTGAATTTCTTTCCTTTTTCTAGACTAAGGAGGAAACTCTTACACACTCAAAGCTTTTTATCCCAAAGATTGAGCAAACTCTCTTATACAAAATAGAAATACAAAGCAAACTAGGAAAATCTCTCAAAGTATATGTTTGCACTATTTAAGCACCCACCCAATCCTAAAATACTTGAGCAAATTATAACAAGTTGAACTCACAAGTGTTGTCTATGAAAGAATGTGAAAATTAAGCACTAAGACTCTTTTACAATCATAAGTATGTTGGCTTGTTGATCATTGGTTGATTTTGGTGCTTGAAGGTCCCTTCTATACTCCCAAATGAGATTCTAGCTGTTGGTGATCGCTGGGATAAATTGAAGCCGTTGGTGGATGATTCTCATATTGAATTTCTCAACCTGGTGCAGTGGGTATCGGTATGCGGGCTTTGCATATCGGTGTGGCCTCTTCGGGAAATAGCCGTTGGAACAGTTAAAGCATAGGGGTATTGGTACGCCTCAATGTGTATTGCTACGACCCCCTCCGTATCGGTACGGCTAAGCCTGTATCGGTAAGGGTTTTCAGTTCTGAAATTTTTTTGTAGCTGAAACACTAAAAGGCATCGATACGGTTTGGACCGTATCTGTACGGGTCTTAAAAAATCTTAGGTTTAGCTATTTAAAACAGTTTTGAAGCCTTTTCAATTTAGTCCAAAGCTATTTTTTAATTATTATATCAAAACAAATATCTTAAGAGGATTCCAATACCAACCTACGAAAATGGTTCAAAAGTAGCCTTCACTACTTGCTTTGAGGACATATGTGGCGAAATGGGAGCTCGAAAGAATATCAAAGTTGAGTGTTTGGGACCAGCACAAGCTTGGAAGTTGTTTCACGAGAAGGTTGGAGAGGAAACCTTAAATCATCCAAAGATTCGAGAGCTAGCGAAAGAAGTAGCGAAACAGTGGCGGTGGGTTGCCTATTGCTCTAATTACTACAATTGGTCGAGCCATGTCTTGCAGGAACACAGCTGAGGACTGGGAATATGCAGTTCAGATGTTACATCAATCTGCATACCCAAAAATGGAAAATGAGGTATATCCTCTTTTAAAATTCAGTTATGATAGTTTGCCTGACACACTGAGATGTTGCTTCTTATATTGTTGTTTGTACCCTGAAGATTATCCCATTCCCCGCAAGAGTTTAGTAAAGTATTGGTTCTGTGAAGTGCTTTTGAATGAATTTGACAAAGCCATGTTCGACTAGAAGAATATAGCATTAACAGTGCGGTGAATGTTTGATAGCGAGCCGTCTTAGCTCAGCTGGTAGAGCGCGGGTTTGATTCCCACAAACGGCGGAGCTTGAGCTTTTACATCCTGGATGTTGTAATGGTTTCTATGTAGGCACCGTTCAACTAGTTTAGCTTTATATGTCTGGCATGTTATGAGCATTCTATATCTTTGATTATAAATGATTTAGATCTTGCGAAATGGTCCAATATAAGTGTTTTTATATCCTTGTAAGGTGTTGGATTAATTCACTTTTTGCCCCATAAACTATACCTATTTTCCCAGTTTGGTAGCTAAACTCTTTTTCGGGACCAAGTGCCCCTTAACGCTTACGACATTACTCATTTCACCCCAAAAAACTAACACCATTAGAAAAAGTCGGTCCTAACCAATTAGAATGCGTCATGTCATTTTCTTTATTTATTTTTAATTTTTTTAAAAATAAAATAAATATATTAAAATATTTATTAATTTAATTATATTTCCCAAAATAGCCCATTGTCTTTCTTCCCCCAATTTTCCCTAAACCATTTTATTATATGTATGATTTAATTTTTAGGGTTTGGGGTTTATGATTTATGATTTAAGATTTAAGAATTATGGTTAGAATGTAGAGTTTTTTTTTCATTTGGGGTATAGATAGGAGCACCAAAAAATGACATAGGGTTGTTGATGAGACTTTACTATGAGTAGTCCGGAAATTTTAAGACTCTATATTCGAATAAACACATGCGAAGAAGATGTTACAAGAAAAGGATATAACAAATTATATAGGTCGAATTCAACATATATTGAACTTGCTGCTGTTTCATTTACTCCTGAATAAACCTGTACAAAAAAACACAAAGAAAATAAAAAGTTGGTTATAATTTATAACAACATAAACATACCATTCAAATTGAATGATATATGAACTAGGAATGTAATGAACAATAACAAAGCATAAATTCGTCTCCTCCCAGTCCCATAGATGGTCAAATGCATGCAAAAGAGGACTGAATCGGGATATCGATCTTCATTAAGGATCATTCGGGGGAGAGAATCGCTCAAGTATGGCTTCACACCCTCTAATAAGATTGTAAAGCAACTCGCTGGAGAAGAAGGGCTGCTGCAAAACCCTAAGCATGCACGATGAGTAAACAGTACTACCACCTGCTCGCTTGTTGTGCTTCTTCACAATCTTCATCAACCCTGTTTTGTTCCACGTACATATTCCGTATCCGTCACAGATGTTGAGATTCGAACTTCTATAGAAACATGATTAAGGGTACGTGTATGTATATGTACCTGCAAAGTTGATGACACTGTAATGGAGTAGCATCACCATCTCCGAGTGAAAGTCCAAGATTTTTCTATGCAGTTCCAACATTTCTTCATTGCCGTTTAGGTCCTCAGCCCTGCTTTCAAGCTCCTGAAAACACCAAAAGGACTTCATTGAACCAGACAAATACAAAGTTAATCAATGACACCTGTAAATTATAATGTTATTTACCCGGAACATGATGATATAGTCTTCCTCTTTGTCGAGGTAAAACGTATTGACCTTGTCCAGTTCCCGGTTTAAAGACCGCTTGAACCCCGTGTCTTGTGTCGGTGGATTCCCGATGCCTGATCTTGCCCTGTGTCTTCCATTTGGATTAGGGTTCATCAGTTTCAGTTTCCTCTTCAGTGTCTTGTATGACAAGAACTTGAGTTCCCATTCGGGCAGGCTTCTTGCAACCTCAGCTCTGTCTTTTTCCATGTTTCATCTCTCCTCTCCCTGTTTAAGTCTGTCCCAAGGTTTAATCTGCAATTGCATATATATGTCATATAGCTGGCCTGGACCTTGGAAGCATGAAGATGATTACGAGGTAGATTGTGGAATATTCGTTGATGCCGTCCAAAACATGTATATTCTGTTATGTGCTGTTTGCAGGATTTGAATATTCTTCAATGTTCCCTTAGGAGTCGTATATTATTCAATAAAATGTGTCGGTATCAGAAAGCAATGAGATCTTGGTTTGATGGTAGATGCTGTCTTAATCCGACAAATGAAACTGCTGTTATGTGTTTAATAAATTCGGGCACTCTTTTCCCCCTATTTAGGATTATAACTGTTGTTATGTGTTGGGCACCATTAGAAGTGATTGTGTGCCGATAGATACAAGAAAAACATGCTGGCCATTCTCCTTTAGGAGATGAATGGTGACTCACCTGCTTGACTGCTTCCAAATTCTTGGGCAAGGCATTGTAACTTGTACCCCATTATCAATAATTCCAGTTGACAGTGTATGAACTTATGAACATGCTGTCACGGGGAACGCGTTATACACCAAATTCATAATCTCAAGTTACTTAGCTAATGAATTTAATACTTATTAAACAGCAATAATGTTTTCAGAAAGTCATATAACTTCAGATCAATAACATTTCACTGGTTTCATATCAATGCGAGAATATCAGAACATCAATCAAAAAGTTCCAGAAGCTCCAACCTGGAACAGAAAATATATGTAATTTGGAATAGGAAGCATGATATTACATAACACTCGCATGGTAAGTACATACTACAGGATAGGATATACCATGCCTTTCTGTAGAGTACAAGACACGAATTTACTGTCTCCGGATAGGCAGCAACAGTAGAGCATTCTCGACCTAAAACTCAGTCGGAGGTTTTAAACGTACTAATCTCCTGATCCTGTCTTTATCTGTGTTCTCCAGATATCCCTTGGGAATATTAAAAAAAAAAGTGGGGAAAACGTCAGTAGCAGTATCCAACAAGGAAAATGCAATCGGATGCTAATTAACAATCAGATGAAAAGGAACAGTTTCCCGACACAGATATAACAGGTGCTTAGGCACCACAAGAGAGTTGCCAAATGCTACATTAACTCTAGCTTTATGATGATCATGGGCAGATGAAATATCACAATTAATATTTTAAGCCTCTCAAGTGGTGCATGTTCTAATTATAAACGAATAGTAGCAACAGCTTCTGATCAAAAGGAATAATGCCAAAATTAATTATTTATAGAATACCAATTTGTGACCTCACCTGCCAAATAATTTCATCCAAAGTCAAGCATATCCTTCCATACTTATCCAGAAAAAGGCGCTCAGTTGGTAGCTTCCCACATACATCCTTTACAGCTGAGGTTATAACAAAGATCACCTCTGCCACTAAAGCAAAACAATGGAGTTAAATCACATGCTACATGATATACATGATACGCTTTTCAATGCACTACAATTATCAAAGTGTTAACTTCCCTTCTTTTTTAAGTTTGCAAAGTGCTAAATTACATTTCAACATAAAAAGCAATATTCATTTTTGCAAATCATCCAAGAAGGAAATAACCTATGGCCTGTTCAAGTTCTCTCACGTCAAACGGCATGAGAACTACACATTTTGAATCAAAGAGTTTCAAGTTTGTAGCTTCTTCGCCTCTCACAAATTTGGTTTGCATGTGTTAAGAGTTCAAGATATACTTACATGCAAGTTCATCATACTCATCTTTGCCAACAACATAGACGCTAACATCTCCGAGCACTGTGTAAACAATGTAAACAGACCTGATAAAGAACATGATTGTTAAGTTCTTTAAACTGATATCTCTTGGTCAAAAGATAATAGTTTTATCAAATGGATGCTAGAACTCCGAAAAGTTTTATCCTAAGCCACAAGAAACAATAATATTTTTTCATTTATTAGTTTTAAATGTGAATATTATGAATCTCTCACAATATTTTAGGTCTTGAAGATAAAACTTATCTTTCTTTTTGATAATGTGATTACTGTGAATTTGAGATCATGTATCAAGTTATATGTTTCACAAAGTGACTAATCTATTAGTAGACTTTTTTTCCTCCCCTTCAAGTCTGTCTTTGTTTATAAGGTGAATTCTCTTACTTAGATCCAGTTTAAGTTTTGGACACTTATCCATCCACAACCAAGACAAGAACCATGTGCACCTTCAGTTAACTCCAGGTATTAACAGGCAGAAAAAAAATAGGACAGAAGCAAAAACAAATTCTACAGCTTGAAAAAAGTATTTTGAATTAGGACTCATTGCCCGTCAAAAACATATCCCAAGAGACTGAACGTTTTTCTTTTACTCTGAAAACAGCTTTTCCTCTTATTAAAGTTACAAGACCTACTGAATAAAGATGGAAGTTTGGGAAAGAAATCCAGTAAATCAGGCCTGATGATCAGCTGGCTATACTATCTACAACTTAATAAACTTTAGCTACATGTTTAACACATTTGCATCAGAATTAAAATAAAATGGTGTACTCATTGTGGGCTACATCCTTTTTGATAATTTTGGATGCAAACCTATAGAACTTCTAAAATCATAGCCCACGCATAACCTGGACGATTAACCATCAATTCTGTGCTAATAGCAGATGTTCAATCAAGTTTTCTGGGTGTACCAAGCATCATTTAAATGCCAGCTGTTAAGGTGCAAAATCTATGTGACCTGATTTAACCCAGATTTAGTCCTTCCAAGTTCCAACCATCCCAGAATCCATTCCCATAGAATAATTCTAGATGGCATCTTAAAGATGGAAAACTTGCATTATAGCTACAAGATAGATACAGAAATAGAAAATGGAAGAAGAATATTCATACTTGTGAGAAGCAACTAGCAGCTCTTCATTTTTAACACCTTTAAGATTTTCCGTTCCAAGTTTAACTAGGAAAGATCTCCAATGCAGCCGTTCCTCGGTGGGAACTCCATTAAAGCTGCAATAAAAGAGAATCCCCAAGGTAATGCTCAATTATGTTATCAAGAAGAGATGAGATATCAAGCTCAACTCTCATTTGAAAGTTAGACAGCATATTACCCGAAAGGACAGATCAATATCAAAAAGCAACAATAAAGAACAAGAATTTACACGAGTACAAACTACTTCACACTCACAGGAGCGAGACCATTGTTAGTAGCAGGATTCTTGGGACTAAGAAACAGAAAGTCGTGGATAAAGTCCTAAGAGCAACCACTCAAAGTGGAAATGTAATCAAATGCTTCTTTTCCTGTTAAATGTTATTCAGACCAACTTTGGAGAAACATATTTGGGCAATTGATGAAATGATCATTTGATCAACTCAAAAGCAACACAAATTGTCAGAATCCATCTCAATTCCTCATGATTATTGTTTGTTTCTAATTCTACCTCTAAAGCAGGCCTTATACCTTAACAGCCACAGCAGATCACGAGTTTTCCAAACCTCACTCATTTCCAATCTCTACCAAATCAAATCATATCCAGAAAGAATAATATAATCATTCGATTTCCATAACAAAACCCAAAGGCACATTAAGATCTATATCTATATAAAGCTGATTCAAGTGTTATAAACAAATTCAACAAACTAGATCCCACAAAGAGCATAGTAGAAAAATCAACGCAGAAACGATATGGATATGAATTGGGCAGCCGTACCGTTCAACTAGGATATTCCCTTCGGAGTTAGCAAATAACACCGCCAGAATCATCACGATCAGATTATCTGCCTCTCTCAACTACTTCCGTTTCTCTTTTTTCTCTTTCTGGGGGCAGCGAGACAGAGATCGGCTGAGTTGCTGTTTTGTGTCGTCAATCGACCTCTTTTGTTTCTGGGTAAAATACACTCAACTCGCTTAATTATTAGTGAGTTTACAAATGAGTCATCATTTTTCAAAAGTTACAATCGAATCACCTAATTAAAATATTTTATTACAAATATGTCATTGGGCGTTAAATGTCAGACGGGATATTGACGTGATTTGATATAATAATAGTTTTAGTCATTAAAATGTATAAATTTTATCAATTAGGTCATAATTCAAAATAAATTAATAAATCTAACTCTTTATATTTAAAAATTTTATCAATTTAATTCTTGTTCTTCTCCCAAATTGCTTGTGAAAAAAAAAACTTAAAATAATTTACTCACAACCAAAAGTTGAGCGATAAAAATTTAAACTTACTCATAACTGATTGAAGAAAAATGTAAATTTACCCAAAAAGAATTTAACGCTTAATAACAAAGTAACTTGATTATTATATTCGAATAATATGAGAAGTAAATATGGAGATTCGAACTCATACAAGATGATACAACGTAATTATCTTTAATCACTCGCCCAATTAGTAGATTTCTGCCGAACTTATGATTTAATTTTGGGTTTTAGCTCTCAAGTAAAATCGTACTATACGCGGATTTCTCAAAAACCTTGATGTCTTATATACTATAAATGGACTCTAAAATTAGATTTTATTTTTTAAAAAAAAATAGATTTTATTCCCTCATTTAATTTTTATCATGTGTTGACTAGGTTGAATATCTCTCAAGTAAAAATTTTAATTTAACTCTTGTGGATGAAAAGAAATTATAGAGAGCTTTATCCTTGTTTAGAAATTTGACCTGATTTAAATTTAGATATAATCGAGGCCAATAAAACTACCCAAACATCATCTTTGACGAGCATGTGAAAAGTAATGGGACATTAACCATTACATTGCATGAGTTAACTCACCTATGAGGAATTTTGATGTATAAAGCAAAGCAAGCCCTTGTTTCAAGTATGGAACTATGATGGCTAGTTCACATTAAATATGGGTTTAAGCATTGAAGGTAAACTTTGAAATCAAAACACATATTGGGGCAAAACCTTATCATCCACTTGACCACTTCCATTCTTTTTTACCAAATTTAAAATTTTTCATACAATAATTCTCTCTTCAATCTTTGTTGGGAGTTAGCATATTCCATCTCATAAATGATTGTACATATAGGCCCCCCATGACCCCCCAACATTAATCAATACTTTCAATGTGATTTTCATTGTTGGCAAAAGCTTCAAATACTATTGTGAGTTGTGACATAAGGTGATTGCTATTTTGTTTTGCCTCTTATAATGTGAAAGATAAGGATACCAAACCCCTTAACATATAATCTAATCCCCATCAAAAGCTTCATTTTTTTACCAAACTCTAAAGAACAAGGACGAAAACTAGGATTTGAGGTTGAGAGGAAAAACATTAATGTTTGAAAGGGAGGAATTCATAAATAAACCAATTTTTAAAAAATTTATATAAGGTGACAAAGGTGAAAAAAATTCAATTGCCCCCCCATGCAGCTCCGCCCCTGCTAAAGGAGTTCTCATAATGTGTAAATTATATGTTGAATTTTTTTCAAAATCAATACTGAATTATCATGATGTGTAAATGTTGAGGGCTAAATTAATTATTATGTAAGCCAAAATTATGTAAAAATGAAGAAAAATGTTAAAGTCATAGTTAATTATCTTTAATTTCTCACCTTCAATGTTAACGAGGACTATATTATTCATCTTTTATAGAAAGACCTTTTTTATCCAATTTTGAAATCAAGAGACCTAAGAGGTCCTATTACTATAACATTATAATTTTCATTTAAAAATCTATCTAGTATAATAATATGTAAGGGTGAGCGTTCGATCGAGTCGAGTCAAAAAATTTCGAGTTATTAGAGTTGACACATCATATTTTACAACTCAAACTTTATTTGAAATTTTTTCGATTCGAGTCGAGTTTATGAATTCGAGTCGGGTTGAGTTTTCGAGTTTCTATACAAATCTAATTGTAATTATTTATCATGTTATAGTACGGTTTGACTCCACTTTAAACGACTTTCTCTAATCATATAAGATATGCATATATATCTCTTTATATTTTTTCATATGTGACATATATTTCTTCATATCTCTTTTATATCAGTATATATATCAAAAAAAATTGAGAGACTTAACTCAAACTTAAAAATAAATCTACTAATTACTAAAATTTTTGAGTCATTCGAATTTCTATTTTACAACTCAAACTTTATTTGAAATTCTTAAGAGTCGAGTTTATAAAATTTAGAGTCGAGTCGAGTTTTGCTCACCCTTAGTAATATGAACAAAAATTTGTTCGAAACATAGTTTATATATATACATATATTAATTACAATAAGTTTTTAATATTAAAGAAACTTTTGCGCGAAAAAAGATGTCATCCTTGAAATGAAATACTAATAGGAAAAGATATACGTATAAGGAAATAACAATAAATTCATTTTTATTTTATTTTCATTTTTCCTCTTTTAATTTTAACGTATTGTTCTTGTTTCAAAAAAAATTAACATATTCTTTCATCCTTCAAATCTCCATCTTCCAGTTTCCTTTCTATCCTACCAAATTCTATTCTTTCTTATTTATAATTATTTTAAATTTTAATAATATAAAAATAAATATTTTATATCTCAAATAGTAAAAATAATTAAAATATTAAGTAATATTTATTAACTATTTTTAGTTACTTGAAAAAATATTTAAAAAATACTTATGAAAATAACTTTAAAACATATAATGTGAAAAAATCATTTTTTTTAATTAAAGTAAATCAAAACTCAAAATTAATATAAAAGAAATCAAAATCGAACTAAATTAAAATAAACAACTCAAAAAACTATGAAATCCAATCGAATCGAACCAATATTGAATGATATTACTAAGTAAAAGCCTTAAAGAAACACACTAACCAGGACGGAGAAAGGGAGTTGGCAATACTTGGCAAGGGCCATAGCCTCCCATTTCCCTTTAATCCCTTGCCTTTTAAAGCTAAAAAAGGTTAGATTGCCTCTCTTTTTTTACTTCCAAATTGATAGATTTTAATTTAATCCTATTAAAAATTATATAATTTTAAACTAAAACAATGGTAGAATTAAATTTTTAACATTTCAAAATTTTATAATTTAACTTTGACCTCCTATTTTTTTACCTCTCCTATATTTCTAACCATATCACTATTTTAAACATTTATATGATTATGAATTGACCAACAGAATTAAAGTAATGTTCAGCTAAAATAAGGTACGCCTACACTTAAACAACTTCTTGTAAAGACAATGTTTTCCATAATTTAATTTGCACATCCTATTTAGATCTTCCAAATTCGATTTGTCTTAACTACATCTTAATTAAATCCTTCGAATTTATTTTTTATTCAATTAAGTGTAATTTAATTAGATCTTGATATAATCCAATAATTCGATTTTGGATTATTTTCTCAACATGGTTTTTTAATTGGTATTACTTTTGTGATGTACGCCGAGTGAGATAGTGGTTAGATAGATAATTTGAATGATAGATATTTATTTTTATCAATCGAATGATTTTATAAGTGGTCTTAGTATAAAAAGAAGACTCGAGTTCGAGTAGTTTGTCTACACGTGTACGTGTGTTTCAAATGACTAAAATTAAAGAAGAGATACTTTGCATGTAATCACGACATAATTTTTTTTTGTTCAGCAAATGCAAATTTTTATTAATGATAATTTTATTCGTAAGCTTCGTTAAAAACCTTCCTAAATTTATATCGGAGGAGAAGAGTACCTACTAAACAACTTGTTCAAAACAAAAACACACCACTCCCAAACAAAACACTGGTTACAAGGAAACCAACATATAACATAAACAAAACAGAAAAAACACCACATAAAACAGTCATGAGGAGAGCCAGAAAACTACCACCACGCTTTGAAAACTGAAGTTCTATGCATACTATCTTTAGCAAGACAGACTGCTAGGCCGTTTGCTTGTCACGGAATGTATACAAAAATTAACATGTCCAATCCTTCGAGCCAAACTATCGAACTCCACCAAAATCGACCACCATGCCATGCAACCACCATGGACGTTGAAGAGGTTCAGATAACCAATTTACGACATAATATTAAGAAAAATTTATCTACCTATCGAAAAGTCTATGGTCAGGAAATAGTCTATCCAAGAATTTCTCCCTACATAAGTATAGGGTTTATTAATCAATCATAAATTCATACAGAATCACATTACAACACATCATTAATCAATAAACAAACAATTTTAAAAATAATTATATCAAACTTTATGGGTCACTAATAATATAAACCACGAAAATATATATTCTAATTTGCATACTCGTACCGCCTGACAGGGACTTAACATATGATATGGAATTTGGAAGATACGATTCATGTGGATTAATTCCTATTGAGAAGCTCTTCTATCATCTGCAATGCTGCCTTCTGCTCCTCGTCCAACCCATTGTTGCCGACTTTGTCGGCGACGGGTTCATCAGAAACCAGCATTTTATCGGTCCGAGTCACTTCCCCATTTTCGTTCCCTAGCTCAATTGTCATCACCCAGCACGAATCCGGTCGACTCCCTGCTCTCTTTTGCCACACTCCGATGTGAGAATTCTCGATGTCGAGCCTTAGACAAGTCAGGGAAGGAGATGGGGCTTTGCAACATTTCCGGAGCTTTTCGCTGAGGATCGAAGACAGGGCGTTGCAAGTCGTGGTGTTCTCGCTTCCTGTAGGGTTTTTGGGCACCGGTAAGTTGGTCTTGGCGTTACGTCCGCTCATCAAAACCTCTGTTCGTCGTAGGCTCGAGCTGCCTCTTCGGCCGTGTCCAATGTCCCAAGCCACACCCTTCGTTTTCTATATCACAAATTACATGTAAGATGAGTATACATACATACGCACGTACGTACTATTGAAACAAGCAAAGGAGATGCATATATCAGAATTGATCATTGTAAGAGAGCATATATATGAAGAAAAAAATATGCAGATTTGTGTAATTTATCGAGAATACAGCAAAGGGTGACGAATCTCCGAGACCCAAGAGCCCCATTGTCGCTGCCGGACGCCTCTGAACTTCTTCGACTGTACCATATCGTTGTCCGATAAACTTCTTTCGACTGTACGAGAGATAATGAGACCGAGGAAGTATGTCTCTAATATGTGTAAGTCGTGGGATATTTGTACATAAAATCTAAACTACGAATCTGAAATTACACCAAGGGCACAATCAGTTCGGTTTACTTTTAATTGTCTGAAGATACAATTTCGGGGTGACAAAACAATCTGCACCCTAATTCATAAAGCTGTGTTGTTATTAAATTATTAATGGTCTATCTATTTTTTCACACTGAAGTAATGAACCACGTGGTGATTATAAATGCCCGAAAAAAAACGAAAGCGAGAAAACAGCAAAGTGTTCTAAAAATATATTTTTTAATTAGCAGAGTTTTTAAAAGTACGGACCCCTAAATTTGGAGGCCCTATAACATCTCACATGACACACCTGTATATGGACGGGCCTGCAGACTGAAGATACAAAGACAATTTGAAAGGATACGCGAGACAAGAAAATAGAGGTCACGTGGCAAAGGCTCATCTGGTTTCCCCTCATATTCCGAAACACATCATCATAGTTTGGATGACCATCCTTAATAGGCTTTCCACGAGTGATAGGCTATTGGGCATGGGTATAGCTGTGAATCCAAGTTGTACGTTGTGTGCGACATGCCATGAAACTAGGAGTCACATTTTTTCGAATGCTCTTATTCGAGGAGTATCTGGTCGGTTATTCTTAGTATCTACAGAATCAGTAGGGCATATCGCAACTGGGATGGGGAGCTCTGATGGGCTAAAAGTCACTTGAAGGGTAAGCCTTTCCCGGTGTTCGCTCTAAAGATAGCCTAGAGTTCATTCATTTACTGCATTTGGGAGGAAAAGAACATGCTTTGTTTTCGCGGATGTGAGAAAGATAAGGATATTGTACAAGTTAATATACGCAGGAAAAAAATATAGATTTTACATATAGAAAATTTAGGCAGAATTGGATAGATTGTCGAATTCTGTAACATTTTCGTTTGATTTATTTCACATTAGTTGCCCACCTTGGGCGGTGCCTGTTTCAATGTAGAAGGATCATGTTTCTGGATAATAAAACAAAAGTAATCAAAATATAATAGAATATATAATATTTAACTAAAATTTTATACGGATCATATCCTATGAATAATTAATAGCATTAAGTTACATGTATTATTATTAAATTGCAGTGAACGTGGAACTAACACGTGACCTTTAGATCTTCAGACGCGCTTATGTTCATATAACAATTTTAATATATATATTATTTTCATAATAGTTTGTTCAAACAATTTTACTTATTTAATGTTGTACAAATTTAGTTATATAATAGAATATAGTTGGGTAGTAAAGAAACTCTTGAAATTGCAAAGCAATGCCGCAACTGTTTTCACTAGTGTGGCAGACTGGCAGGCCTGTCCTAAAAAATATAGGACCCTGTGATACTTTTCAGAGATCCCTAAAATATTTAATAATATGGTAAAATTATAAAATATCAAAATTTATCATATTACGATTGTGAGTAATTGAAGAATGCTAAAATTAATATATAAATAAGATTTTTTTTGCCTTTTAAACATCATAAATTTTGTATTTTTTAGGAATAATTGATTATAATTAAATTCTTGCGTTAATGAGGGAGAAAACTAGATGAATTTTCTAAAAAAATATTTTTTTAATTAGCAGAGTTTTCTTAAAGTGCGGGCTCCTAAATTTTGAGGCCATATGATCTATCACATGACACACTTGTATATGGACGGGCCTGCAGACTGGAGATCAATAACGACAAAGACAATTTGAAAGGATACGCGAGACAAGAAAATAAAGGTCTCTTGGCAAAGGCTCATCTAGTTTCCCCTCATATTCTGAAACACATCATCATAGTTTGGATGACCATCCTTAATAGGCTTTCCACGAGTGATAGGCTATTGGGCATGGGTATAGCGGCGAATCCAAGTTGTAGGTTGTGTGGGACAGGCCATGAAACTAGGAGTCACATTTTTCGAATGCTCTTATTCGAGGAGTATCTGGTCAGCTATTCTTAGTATCTACAGAATCAGTAGGGCAGATCGCAACTGGGATGAGGAGCTCTAATGGGCTGAAAGTCACTTGAAGAGTAAGCCTTTCCCGGTGTTCGCTCTAAAAATAGCCTAGAGTTCATTCATTTACTGCATTTGAGAGGAAAAGAACATGCGTTGTTTTCGCGGATGTGAGAAAGAGACTAATACAATTCTTAAATTCATTAAGAATATTGTACAAGTTAATATACGCAGGAAAAATATAGATTTTACATATAGCAAATATAGGCAGATTTTGATAGATTGACGAATTCTGTAATATTTTCATTTGATTTATTTCACATTAGTTGCCCACCTTGGGCGGTGCCTGTTTCAATGTAGAAGGGATCTTGTTTCTGGATAATAAACAAAAGTATCCAAAAATATAATAGAATATTTAACTAAAATTTTATATAGATCATATCCTATGAATAATTAATAACATTAAGTTACATATGTTATTATTAAATTGCGGTGAACGTGGATCAAACACGTGACCATCAGATCTTTAGTTTGACGCTCTCCTAACTAAGTTATCCCCGCTTATGTTCATATAACAATTTTAGTATATATATTATTTCCATAATAGTTTGTTAATTTTTTTTTACTTATTTAATGTTGTACCAATTTAGTTATATAATAGAATATAATTGGGTTGTATAGAAACTCTTGAAATTGCAAAGCAGTGCCGCAACTATTTTCGCTAGTGTGACAGACTGGCAAGCCTGTCCTAAAAGATGTAGTACCTTGTGATATTTTTCAAAACGAGATCCTAAAATATTTTATAATAAGGTGAAATTATAATATATCAAAATTTATCATATTACGATTGTGAGTAATTAAAGAATTTTAAAATTAAGATATAAATAAGATTTTTTTTACCTTTTAAACACCATAAGTTTGGTGAGTTTTTTTAGAAATAATTGATTACAATTAAATTCTTGAGATAATAAGGAAGAAAACTATAAGATTTTTCTAGAAAAATATTTTTTTTGAATTAGCAGATTTTTTAAATTGCGGGTTCCTAAATTTTGGGGCCCTATGACATGTCACTTGACACAGTTTTATATGGACGAGTCTGCAGACTGGAAATTTGTAACGACAAAGATAATTTGAGAGGATATCCGAGACAGGAAAATGAAGGTCCCTTGGCAAAGGCTCATTTGGTTTCCCTTCATATTCGAAAACACGTCATCATAATTTGGATGACCATCCTTAATAGGCTTTTCACGAGTGATACGTTATTGTGCATAGGTATAGCTGCGGATCCAGGTTGCAGGTTGTGTGGGAAAGGCAATGAAACTAGGAGTCACATTTTTTCGAATGCTCCTATTCGAGGAGTATCTGGTCAGTTATTCTTGGCATCTACAGAATTAGTAGGGCAGATCGCAATTGGGATGAGGAGCTCCGATGGGCTAAAAGTCACTTGAAGGATAAGTCTTTTTCGGTGTTATCTCTAAAGATAGTCTGACACTCCTCTTATGTTCATACAACATTTTTAGTATATCTTTAATCTGACACTCCCCTTATGTATGTTCATATAACATTTTTAGTATATATATATATATATATATATATATATATATATATATATATATATATATAATTAAATTGATGTGAACATGGATCAAACATATGACCTTCAATTCTTCGGTTTAACACTCTCCCAACTGAGCTATCCCTACTTATGTTTATGTGCATATATATATTTGTTAAAACAATTTTACTTATTTAATATTCTACCAATTTAGTTTTGTAATAGAATATAATATTTAACTAAAATTTTATACGGATCATATCCA
Organism: Hibiscus mutabilis; assembly: GCA_019671005.1. Taxonomy (NCBI): domain Eukaryota; kingdom Viridiplantae; phylum Streptophyta; class Magnoliopsida; order Malvales; family Malvaceae; genus Hibiscus; species Hibiscus mutabilis. The sequence continues at coordinate 2,227,313 of CM033711.1, forward strand.
ATGAATAATTAATAACATTAAATTACACGTATTATAATTAAATTTCGATGAACGTGGATCAAACACGTGACCTTCACATCTTTAATCCGATGCTCTCCCAACTAAGTTATCTCCGTTTATGTTCATATAACAATTTTAGTATATATATATATAAGTTTATTTCGATACACAAGCTGTGTAAAAAAGTTTACACAACCCTTATGTAAAATTTAAAACCTAAATCCCAAACCTAGCACCCTAAAACTTAAACCTTAAACCCTAACCCTAAACTTTAAATTTTAACTATAAATCTTAAATTCTACACCCTACACATTAAACCTTTAAACCCTAACCTAAAACCCAAAATAGAAAGGCGTGTATCACTTATCTAATATTGTACCAATTTAGTTATGTAATAGAATAATAATATTTAACTAAAATTTTATACGGATCCAATGAATAATTAACAACGTTAAATTACACATATTATAATTAAATTGCGGTGAACGTGGATAAAAAAAGTGACCTTCAAATCTTCAATCTAATACTCTCCCAACTAAGCTATTCCCACATATGTTCGTATAACAATATATATATATAATATAAAATTCAGTTATATAATATTTTTTTAAAATAAATTTTTAAAATAATTATATATATATATTTCCATAATAATTTTTTAAAATAATTTTTATTTAATATTATACCAATTCAGTTATATAATATAAAATTCAACTATTCATAGTAGAAAGAATCATTTACAACATTAAAATTTTATATTGGTCATATAAATAATTAATAATTTTAAATTACACGCATTATAATTAAATTACAGTGAACGTAAATCAAACACGTAACTTTTAAATTTTCAATCTTATGCTCTCCCGACGACTGAAATATCCTTGCTTATGTTCATATAACAATTTTAGTATATATATTATTTTCATAATATTTTTTAAGAAAATGTTATTTAATATTGTACCAATTTAGTCATATAATAGAATATAACATTTAACTAAAATTTTATACGAGGATCCTATGAATATTTAATAACATTAAATTATACAATTTTAGTAAATATTTTAATTTTTCATGTTTTGAGAAACTTTTTTCAAGGTTTAATAACTAAAAGTTTTTTTTTGGATTAAATAGAGTGGTATTGCATTCCCATGTCGGGATTCAAACTCATAAAAAATTAGGCAACATAATCAGCCTTAGTTACTAGATTAATCAGTGAATCTCAACAACTAAAAATTTATTGGTATTTGATGTAATTTACCCTTATAAAAATTCTAAAATAATATTTAGTCAAACAATAAATACTTCAACTCGATTTAGAGCCTACTAGAGAGCTGATACATTGGCTAAAGTATTTAATTATGCTAAACAGGGATCGCCAACATATCTTGTCCTCTGCGGTTGCACATGTTGCGCTTTGACCCGCAGGTTGAAGGTTCAAGTGTTGTTGGCGCTTGGCCATGATCATTTGTGTAGTTTACCTTATAAGAAAATGAGGTGTTCTAAAATACCTTTAACTTTTTACATTTTCATTAAAAGTATAGGGGTTTTTTATTGATAAAAATTTAGGCTTAATGCATTTTTCCCTAAATTTTACCTGTTTCTTTAACTGTCTCTTAAAATTTATTTTTACTATTTTTGTACCTTAACATTTTCGATGTAATTCATTTCACTTCAAAATGTTAATACCGTTAAAAAAATTGTCTTGACCAATCAAAATACGCCATATAATTTTTTTTGTTATTTTTAAATTTTAAAATAAAATAAATATATTAAAATAATTATTAATTTAATTATATTTCTCAAAATACTCGTAACACCCCGTCTTCATCCCCATAATCTTCTTCTCTAATTTTCAGTGTGTTATTTTTTTCTTTTGATTTTCAAATAAGTGAAATGATTATAACAACTATGTTCAAAAACCCCGAACACCAGCAAAGCACAAATTCATAGAACTTAGATGCCATATAACAAAAAATCTTTTCAACCTGTTCGTCGGGAGAACCAAAAGAAAGGCATTGCACAAGCAAGGGAATAGCTCCAGTTTTAAGAGCAGCTTCAACCGGAGGGAACTCGGATTTTGACAATAATCGCCGGGAACATCGCCGTCACCACTGACTCCCACTCTACATAACCGTTTCGCTCGAACCAACGATTCTCTCCTCTCTTTCCCCACTGTCACCGCATTTTGCCGCCGTCGCTGAGCCGCCACGTTACCAACTGTGAAAAAAGAGGCCCAGATTAAAAGGGGAACGTATTGTGTTAGGCAAAAACCTAGACATGAAGATAGATGAGTAACCTGATGATTTAATGGGGTCTCTTCGATGGGAAGCTGGGGAATCATCGGCCATTTGTGTTAGAGGGATGCTATGAAAGTCTGGATTTGAAATCAAAAGAAAAAATAACACACTAAAAATTGGGGATGAAGATGAGGGGGTGAAGATCGGTATTTTGAGTATTTTAAGAAATATAATTAAATTAATAAATATTTTAATATATTTATTTTATTTTAAAATTTAAAAATAAAAAAAAAAGACGTGACACGTTTTGATTGGTCAAGATAATTTTTTTTTATGAGTGTTAGCTTTTTAAGTGAAATGGATAACATCAAAAATGTTAGGAGGCAAAAATAGTCAACAAATTTTAGAAGGTAAGTTGAAAAAATAGATAAAATTTAAGAAAAGTACATTAAGCCAAAAATTTATGAACATAATAATATTTTTTATTTTAATTGAAGATAATAAGTTGCATGACAAATATATATATAAGATCTAGTTACATGGTGTAAAATTCATTTAGTTTTACACTAATCCATGGTTATTGGATGAGTGAAATGGATGGATGAGATAACAGTAGAAAATGTGAAGATTATCACTTGAAAAAAAAAGATAAAGAAATAATCTGAGTCATTTATTACCCTCGTCTAACGGTCAAAAAACTGTATAAAAGTAATTGAGTTTTACACAGTGTAAGTGGATCCTAATCCTATATATATATATATATATGGATGAGATCCAGTTACATGGGGTAAAACTCATTTAATTTTACACTAATCCTAGCCATTGGATGAGTGAAATGGATGTATGAGATTAACAGTAGAAAATGTGAAGATTATCACTTGAAAAAAAAGATAAGGAAATAATCTGAACCATTTATTACCTTCATCCAACAGTCTATAAACTATGTAAAAATAATTGAATTTTACACGGTGTAAGTAGATCTTAACCCATATATATATATATATATATATATATATATATATATATATATATATATATATATATTGTCTTGTATCATATAACTTGTGCCATATATGGATGCGATCGAATTTGAGGCATTTTCACCAAAAAATTAGGGAAAAGAGAGTTACCTTCTCTAAGACCTCTATCGGGCAAAATTCTATTACAGGCTCCCCATTGATGATCTTGCACATTTCATAGTTCAGACGGTAACAGTTAAGAGGTACATTCATTGTATTTTACGTGTTAATTAATCTGACTGTTAAGATTAAATAGTATTGATTAATTAACTACTAAAAAATATGGTTAATGGTTAATTTATTGATTGATCGTTATATGAAATTTGTGATTAAAATTTTTTTATTTAAATATTTTTCTAAAAAATTTAAAAGAATATGTATCGGAGAGATAATTTCATTACTCAAAAGAATTAGTGAACATGTAAAAAAAATTTGCAATAGCTTATAGGTTAACCTGTGACCGAGCTGTTAAGAAACGGTTAACTGCTATAACGGTTAATCGTTAAAAAATTTAACGGTTAACCATTAAAAAATGGTTAGGTTACTGTAATCACTCATTTTTTACCTGTAAATACATATTAGTGTTGCATTTATATTTATTATATTATATGTTTATTGTTTGCATGAGTATTACTAATATATATAAGGTATGGTGTGCATGTATATTATAAGCTATGTATGTATACGTATTAAGGGTGTATGTATGTCGCGTACGTATCTATTTAGTACGAGTGTATTTGTTTAATGTGTATAGATGTTAAGTCAATTATGTGTATGATTATACGTACGTATGCTAGAATGTTATATTAATTAATGTTTGTATAATATAAGTATACGTTTGCGTATGTATGTGTATTGCTATTATAATATTAATTATAATATTATTAATGGGCTGATATAAAATGAAATCCAAAAAATTAAATATATTAAACCCAAATAAAAAATTACAGTCCAAGTCCAAATATCATTACAAGGCCCAAACCCAAACACTATCTAATTACGATCATGTGCGCGGTGGATCGTGGGCGTTGGATCAAGATCTGATCCAACGGCCACGATCCAACCAAGAAGTCAAAAATATTCGCCAGCGCGTGTTCCACACGTATGGACCGTTCGAGTGCCACGCGCGTGTGGTCCACGCTACGACGCTTTGATATCCCACGCGCGCGTGAGCCCCACGCGTTCTGACTCCTCGACTGCGGAGCTCCACGTGGCAAGATCTGGAGCCGTCTCACCAAATCGAGGCTTCATCCAGGCCGTTCGTCCTTCAAGCCATCTCGACCGTTAGATCAGATATGATTTAACGGCCGAGAACGTGTCTGGCCGCTGGCAGAACACCCATACCGCCACCATGCCGATATTCAACCACCGTGCTCAGAACATGCCAAATACAACAAGCAACAAGTTTGTCAGTCCAGATCTGAAAAAGCAAGATGTAACTTGCACCAAAACAAAGACAATGATATATATGAAACGGGAACTTTTGTAACAGAGGGGGTAACACAAAAAACAGAGAGTGGTAACAGAGATCTTGTAACACAAAAACTGAAAGTTGTAACCATTCAAGTGATAATCGAAAGAAAAGTCCAGTGGTAAATACTCGTTTCTCTTTTTTATTTTTGCATGCATATACAAAAGAGGTAAACAAAAAAAAGGGAGAGTCGTCTTACCGTCGCCGTTTGTGGGTCTTCCCTCCTCAGTAACAAGCCTTTCGGCTTCCCCAAGCCAGATACGGTGAACTGAAGGGAAGAGAAGACCCCTTGTAGTTTCGTTTTGGGTTTAAAACATGGGTTTTTTCGTTTCGTATTTCCTAGATCTAGGGCAAATATAGGCGTATCCTCTGAATCCAACCTCGGATTCGTGTCGAGGATGAGACGGGGGTTATTTTGGTAGATTTTTAGGCTCGCCGGCGCCGGTTAGCGGCGGCCGGCGGCAGAGAACACGACGGCTGGCCGCCGGATTCTGGGTTTCATGGGATAGTTGAGAGAGAATGAAGAACAGATGGTTATTGCAAAACCGAAAAATGAAACGAAGTGGGGGAAAATTGGATTCGGCCTAAAAGAAGGGTTTATATAATTATTATTATTTCGTTAAATGGGTAAATTACACACTAAATCCCCCCGCGTTTCCAATATTTTTACTTTTGTCTTGCCGCATGGTATATTTACAACTCTGGTCCCTCTTGTTTTTCAAAATCTTGTAATCCAGTCCCTAAATTACACCGAATCAGTTTTCAAATGGTAAAATTACGCCTTTAGCCATCCCGCGTTTTTGAACTTTTCATTTTGGGTCTGCCCCTTGGTCTAATTACAGTTTTGATCCTTTTAGGTTCTGTTTGTTTCACATTTTCGTCCCTAAATTACATATTATTGTTCTTTAATTTCTGCCACTGACTTTTATTTTTCTTTCATTTCAGTCCTGTTTCTTTGTAAATACTCATGTTCGTATTATAATCGTATATGTTGATGTATTCTATTGTTTTATTTTATGTCCCTCGTATATGCCTCGTATTTTATGTTTAAATGTATATGTGTATTAAGCTTACGATAATTATATATTTTTTATCTGGTTATTCGTATTAAAGCAAGTTATGTTCTATTTGACTCGTAAACGGCATGTTCTTGTATTTTTGTACGTATTATATGTTTTCTTGGCTTTTAGGTTACGTGTTAGTGTGTCTTCTTTTATGTATAATATATTGTTCCATATATGTTGAAATATGTTTTATTACTAGCATGTATGTCTTTTTGAAATATTTGTTCGTCTATATACGTAATTATTCCTGCCTTGTTATTCTGACTTGTTAAAGTTGTTTTTATCTATTATTTAGATTAACATGTATATATGCATGTTTTAGTCTAGTATATTATTTATGTTAGATTAGTATTCTGTTATGTCAATATTTATTGCATTTAAATATTTTGCCATGTTTTATATTTTTGCCACTAAGATTGCATATCGAGATATAAATTGTTAATGCGGTGCCCTTTTATATGAGCGTAAACGGGGCCAGTATCAGGCGTAGTGATAGTGGTTGGGCGTTTATTCTCGGATAACAGGGCCCTTAAAATTTATTCGCAATTATGACTGAATTTTAAAATAATCGTCACTTTAATCTAGAAAATCCAATATTAATAAAGCGGTAATTATTAAAGTACCAATTTTGGGCGGTGTGGGGGTGCTAATCCTTCCCCATCCGTAACCGACTCCTGAACCCAATCTTTTTGAATCTCTGGTTTTATGGTGTCCGGCCTACCTAAGTGGCCGGTGGCGACTCCATTTTTTTTAAATGCGGTTTCTTTTAAAACCCCACGGAATAAATATTTTATATCCAAAAGATTCACAAACACCTTTCAAACACCTTCGAAAACCCATGTTTTTATTTTAGCAATAAAAAGAAAAAGACATCGCTACAGATGGCGACTCCACTGGGGACAATTGTTTTTCAAAAACAAATGAGAGTCAAGCTTTTAAAATAATTACCGCTTTACTAATATTGGAAGTTCCGGATTAAAGTGACTATTAAATTAACATTCGGTCATAATTGCGCGTTTATTTTAACGCATTTAAAATATGGCATATAAACCCGTCTTTTTAAGTGGGGGGAAAACGCTAATGCTTTCGTGGAGATATCGTTCTCCCGTATGGGCCTAGCAAGTACCTTCAGGGCTCGAGTACCTTATGCTTTCGTAAGGATATCGTTCCTTCGCACGACGGGCATAAGCGAATGGGTCCCCGAATTGAACCCGGTTGAAAGGAGCCTATAATGGGTGATGATCGGGGCCTTGCTACTCTTAGTAGAGGACAGCAAGGACAATTCGGGTACCTCCTAGCACCAACACTGCATGTAGAGAACATAGAAACCCACCCTGTTAGAGCCATGCGAATAACCTTAGGTGTTTTAGACGGGATAAATATGGTTGTTTTGTGTGTTTATTCTGTTTAATTTTGTCATTTTATTTATATATTTATCAATTTTATATCCGCATGACTTGTTTTCTTTTCGCTTTTGTTTTTTCTCATACATCATTGCATTTGCATCACATAAAGGTACTGGATCAAGTGGTTTGCCTGATCAGAAAGTCTTTCACCATGGAAAAATGTGTCTTAGGAAAGAAGAGCTTAATTTGCCAGTCAAACATTGGTCACAGGTCAACCAGAAAATCCAAGGGGACAGTTTGCCGAACGAACGCGTAATAGCTGGATACACCTATGTGAGTCTCCAACAGAACGACTTATGGGATCTTCAAAGCATTTGGGAAAGATGGGACCGAAGACTACAAGACTTGTTTTGCAATAGTTATGGCGACATCGCACAGCTGTTATATGTTCGGATTAACCAGCCCCTACTCCGAGCTATGGTCCGATTCGAATCCGCTTTTTGCTCGCTCACCTTCAATGGGCATGACATGATGCCTACGGCGAAGAATACACTGCTTTTACTTAACCAGAAAAATATTCGGAAGATTGGATCTACGCCAAGCCTCCCAGGAATCAGAATTACACCTGCGAAACTCAAAACCTTTGCGGGAATGAGTGACGATTGGGTTAGTGGCCTCCTTCAAATCCGAGGAGACAATACAGTCTTTGCATGGGAAAGTATTCGGGACATCATACCGACACATCCAGACGAGGCAAAGAAAATGGACTTGTTCGCTTTAGGAATATATGGCTTGGTGATCTTTCCAAGAGTACTCGGGAACATTGACATAGCCATTCTGGATTTGTTTGAGCGGGTGAAACGGAAAGCAAACCCAGTACCAGCAATCTTGGTCGAGACTTTCATTTCCTTAAATGCTAGCCGGAAACATGAAGAAGGACGTTTTTAGAGGATGCGCACAAATTACAAGTATGGATTCGAGTCACATGTGGAAGACGCCGACGAGGGTCCCGCCGGATATCCTTCCAAGGTTTTTCGCCTTTACGAGAATACTTAGCAAAGGAATGGCGAGAGGATTTGAAAACAAAAATGTGGACCAGTTTTCTTGAGAACATTCAAGATGAAGACATAGCATGGAGGGTCCCATGGCTCGGTAAAAAGTTAATTATTTTCTATACAGTTGTGGTGACTTCAACTGGCTGATGATGTTGGGATTGCATGGAGGGATCGCCTGTGCTCTGCTTTTAGTGTCTCGGCAGTTCAGATCACGACAGTTCATTCCCAATACCGCCGGATTAAGCCAAACTGAATTTCTTTTCAAAGGGGAGTTCAAAGGAAAAATTCGCACCATCATGAGGGCACGGATCATTGTTACGGATCGGGGTGGAAGGGGATACCGAGCACATGACTACCCCAGATTACGATCTTTGGAGACGTTTGAGGGTTAATAATGTGATTCCCGAATCTGATCAAGGACCAGCAGTGTCACTCGAAGAGCTTACAAGGGTGGTACCATCTGAAACCGACATCTTAAGGAATGAACTCGAAGAAGTTAAAAGGAAAATGGACATCCAACAGACCCAACATGCGAGCGAACTTTATAAGGCAAGCTTAGAGGTTGACGAGCGGGACGGGATCATTAGGCAATTGAAGAAATTAAATGCAGATTTGAGCGACAAGAACACTCTTTATCAAAAAGATGCCCTTCTATTACAAGCAAAAATACAGAAGGTCGGCCGGAGTCAGTTCATAGCTGTGGAAAGAGAAAGAATGAACGGCATCCGTTTGGTGGAAGAAGAACGAGAAATCAATAAGAGAGCGGTCGAGAAAGAGATAGAAAGCTGCCGTTTGGCTATGGAGGAAGAAAAACGGTCCGCCAAGAAGGCCATTGATCAAGAGAAAGAAAGATTCAGGCAAGAAATCAGCAAGGGAAAACAAGCTATCCATCATGAGAGAGAAAGCGTCGCCGTATGGAAAAGAAAGTCCATGAGTAGCCGAAATAGACTGTTAGAGATGCAAAAACTGTACGATGACACTATTCAAAGGCTGGAGCAAAACCAAAGTCAAAATAGCGAATTAAAAGGAAAGGTGGCGGAAGTCGAACACTCACTTCGAATGTATCTTCATAGAATAACTTCACCGAGCCGCAAGAAAGAAAGAAACGCCGGGTGGGTGTGTTACAAGCACGAATTGGGTCCTCAAGCAAATCGCTGAGGATTACAAGGAAAGAATTAATGTGTTCGAGAAGGCTGCAGCCGGGAGGGGACACCTATTGGCGTAAGAGACTACGCGACGCTGCTCGAATAGTACAGACAGAGACCACCAGATTACGCAAACCTAATGGTGGACATACAAAGCGAGTCGCCAGCATGTGAATGATTTAGTATCGAGGCCGAGACACTCCGACCTTTCATAGCCCCGGGAATGGAAGAAGCTCTTAGGTTCCTCAAGCTGCTCAGGCAATTGGAAAATTAGGAGATGATAGAGCTAGAGCCTATCTATAGGACTCTGTGTTGTAATTAGATCTTTTGTACTAGGGATCTTTACTTTGTAACACGAACTTTGTTGTAATCAAGACCCTTTAATTCCCGTGGAAGTAGTTCAAAAGGGTGATTACCAGCGGAATCAGTACCTTATCTGCATACATTCTTGCATTTGCATCATAACATTCGCATCATTATACATGCATTTATTTTTTGCAACCATATTAACAATATGAATATTGTGGCGTTGTGTGTAGTTAACCCGCAATAATTCATCACCCATACTTTACCCGGCTACAAAGAAAGCTCATGGAAGAAAGGATAATCAGTCTAGAAAGAGGGCAAAGAGAGCTCGAGACAAGGCTTGAAGAGGCCCAGAGAGAAGCCTTAGTGATCAGTTACGCAATCGCAAACATCTATAGTATCCGACATAACCGCATTCTTTGGCAAAGAGTCTTGGAAAAAGAGTAGAAGGAGAAAATGTTCAAGAACCGTAAAGGTACCCGGCTCACTACAAGGTTTCAACCAACTGCACCAAACCAGGCTAGGAAGGTGTATATTGACCTGCAGAATGTCTTCTAGCTTTCAAGTAGGGGCACCGAGACTCAACCCCTCGATCTTCAAGCACTCTATGAAGAAGAAGTGCGGAACTGAACATGGTCGAAAGAATCAAGAATGAGGTAGAAAAAAGTGGGAGGAAAGATTTACGCCTCATGGAGGAAAAATTTAAAGCGTTACAATCAAATGAAGAATCGAGAAATGACGCTAGCGACTTAAGTCCAGTGTCCGATCTTGTCCTACCGCCAAAATTTAAAATGCCGAGTTCGATAAATACGATGGAACCACATGTCCTTCTGCACACATAACAATGTATTGTAGAAAAATGGCGGCCTACCATAAGGACGAAAAGCTACGATCCATTGTTTCGGGATAGACTAACTGAGCGGGCGTTACGTTGGTACACTCGTTGAGCAAGGCAAATGTTAAGACATGGAAAGATCTATCAAAAGTATTTACTGAGCAATACAAACATGTAACAGACATGACCCCTAGCAGAATTATGTTAGAAAATATGGGGCAGAAGTCCAACGAAAGCCTGCGGCAATACGCCCAAAGATGGAGAGAAGTGGCCGCCCAAATCCAGCCACCCATTCCGGAGCATGAAATCACGCCATTATTTGTCAATACTCTGAAAGGGGCACTCTTTGATCGCCTCATTAATAACACAACGCAGTGCTTTGCCGACTTAATCAGGACTGGGGAGTCCCTTGAACTGGCAATTAAGAGCGGTAGAATTGATGGTGGAGAAGGGTCTCGAAAGTATAACAAGAGAAATGAAGTAAACACTACCAGCACCTATACCGCCCCGAAGAACTTCACAGTCTCACAGCCACAAGCACATGTGGGAAAAACACAAAACTCGAATCAAAGAGATGAGAGAGTCACCAGAAAAGAGAAAGAGAGGAGAACTTTCACTCCCCTACCTGTTTCATACTCAGAACTTTATTCCCAGTTGTATGAAGCAGACCTGGTCCGGCCATACATCGTTACTCCTGTCAATCCGCCCTTCCCGCCTAGGTATAATCCAAGCACGCATTGCGACTATCACGGCGGTACCTTGGACATCCCACTGAGAACTGCCTTGCCTTCAAAAAGCTTGTGCAGAACTTAATCGATTCCGGGATATTGAAGTTTGAAGAGCCGAGTGTAGCCAACAACCCGCTGCCTAATCATGGGAGCAGAGGGGTAAATGTTATTGAAGAATACTTTACCAGGAGGATAAAGGATGATGTGTCAGAAATCAAGTCTCCTTTACGGTGGGTATTTCAACAGTTATGCATGGCCCGTGTGATCGACAAAGGCATGATAACAAGGCAGAAGGAATGTGGAAAGTATTGCGAATTCCACCAGACTGAAGGGCATGATATCCAAGAATGTGACGAGTTCAAGAAATTGGTGCAGAAATTGATGAATGAAAAACAAATAGAATTCTTCGAGGAGCCCATGGGGAAGAAGGGGTCGGAAGTACACATGACGGATAGCCCCAAGTCTAAATACGGGAAGGATAGACCTTTTATCATCTCTCCTAGGCCAGGGAATGCAGGTGTCTTCCAGAGAGAAACCAGCAAGATAAGTCCCAAGATCATCATTTCAACACCATCTCCATTCCCATTCAAAGATATGCGACAAACTCCCTGGAATTATGCTGTAAATGTGACCATGCCAGAAAAACCAGAGCACGATCAGGTAAAAGAGCCTACGCTGAAAGACCAACAAAGCCAGAACGATGTGAACGTTGGTGAGGCAGGCCATTTCACAAGGAGCGGCCGGTGTTATTCCTCTGAGGCTTTGAAAGCGGCTGAAAAAGATAAGGGGAAGAGTACAACAGTTAGCCCTACGCAGATATTTGGAGAAGAACCTCCCCCAAAGATAAATGAGCGAATCGAGGCCCGTGCCAAAGAATTTCTAAAGTTCTTGAGACATAGCAAGTACAGCGTAGTGGAACAACTACGAAAGCAACCGGCCAGGATCACAGTGCTGGAATTACTCTTGAGTTCAGAGAAGCATCGGGAGACGCTATTAAAAGTGTTGAATCAAACTTTTGTGCCCCAGGACATTTCTGTAACAAACTTGGACATGATAGTGGGGCATATTACTGCCTATAATCATATCACGTTCAGTGATGATGAGATCCCTGAGGGAGGAATGGGGTCTACCAAAGCCCTTAACACCACTACCCACTGCAAAGGGTATGTATTACTAGGCGTACTGATCGACAACGAGTCAGCATTGAATGTCTTGCCTATGGTAACCCTGCAAAAATTACCAATAGATGGTTCGCACCTAAAGCCCTGCCACAACTCGGTAAGAGCCTTTGATGGTACGCAAAAAGGAACAATGGGGAAAATTGAGGTGCCCCTATTGATCGGACCAACTGAATATGTGATCGATTTTGTGGTGATGGACATAAAACCATCTTACACCGCTTGTGGGAAGACCGTGGATCCACTCCGCAGAGTTGTCCCATCATCATTGCATCAAAAATTAAAATTTGTAGTCGAAGGCAAATTGGTCACAGATGAGGCGGATCAAGAATTTGTTGCTTGATGACATCAGACGCCCCTACATTCAAAATGATGAAGATCTTTGCGGAATGCTCGTTCCGAGCATTGGAACTAGTAAATGCCACATTCGTTTTTGAGGGAAGTCGGGTCCCCTACCCCAGGTTATCTAATTGTACCAAGATGACCGTCGCGAAAAACTCTGGGCGAGGAGCCAAAATAGGAAAAGGGTCAAGAAATTACAAGGAAACCTGAGACCCAAGAATATGATAACCAAGAAGGATCGTTTCGGGCTGGGTTACCAACCAAGTGTCCAACAGAAGAAAGAGGAATATAAGAGGAAGGAGGAGCAAAGAAAAGCCAGATCTAAAGGAGAAGACATTCCATGGAGACCGATGTCCTTTCCTAGTTTGAAAACCACTTTTGTCTCCGGAGGGTTCTACCAGCCAGGTCAAGATATTGGAGAGGCAATGAAGAAAAATGAGGAACTTAACAAGGAGGAAGTACTCAGTGAATCATTTAAAGGGATGTATGATAAGTGTTCAAAAGTACTATTTTTCTTACCCTTTTTACTCATATTATTGTTAGACTTAGGCTCATATTAGTTGCATAGTTAGCCATTCATGCATTAATCCATGTTTCCTTCAATCGTGTTTTTGATTACATAACTTGGTGATTTTTGTGGAAATAGATGCTGCTTTGGTGTGTTTTTGTGTATGTATGTGCAATCACTTGCCAAAGCAATGCCGAGCTAGTTGCCGGGCGGTGCATGAAGGAGACGCAGAGCCAGGCAGCCATGGCATTTGTCGACAAAGACCAAAAAGCAATATGGATGTCGAAATTCATGATTTTACAAGCCCAAGATGACATGGAGCAAGGTCCAAGCCCAAAGGAATTTGATTGCCATGCAGAGATTAAAGAAGAATTAAATTCCAAGAGAATAGGAGAAGTTCTAATAGGAATAAAATTATAATAAAGAATTATATTCTTTAAAGATAATTTAATTCAACTCAAACTCCTCCTCAAAGAAGGACTTTGGCCTAGCCCTATAAATACCAAGGAGATTTCGACAAGATGAATAGAGAGAGCAAGAGGGAAATTTCGGCAAGTCCAAGTAGGGCAAGAGGAGAGAATTTTCGACAAGCATCAAGGGCAAGGAGGATTTCGACAAGCCTCTTCCTTCATCTTTGTTCGATTGGGTTCATGCTAGGGATTAATTATCTTGTGTTTCTTTGGAACCTAGCCATGAACTAAATTTACTTGGCTATGGTTATTGTGTTTTGTGGTTGTGAGAAACTATTGGTTTTTGTTTAGGTAATAAGAGTTTGTACTTTTCTATTTCAAGGTTTATTCATTCTTGATTCTTATTATTGTTTTGCGAGTGAATTGGGAGAGGATCTCGTGATTTCATCCATTTATCTAATATCGGGAGAGTTAGATTCAAAAACGAATGAATATGATCTTTATTCAATCAATGATGGTGAAGATTAATCCGGCTTAGGAATAAGTTAAGGATTTCAGCGGCTAAGAGGAGTGCAAGATTGGTTGTTGTTCACCCTTGATTCACGCGGGATGTATTATCAAGGCATGCACAAGTAGCTAGAGTTTCGACTTAGGGATAAGAAGAAACCATTGAAGAACGCTCCGCCGAACCTTGAAGTTGCTGCCCGATCGCCCAAGTAGTTGCCCAACTAGTCGCCCAAGCAACCATCAATTAGTTGCCAAGGCAACCCGTTGTTGTACAAGTTGCCCGCGGCAACTGAGTTGCCCGTGCACTCTTTTACCAAGACAATCAATCGGCTATCACACCTCAACTCACGATAACCTAGCCTATCTCTCTCAATTGATTCATCTTTTCTTTTACTTTTTATTGCTTTCTAGTTTAGTTATTAGTTAAACTTCTATAATCCTTTACTTGTGTTTTTACTTTTTACGGTGCAAGAGACTAGATTCTTGAAGTGGCACCAATCCTGTGGAGACGCGATATCTTTTATACTATAACTTGCGGCGTGTATACTTGCACAATTTGCGTAGCACTTATTACACAACGCAACAAGTTTTTTGGCGCCGTTGCGGGGATTGGCAATAAGCGACTTTGTTTTTATTTTCTTGCACATTTCTTTTTATTTTTCTTGTTTAAAATTCAAAGGGCTAACAAACTTTGGTTTTGCATTGGTATATGACCGAGGCGAGACCGACTTCACGAGAATATCCCTTTGATCCAAAATCGAGCGAACCTTACAAAGACTTAGGCGAAGGATAAGAGAAGCAATGGCAAATCAAGGCGGCAATATTAATCAAGATGTTCGGCGGGAGGAGGAGTGATTCTTGCGAAAACAGAACTATTCGAGACTATCTTGAAGAAGATCTTGATGGACTTAACCCGGGAGTTGTCGCACCCGAAATTGAAGCCGACCACTTTGAGTTGAAACCGGTAATGTTTAATATGATCAACACAATAGGTCAATTTGGCGGCTCGGCAAGCGAAGATGCGACAACATCTGAAATCTTTCCTCGAGATTTGCAACTCGTTCAAGATACACGAGTCACCCCGATGTCTTACGATTAAGATTATTCCCTATTCAGCGAGGGATAGGGCGAAAGCATGGCTAAATAGCATTCTGCGGATCCATAGCATCTTGGACTGATCTTTGTCGTGATTTCCTTGCTAGATTTAATCCTACAAATTTAAGCGATAAGCCGTAACGACATTACTTCTTTTTTTGCGGGATGATGATGAATCCATGTACGAGGCTTGGGAGGCGATATAGAGAACTTCTACACAAATGCCCTCTACAGGATTCGGTGTGGACTCAAGTGACAATGTTTTACAATGCCGTGAATACACCAACAAGGATGATGCTAGATGCCTCGGCAAGCGGCATACTCTTAGATAAGTCACGGGGAGGAAGCAATGCAAATTTTAAGCAGGCTGGCCAAGAATGACTATCAATTCCCATCTACTAGAAGAGGAGGAGTTAGGCGCCAAGCCACAATACATGAACTAGGATCATCAGATTCAATTTCGGCACAATTGGCGCTTTAACCAAGATGGTCGAACATGCAAAAACCAAACAACACACATGAAGTCAAGGTAATGGATTCTTTTTGTGAGTTATGTGGTGATAACCATAATTCTTACGAATGTATGCGAGAATCAGGAATCTAGCTTCTATGTGGGAATTACAATCGGGGCAACAACATGATGTCAAATACATACAATCCGGCTTGGAAGAAGCACCCGATTTTTCATGGAGTAATCCCAACAATGCTCTAAACGAACAATCAGAATGCACAAGCATCGGGATTCGGCGAAATATGCCCGCGACAGCGGATGCGCGGCAACAACCGACAACATCTAGTTCTTTGGAAAATTCTCTAAATGCTTTTATGATGAAACTGAATCTTATATGGTGAGAATAGTAATTTCATAAAAAGAACTGATGCTTTTATTAACGAGGACCGAGATGAGATTGCAAAACCAAGAGCGGCAATCAAATCATTGGAAAATCAAGTCGGACAATTTGCTCAAAATCTGACACTAGACCACAAGGAGGTTTACCTAAGCGATCTTGAAGTCGCAAGAGGCGGCCATGAGCAATGTAAGGCAATCACCACCAGTGGCCAACAACAACTTAGAGAGGTTCAAACCCGCTCGTCAAACAAAACTCCACAAAAGATCAAGGCGAACCTAGCGGCAAAGTCTCGGATCTTGAACCGAGAATTGCTGCGCGGCAACCGGCAATAAACATGCCTCGACAACGATAAAGGCGCCTCGGCAAACTGCGATAAGCATGCCTCGGCAACCCCAATTGATAACGCGCCGCAACTCGGATGTCCGGCAATGCCGTCAATCAGGTTTCAAACCAATGAAAGGATAGAAGATATCCGACTTCCACCACCATTCCCAAAAGGTTGAGGCGACAAAAGCAAGAATACCAATTCAAAAAGTTTCTTGATATCCTAAAAGCAAGTCCACATCAACTTGCCATTGGTGGAAACAATTGAACAAATGCCAAACTATGCCAAGTTTCTTAAAGACATTGTGTCCAAGAGAACAAGGCTAGGAGAGTTTGAAACAATTGCCGCGAGAGGGATGCATGGCAATGTTGCTGTCGTATGCCACCCAAGTTGAAGGATCGGAAGTTTCACAATACCTGTTCTGTTGGAAATCACTATGTCGGGAAAGCACTATGCGACCTAGGGGCTAGCATAAACTTGATGCCTAAATCGGTTTTCGAAAACTAGGAATCGGGAAGGCAAGACCTACAACAGTTATCTGCAGCTAGCCAAAGCCAGATCCTATGTGCATCGAGAGGGAAAAATCGAGGACATCTTGGTAAAGTTGATAAATTTATTTTCCCGCGACTTTATTGTTTTGGATTGTGAAGCGCGGATGAGCATGCACCTATCATTCTCGGGAGACCATTCCTAGCGGCAGGGAGAACCTTGATTGATGTTGAAAAGGAGAACTCACAATGAGGTGAATGACCAGCAAGTAAAACTAAATGTATTCCAAACACTAAGGCATGCGATGATCGAGAAGAATGCCAACTACTTCATGCCACGGCGAGTTTAACCGATGAGAATTTAGTTGCCTCGGCAACTACATTGCGATCAAGAGGAACACGAGGAGAATGAAGAGCGGTCGATGAGGAACAACCGAGAAGAGGTAAATTGGCTAGTAA